>VZZY01017965.1:0-268843 GCA_013400335.1 Eurystomus gularis
AACCATAATGATTCTGTGATCTGCCATCCCATAATTCAATCCCTGCCCTTATTTACCGGAGGGTGAATGAGAAGATCTTTGTTCACTGGGGATTTTTGATTTCGGGGTTTGGGGTTTTTTGTTTGTTTGTTTTCTTTCTTTTGTTTTGCTTTGGCTTGTTGGTTTTGGGTGGTGTTTTTTTTTTTAAGGGAAGTTTGGAGAACTGACTAAGGGAGGCACAGATCTGGTGATTTAAAGGATCTTTTTTCAGTCATTCGTGCTGCAGAGTTCTCGGTTTTTTGTTTTGTTTGCTTCCTTCGGCTTCCACACCACACCTCTAGAATCTGTTAAATTTTATGGGGATTGTTGCTTTGGAAAATGGCAGCAGGTCCCGTGGCACTTTCTGCCAGCCAGACCTGCAAGAGCTTGGCTGGGAGGAGGCCAAGGAAGGTGTAAATTGCTGTAGAAATCCAGATGAGCAGTTCAGGTACATAGGAGGGAACAGGGGTGCTGTCTGAAGGATCCATAGAGGGATGTGCTTGCCTGATGACTGTTCCCTCCCACCCCAGTGCTATGAGGGATGTTTGTGTCCAGGGCTTGTACCAAGGGACTGTCATCCTCTCGTGTGGGGACCCTTTGTACACGCACCCTTGCACAATTAACTTTGCTCAATCCCAAGCCCCTTCCCTGTCTTCAGGGGGACTCCAAATAGTAAAACAGTTTGGTTGGGTTTGTTGGTTTTTTTGGTTTTGTTTTTTTTCCTTGCATGGTGGGGATGGACCATGGCATCATGATGTCCTTATAGTCTCACTTGGCAGGGAGACTTGGAGTTGTCCTCTATAGGCTGGACATTAACTGGGCAGCCAAATGACTTCCTGGCTGCAACCAAGGAATGCGGTGTCATGTTAAGGAGGAAATGACAGAGCTACAGCTGGATGTCTCCATCCCAGAAGCTATAGAAAAAGAACAGAGTGAGAAAAATGAGTTGATAATTACAGAGTGGTTTGCAGTTATGACAGGGAGTTTAAATTGCCTGGTATAAAAGCAGTGATTAGACAATGTTAATTGCTCCCGACAATGGTGTCTTTTAAAATCAAAATAGAGATTTGCTGTTTCAAAATTTCTCGGGAATTTTTTGGTGATGTTGGAGTCTCCAACACAGAATGATTTGAACAGTGGTGCAGTGCACTGATGACAGGACTTTTCCAAAGACTCAGCTTTAGAAATACTCTATGGAAAGATGTCCATGTCCTGGGCATCAGATTAAAAAAAAAGAAAAAANAAAAAAAAAAAAAAAGGAAAGTTCTCCTTCCTCCCTAGAGCAATAATTTTTCATGACATTTGGAATTGTGCTCAAAAATGTTGGATCTCTTTCCCACAAGTTTGAAAGATGGAAAAAACGTTTGAAAATAAACATGGAAGAACACCTGGTTTGCAGGAAACTTTTTATGGGGAAAGAAGTCATCAAAAGCAGCTTGGTGATGCCATTTTTTTGCTGTTGTTGTTTACATCAGAGGAAACTATTTGTGTGATTTTCTTAAAAATGCTTTCATGTGTATAATTTACATTTTTGTAAATCAAGACTCAAATGGGACAGCATTAAGGATTAAGTTTTATTTATTGGCGTAACAAGTTTGCAAGAATGTCACCCAGTTCAGGGCTCAGGAGAGAGGAGTGAAGCGTCAGTGGAGTCAGAGTGACGCTTGTTTCCATTAAATGTTTCTGTTAGAATAATGTCCATTTGAATCTTTCTTACTGTAGTTTTGTACAAGCATTCATCTACCTCTTCCAGTGTTTAATACTCACATTCTGGAAGAGTAATTTAAATAGGTAATAGATACAGAATGTAAGCATTAAATCTTGTTCATACCTATGCAAACGATTGGATGGCAACAACTGCAAATTTATGCCTGGCTTTGCAGCATGCCAGCGCGTTAGCCTGGGGGACAGAGCTCACCTTAAGTGACAATAAACGTTTTATATTTAGATGTTCATTGCTGAGCCAGATGAACACAAAGAGCTGCAGCATATAATTTCTTTTTTTCTTCTTTTTTTTTTTTTTGTTTTATGCAGAGGCCTTATGTGGGCTGACAGCAGTCCTGGAGAGAGATGCAGCCTCGCTCGAGTGGGATACACATGCAGCTTTTAATCAGAAACGACAGTTATAAACCAGCACTATGTGCAATACCTCTGAGACCTGTACCCTTGCTGGTGCGCTCACTTGCGTGGAGGAGGAGGTGAGCAGGATGCCTAGCAATAAAAGAATGATACTATTTGAAATTTCTGGAAAGAATGTAGGCATTTGTTTTTAAAAAGTGTTATTTCTGCCTGTGTTTTTCTTCATTCATGTCTTTTCTGCTCTTTCTGATAAGCAGTGTGGCTATGTTGTCAGAAGGATAAGCTGTGAAGTGGGTTAAATGAGAAGGTTTTCCTCTGAGGGGAAAAAACGAAGTGGCTTGGACCCATATTTTGTAGTTAAATGGATTATAGCTGTAAAAATGTGCACTAGCTAGATGATGGGTAAGGCTGGGTCACAAACTGGAGAAGCTGTAGGTGATTAGGAAATCTGGAGGGTTTTTTGTTCATGGAGCATCTGTTTTTTAAGAGCTTCTGCAGAGCTGGATAGCTTCAAGAATAACAAGAAGATGTTTTGAGGTCAAAAAAGAAATGCTGAGTTGTTGCAGGAGGAGTGTGCAGGGTTTGCTGTCTGAAATGGCTTGTGAGCACCCTTGGAAGCGCAGCACTATGGGGACACAGTGGGGTGTCGGTGGGGTGGGGTGGGGGGTGGGGTGATGGCTGTCACCTCAGCCTGTTGGCGTGTGTAATTCTGCGCTTGTGTGGGAGCTGCCTGTGTCTTGGTGAACAGAACCTCAGTCACACCCTCATTCTCCTCTTGTTTTAATGTTACCATATTTTAGTTTGTCTCCCATTAATTATTAATGGATTGATTCCCCTTCAAAGCAGGTGACTGTTTTTTCCAAGTACAGAACTGAAAATTGTGACCAGGTCCTGTAAACAATGATACTTTGTGCTGGAAAGTCATTGGAGTGATTCTGGCATCTACTTTGGTGCTCATCCTTTAGGGGAGGACTTAATGTGTGCTGTACTTTGGAAAATAAGTGTGCATTTATTTCTGTTTAATTGGTTTTTTTGTGTGAGTGAGATTTTTTAAAAATATTGTATCACAAACTTTACTGGCTTGCCAAAGAAATCTTCCCCAAAAGAGTTAACAGCTAGTTCTAAACAAGGTCTTCAAGGCCAGGCACATAATGAAGAGTGAGATCAGCTGGGAAGTAGTTGTAGATGGAAATGCCATTGCAATCATAACTCAGCCATCATATTACCAAATTCTCCAGCTCCCTGAATTGCTGACCTCGCTTTGAAGCTTTCTGTAAGTGGACATTCTGAGTCTCTGATGTAAGAAAAGCCTCAGCGGCTTTTAGTTATTTTTGGCAATTTCCATCAAAACTTCTGACTAAACTTCCCAGCTTCCGGCTGCCTACTGCGCTGGCACTAGTGCCAGCCCCATCGGGGTCTGCACCTGCCCTCAGGCTGTGGTGGCTGGTGGTACATTGGTGGTGCTTTTGGTGCAAAAAAAGGAGCCTTCCCACAAACACAGAAGTAAGGCACGAGTCAGTGGGCATGCTATGCTGATGCTGCTGTAAACAAAGTCAAGTTTTCTGGAGGCTGGCACCAAGGTGACAGCCTTGCCTTTGCCACAGAAATGTGAAAGTGTATAGTAAAGATTGTTAAGTAAGAAATCTCATCCTTGTGGAGCCCCCAGCAGGGACTCATGTCAGTAGTAGCTGCTGAAGTTATGGGAGAGAAGAGAGAAAAATGTGTTAGCATTTAGAGGGTAACAATTTTCTGATTTATATTGATTGCATGAGCTAAAACTAAGAAGTACTGAATGCTTATCTGGGAAGTGCAGCAGAAAATTGAACTTAAAGGGTATTTGGAGAATGTCTATTGGAAGAAAAAAGGTCTGGTTTATGCAATTTTTTGAGAGTAAGTGTTGTGAAGACTGTAAAACAGAAACTCAGTTGTAATTCTTGTTTAACCAGAAGAACTTTCTTGAGGCTAGAAATGATAAAGTATGTCTAATATGCAAAACCAGCAGGATTTCTTGCAAGCTAGGACAGGGTTTATCAGGCATAGCATAGGCCTGGTGATTTCACCCTTCCAGGTGTTAACAGAGGGCTGGGATTTACTAGAACTGAAAGCTGGATCAGGAGATCTGGATTTGCCCCAAACCGGGAATCAAGATTTGTAGTTGTGTCAGTAGATGCAGCGTGATACAGCGCAGGGGAGATGGAAGACACAGCAATGATTTGTGCTGTTATGTGGAAGGAAGAATAAAAGCAAGCTGAGATAAAACCTATCAGGTAATGGAAATATCAAGTCATGATCTTACTGTTTGCAGTAGGGTAAACTGCAGCTGCTCAGAACAAATAAAAATGTCAGAAACCGATGGGACAGATGAGATCACCGAAAGGTTAGGTACAAAACCAAAGCAGCTTCAGTGTATTGAAAGAAGTGGTCCTCATATGGAATGCTAAAACATTGCCCTTCTGTCAGTTCAGTGCTAAATGGAAACTGTAAAACCAAATGATGAAGTGAAATCAGAGCAATGGATATTTGGCTGCTTATTGCTGACAAGTGGGCCTGGCCAAGGCTGAAATGGTTTCATGGTTTCAATGCAGCAGGCTGCTGCATTCCTACAGTATTTGCAGTTAATGAGCTTATTGGGTGGTTGTGTTATGTATAAAAAAAGCTAAGACTATATCTACAATACCAAGATGTCTGGGCAAGTCAGAGATGTGGAAAGATCAGATCTGAGTGAAGGTATGGAACTCATATATGGAGATGTATACTTCAAAGATTTTGTTCATGTACTGCTTGCACGGAATAGAGGTGATCTATTAATGGAGTCCAAAAATGCCATTAGTATGCTACATTTGAAATGCATACCCTAATCTTATTTACCACTGTCCTGTGTGAGGAATTTTAATTATTCTCTAAGGTTTAAAGGAAAAATACCACCCAGAAAAAAAAAGTAATAAAGCTGCAGTAAACTGGCTTTCTCAGATGTAAGCTTTCAGCAGTAACGAAACAGAAAATGTGGAAATGTGTGAGCAACATTCATTTTTTACTACAATACCTTGTGGAAGCAGTATACAAGAGCTATTAATATTTTATTACAGAGATCTGTAACTGTGTGTGCAGTTGACTGATCTGACTGTATGATAAGAATTAAGTTGACAAACAGACATTTTTCAAGTACAGTCCTGGCTGCTTTATTTGTTTCTTTTCATGGGCAGTTGTTAAGCTGTATCAACCAAGCCACTATTTAGTTGTGCAGCATTTTCCTTTTCACACCATGCATTTTTATGCACGCATTGCATGTGGTGAGATGCTCAGAACAGAGGGAAACCTGCAGCCAAGCACAGATGACCTTCTCCTGTGCTCCTCTGCTGGCACCCCTCTCAGAAGTGATGGCATATACATGCAGTACTCTTACTGAATGCATAGTGGCTTGGTTGGTGTGGTTGCGTTGTTTGGTTCTTCCTTCTGGTTGCTTGGCTTCTTTGCAGTAATGCTTTGTAGGCCTGATCCAGCTGAAAATTCCCTACCACAAGAAGCCTGCTTTTTATCATCACTTTATAAAGGTTATAAAAATTTTCCCAAACAAGCCTTTAATAATAATCACTGCTTCCTTGAACTATTATATAGAACGAACCACAGTATTTGTAATTTTTTTTTTAGTATTCAATCCCAAGCCTTTGGGATGCAGTTAATTTACCTGTCGCTGTATCTCTGCTTTTCCAAAGATGAGGGTACTAGACGGCTTTTTGGAAAAACAGCAGCTGACAACTGCACTTAGTTTCAGGTGTTAAACTTTTATTCCTCATTTGGTTGAATCTGTCAAAGATGCATTTGATATGGAAGACCTAATTCTGGTATAATCCTGTTCTTACAAAGTTTAGACTGTGCTGCTACAGAGGCTCTGCCACATAGATAACAAGTTATTCTGATAATAATAGAAGAAAATGACTTTGAAAGAAATGCCAAATGTACGTGCTTAGAAACACTTGTATTAAACTGAGTCCAATTTGTTATAAATTTGAAATGTCACAGAAAATACCACAAGCTAAGCAAAATGAGATATATGCATAATTTTCCACAAGGCCAAATAAGACCACCATGAAAACTTTGGAACAGGGTTTTGTGTTCGGACACTTTTGTATTGCCTCCTCTCTGTCAGTGTTGGGCCACCCATCTCATAGCAGGAGTTCCGTGAGATGAGAAGGTTGAGAGCACTCTGCTCTTGTATAGCTTCTTTTTTTCTCCGTGTGTGTAATGGTCCCCAAAATGAATCCTGTTACTGTGATATTATTGCTCTGAGCTGAGAAGTGAATTTTGATCTTCGGTCAGATTCATTTAGCTGTCTTTGAATACCCAGGATGCGGAGACAAAATGCTAATCAGAAGGTAAGAAATAACGTGTTAAGGGACCTTGGTCCTTCACTTGGTAGCCAGATAAATTCCTTCTACCTAGTCCAGCTGAAGGAACAGGAGGCCCCTTGAACAAATGAGTGTCAGAGGATCTCTAATATGCCTGAAAACCTGCTTCCTTGCCTATAAGCTCGTAGAAGAACAGTTAGGGTCCGAGAAAAGACAGTAGCAACCCATCATCCCCAATGTGACCTGGTAAAGCAATTTCGGCCTAAATATGCCAAGAATTTAAATGGTGGTTAGACACGAATAGGTGTATTGGGGCTACAGTAGTCCTGTGCTTCACTTTTCCATCTCTAAAATGTGGGAAGCAGTAATTCCTTAACCTGTATTTCCACTCTTCCTAGGTGTGGAGAGGTTGAAAACATGAGAGGCTGTGAAGTACTTGAATACTAGGAATCATGGCTCCTCTCCAATACTGTATTTCTAACATCATAGTTGCTGTTAGTAGGAATTTTTCTCATATCCATTTTCTCAGGCTCTTCACAGAAGCCAGTACTTATCATTGGTTAATGTTACTGCGATTTGATATAAAACAACCAAGCACTGCTACTATACTAAGAATGAAGGCAACTGCTGGTGACACACACTTCAAGGGCAACGATTTGTCCATGAAATGTAATCTAGGGCTATGACACTGCTTTTCTTGAGGCTGTATTAAATGGTGGGGACAACAGCCTTGGCTGCCCACTTCTTCACCATTGGAGAAATGCTGTTTTCTTTTGTTTCAGCTTCACATATTGCAATTTATGTTCCACTGTGCACTGAAGAAAATTATCACAAGTGTGTACAAGGGAGTCTATATCTGGGCAGGAGGTGGGGGTTTGTGGGCTTTTGGACCTCTCTAGGAGTAACTTGGGGCATCCAGGACAGGCAGGGAAATGGGTTTATACTTTCAGTCAGTGCTTCTGTTTGTGTAGGGAGGAAGTTCCCGGGGTGCAATTTTGGTGCTGGGCAGAGGCTGGGGGAGCCAGGAGCCTGTCCTGGGAGCTGGACTTCCCTAGGACCTCCTCCTAGGAGTGTGCAGAGCCTCAGCTGTGTCCCCCTTGGTTTCATGTTGGTGAGGAAGGGTGGCAGCTCTGTGCTGCGGCAGTTGGGGTTGCATGTGGAGGGGCCTGGAGTGTGCTGCATGCTGTCCCGAGGGGTGTCAGCTGCTGCTGGGGCAGGATGGGCACCTCACCTCACTTGCTGCATCCTCCAGCCCAGTGAACACTGTGGCCAAGATGTGCGTTGTGGTTTACATGAGGTTAAAACCATGGCGTGTGCAGTACTCTGGCATCCTTTCTTTTTTGCACGTTGCAGCAGTATATTGTGCAGTGAGTTACCAAAATATCCTGGAGCCCACCCACAACTTCAGCTAAGAATGGATTGTTTTCATCAATTTTTTTTTTCTTTATTCCACTGAGTCTACTCCCCCACAGTTTAGTGAAGCTGGGATGTAGCTTCCTTCCCTGGCATAATGCAGTGTGGCTCAGGAGTATTGAAACAATTTGTCTGCATGACGATGTGAAAACTTGATAGAATTATAAAAATAGATTTTTATTTCCCTGCCCCCCCTCATGCAAGTATGGATAAATCTTTTCTGGATAAATACATACAACTAGCATAAATGACCCTCAACATAAAGTGAAAGTGAGAGTTCATTCCTTTAGGCATCAAATTATTCATTTTTAACTTGATACTGATGCATCAAATTGCATGCGATTTCGGGGCTGATAACGAATTTATGTTTTTCCTTTAGACTGTAAATGAAACAGAGTTTTCAGACACTATTAATGCTTTTAAAAAGCAATTCTCCGTGAATTTTGTGCTTTTGAAGCGCACCAGAAAATTTCTTTTCTAAACAGACACCATGTAATACTTACTTATCAAAATCAAATGACATACTGGGAAGCTATAATAACAATTGTAACACACCAAGGCAGAACTTGAATTTTTGATAGTTTCTCTTCACCTGCCTGTGACGATGACAGTCCTTTATGCTCTTGGGAGTACAGTTCATGGTGACCTTGTGACGCCATTTTTTTTTTCTAGGCTGCCATAGAGAAAAAAATTATCACCTGCTGGAGGTGCTTCAGAATTTCTCCAAATCCAAATAGTGTCCAGGCACAGGTTTTGTTCTGTTATCTCCCTTTTTCCTTGGCCAGTCTCAATCCATATTGTACTCATGCATGAATTACATCCAATTTGCAAAAATATTGACTGCTACAGAGTAGCCCTAGTTAGTAAGCAGAACCACCAGGCCAGAGAGAACTGGGATTTTTCCCCTTCTTTTCTGTAGTGTTGATAAGTTATTGATTCCAATTCCAGCTGTATAAGGTGATTTTTTCTGTGGGTGTTTTTCATGCGTCAGTCTGAGCTCAGGTCCTGAGGCCTTTAATTTCCTGCTTTGCCATCTGTTAGTGTCAGTAGCCATAAAGATACCAGTTTCAGGGCAGCTATTCAGGGGGCTATGGAGGCAGGTGCGGGGGGCTGTGCTGCAGCCCCCAGGATGGTTCCTTCCCTCAGCTTGGATGGTTAGAGCTGCAGAGGCTGTTCCTCCCTGCTGCCTACAGGTGCCATCTGACCTTGCCTGCAGATGCCTGCAAATAGCTGGGGTTTGAATCTTTTTAAACGGCTCTTTGGCTTGCCCAGTATGTCATTTCCTTTACTGGCAGGCTACCGCATTCCCCTGTACCACTCCTAGTATGGTGACTTCTCAGAGTTTCACCCAGAGCATGTGTATTTATTCTCCTCTCAGCATCTCCTGTTCAAATTTGACAGAGCAGAGCGTGCTGCTCGTCGTCAGGGCAGCACAGGGAAAGACTTGCCACAGAAGAGTCCTTGTGGTGCAAAGCCAGCCGAGTTGAGTGGCCCTTCCTGCCATCTCTCAGCTTGTCACTGCTTCTGGCGTTGCAAAAGGGCAAATCCCATTTGTGGTCCCACATGTATTTAAGACCTATGACCCGTGCAGTGGGGAGCCCCACAAGGAAATAGCCTTGGTGCTGAGCTGCTTCCAAAGACTCAGCTCCTCTCCTGAGAAAGGTTTCCGCAGCCCTCCATTTGCCTCACTGCTGTGAGCACCACATTTGTTGCCAGCTAAAAGCTCTTTTGCCATTTTGCAGTCCACCGGAGGGACCCAGATTCAGGAGGACCCTGCACATGGCAGTATTGGCATGCAAAGGCAGGACAGACCTACCGATAGCCTCCTAAAGATGCAACAGCAAAACAGCCCAAGCAGCAGAGTTGCACTTTTGCCTCATCTGTTGGGAGACCTGTTACCTGCAAAGGCTGTAACTAAAATGCACGTTAGGGCTGTGAGTTCTTCTATGGTGTGTAGATAATACCTGGGAGGTATCACTGCAATGAATATGAAAGAGCATCATAGTCCTCGGCCTCTTGGCTGAGCTGCTGAATTTTTAGATGGTGAAAATGGTGGGCTTGTGCCATTGACAGGGGCAGTGATTTCTTGTACCCTGGATTCAATAAAAACCTGACACTTCCTTCACTGATGTAGTTCTTGTCTCAATCGCGTGGCAATGTGCATATGATCACAGTCTGGTTCCTCTGAAGTAAACTGGACTGTTTCAGCAGCAGATTTTGCTAGGCAGCTATCCAGTTGAACGAAACTATTCTAATATGGTAATTTAAAGGCAAAAGGCACTTCTATATAGTTTGCTGTATCCTGAATCATCTGTGCTTGTTCTTCTCATAGTTGCACTATGTTATTTTAGTTGAAGTGCTATAGCTGAAGGATTTGCACTCAGCTCCAAAAGCTCTTTGAATATTCTTATAAGAAAAGGTTGCTTTATAAGGAAATAGAGCACAAATTATTACCAGTCTGGAGCCGACATGGAGATTTGGCACTCCAGCTGGAGTGCTTCCTTTCAAGCGGTATTTCTATAATTCTGCCCTCTTCCTGATGAACAGACAGTCTCTGTTGTCAGTCTCAAACCCTACACTTGTCAGACGTGATAAAGGCAAAGGAATATATACAGTGTGCGTTGGCTGATTGCACATTGTCTGGAGCTGTAGAATTTTCCTACACTGTTATTGCTTTTAGGTGATTTATTTGTGCAATTTCTTAGGGAAAGGCATCCGCAGGTTTCAAAATGCATAGTGTTATGATTTTAGGGATTTATTCTCACCGTGTAAAGGGGGACTATCAGTGTCATCTGTGAAACTACACTAAGATAGTATGGAAAAATAATCAAGACCGCTTTTAGAACATGGACCACAGCAGAATGACTGCACGTTTATATTAACGTGCCCGGTGTATAATAATGTGACTGGAGAGCAGTTCATAGTCTATGTAAGAAGTACTACTACTTTTGGATAAAAATTATTGAACGTTAGGGGCAACGAACAGACGGTTTTAGAGGTGTAGTGTGTAGAATTTCGCATATGTCTTGAAAATGAATGTCTTATTTTCATCCAAAGTACTGTCTTTGTCATCCTCTACAGGAAATACTTCAACTCTCATGGAAATAAGTAAGAAAGATAATTATAGTTTCTTACTCATTTTTGCCTCCAGAGGAAGGAGACCAACTTTTCTTTTAAGACCATTCTTACAGTAATTGAACAAGGGCAATTACTATGCAAACAATACCTACTTTTCTCATAGCTTCAGGAAATTTGTGACCTCATTATTTGTTTGCTTGTTTGTTTTCCACTGCCTGCAAATCACTGGCTAGATAAAGATTAGCCTGGTGAACCCTTTGATTATTTGAACAATACATTTGCAGAGTGGCGAGGGCCTGGCTGGCTGCAGGAAAGGCTGGGCAGTTGAAGATGCCAGCTTGTTGCTCTCTGACCATTTGTTATGCCTTGGCTGTGAGAAACAAGCACCTTTCTGGCTCATGTGGTGGAACAGGCCATGTGGCTCAAGCTGTCTTCTGCTGGCTAGAAGAAACTATAAGGCATTTGCTGTATTAATCTGTATTAATCTGTTTATGCTGAAACTGAGTGCACTTGTGTTGAAATATTTCCTTAAAACTGGTAGTGACTCATTGTCCAGCTTTTGTATAATGGCAAAACTCTCTGAAATCAATAGACTTCTCTCCGGGCTGTGGGATGGAAAGCATTTCTAGACATAAACCAAGAGTGCTTAGTGTGGAGGGAAAAAAATCCTTACGTTTGCAGGGCATGTGGAGAGGTAAAGACAGCAAAATCACCAGTGTAACATGGACACATTAGAAAAAGTTAATTATTCTCTCTGTCAGTCCATAGACTAGAAACATGGTGCTGTGATATGAGGAAGCAACTTCTTATAGTTTTCCAAAATAGTGGCTTGAATTTTGTTTCTCTCACAAGTCCAGCTGCAAGCTCTGCCCTTGAGCTGCCCCCAGGGTTGTTGTGGGGAGCAGCTCCTGTGGCTAGCCGGACGCCGGCTGTCTTGGTACTGGCTCCTTCTGAGGAGCTAACTCCACATTAAACATGCTGCAGCTGCGGCAGATGACCTTCCCTCACCACTACCTTTCTTTTAAGATGGACAGCATTGCTGGGGTGCTTTTTTCTTCCAGCTGACACAGCATGTTTTATTTACTGCAGGAAGCAGGAATATCTGTGTCACTTCTGGTGTAACTACCTCAGATCACATTCCCCTCTATTTTGTTTTATTGGCTTGTTGGTCGTGGAAGTGCAACCTCCTACTGGTTTGTCTTTGTTGCTCTATAAATTACTGAATATTGCAACGTTTCATCAGAGCCAGGCAGTTGTTGCGGTTGTGGCAAGCAGGTGTTCTGCACTTTTATATCCTTTATGTTCAACGTAGAGATTGTATTTTCTGCTGTCGTAAAAAATGACAGGGGAACATGGGATTGTCGGGTGAATACCCAACTATTTTGACCCAGGTAGTGAATTCAAATGAAAATATTTATAAAGGAGTTAACTGCCAAAGTACCAGCACTGGAGCCCAGTTTGGGGTCATGGTGAAACCGGGGAAACAGAGCCTCCAGGAGAGCTCTGTCACTTACTCTCAAGTACGTGAAACTGAACAAAGTGCATGTAGGGTTACTTAATAGTTCTCTTCATCAAATCTGGCAGTATCTTTTACAGTCCTACAGGTTTCTGAAATGCTATAAAGACATTAAGCGAGCAGAAATAATAGCTTTACTTTCTGAAAACGGAAGGTGTGAATGTGCTTTAGTTGCGCACTACGATATGCCCAAGATCTTTCTGCTCCTTGGTGGCTCCACAAATACTTTCTCAGCTGAGACCCTGTGGTGGTTTAGTAAAGCTGCGGTGGTTCAGCCCCTGCTGGCAGCCGAGCCACGTGGCTGCTGCCGCTGCCCCCCACCGCGGACAGAGAAAAGAGTTTTAAAATGCCTTTTTGAGTTGAGATAAGGAGAGTTTAATACAGTGACACATAAGAAACAATCGCAGCAACAACAGCAATAACAACAGTGAGAAAAAGAAATGTACAAATAAGCGATACCGCGTAGACAAAGAGATGGTCCTGAGTGGATTGATCGCCCACCGCGAGCCGCCCCGGGGCATGATGTCAGCATGGTATAGAATAGCCTGGCTGCACCAAATTAACCCTGTCCTGGCTGAACCAGGACAGACCCTTTCACTAACCCCCTAGGAAAGGAAGAGGCCTTGAACTTCTGCTTCGCTAACCAGAACAAGCAGAAGTCTTTCAAATAATGAGGAATATGCGTTGTGTCCTCCGTAAGTATCTACTAGTGTTTGAGTATGTGCTTGTGAGTTCAGCTTAGATAAGAGCTTGGATATCATCTCTATACCTCTGTGTGTTCTCTGTCACTGTATGTTTTCTGCACCTCATACCCCACTCTGTTTCCCGAAGGTGAGAAATTGTTTTTTTTGTACACATTCCCAAGTGTCCGTATCCCCAACTCAGCTTGTCTGTAATGAATCAGTATTTGTCAGAGACAAAGCAAATGCCATCCTAGATTACACGTGCGCTAAAGAGAGAAAGAGAAATAAGCAGTATCTCCGTATCTGTGTTACTGTATTAACTCAAACCACAGCCTGTGATGTGTTTTCTCTAGAAAATGTTATATATGGACTGAGATTCAGGGACCTATGCACTCTTGGCAAAGGCAAGCTAAGGTTGTAGCATTTTGGACAACTGTTCGTGGAAATTCACTTAAGAAAACTCAATCTTTTGCCCTTTCCTTGCTAATGACATTCTCTCTTTTTTCTTTTTTTTTTTTCTTCAGCAGGCACTGAACACAAGACCACCCAGTTTATTTGTCATGGTCAAGTCTGCGATGTCAGCTTTGTTTCAGTGTATCCCTTATCTTCACATCCTACTTCCAGGGCATCTGTACTTTGCCGTTACGTTCTGTGCAGCAGCACCTCTGCACAACTAAAATTCTGACTTGGGTTTTAATCACCTCCTGTTTGGAGTTACCTGGGAAAACATTCACACTCCATTTAATATTTGTTTAAAATGCTGCTACTGAGATTCATTTCTTGCCTTGTTAATTGAAGCACTTCATCACTCATCTTGCATCTCTCCACTGGATTGCTTTTCTCTCCTCTATACACTGTCATTCTGCACTTTTTAAGACCCTTCCAGGCCTGCCCCATGAGGCTATGAAGCTGTTAACTCTTTGAAGATGGTGCCAGTCCTTCTCCCTGTCCTGTTGCAGCTTTTTTAATATTTCTTGCTGGGGTGGGCAAAGTTCCTTGTAACCCCAGCAGGCCGGCTCTGTTGGGTGCTTCCTAAACCAGCCTTGAAATTCCGCTCGGCAGTACTGTCTGTGTGACAGCAGACACCCCAGTGTCTGTTCTGGCTTGTGCCTGTGCCCCGCTTCTGCCAGGAGTGGGATTTAAGGGGACAGAGCCCACCTTGCTTTCATCACCCAAAAATGAAGCCTTGCTAGCAATGCATTGCTGTAATATGCTTATTCCTTATGAAGATTCTGGGTTGTCTATATGCATAAATCCTCCTATATAATCTGTTCAGACTGAAAGTATCTACATTTTATAAATGTAATTCTATAAATCAAATTGTTTTCACAGATCACACTTTCCTTTTATTGCTCTTTGTTATTTGAGGGCATATGGTAGCTTTTTGTAAAATGTCGCCTTAATTGCCTTCTGGATATACCCTATAAATCCTGACAAATGCTTTTAAAAGCAAAAACAAAGGCATATTTTTCTTTTATCAGCGCTTACTCAACAAACTGCCTGTACCTTTTCCGTGGGGCCTTGCAAAATGGTGTTATGTCAAGAAGAATAATGCTATTTAATTTATGAACCATTAATATTTATTGCGCATGCAATCACTGGCATTTTGTGTGAGAGAGCTGGGCAGCAGCTAATAAAATTGGGAAGAGGTAATAAATTTACCAGGCTACCGAGGTAATTCATATGGGATAATTTTAGATTAATTTATTTCTTTGTGTTGATAAATTTCTTGGTAGTGGCCAATGAGTTGTTTGTTTTTTTAAAAAAAAACTTATTTGCTAGCTCATAATGAAATGCTTAATAATTATTGCAAATAATTCAACTCTTTTGTTATTGGGGATTTTTTAAAGTGTGTTGAGGAAGACTTCCTTATACTACTACACAATTAAGCAATTGGATCTCAGTTTTATTTTTGAGTTGAGATCTGCTTGTTTCTCCCAAAAATCATGACCGGGGACTCCTTATACTGTATTTTGTGTGAGTGCATCCAGAGATCCCAGTGCATATCGCCTCTGCCCCAAAGCACACGTCTGATTCTCTGGTGTGAGGAACTGGGATTGCAAAGCTTGCTTAGTTTTGCAGTGAGTCTTCCTGCCAGCAATTTGTGGAATACTGGCCCAAGAGAGGACTCTGGTGCCACAAGATCATCTTTTGGAAAAAAAAAATAATTAATTTTGGGGCATATATTAGATATATCTGCAAGTCTTTGTAGAACAGGCTGCCTGAAAAGAACTTGTAACAAGGTTTTAAAAGGTTATGTTGGTTTCTACTGGTATGTGCCTGCTCTTCTCAGTTCCTGATGGGGAATAATATTATTGTCTTGAATCAGGTTCTGGTTGCAATTTAAGTTTTATTTCCATAAGTATTATGTGTGGCTTACTTTAGAATTAACTGCGTCTAAGAAGGTTCTATCCAATGGATTACACTGAGAGATGCTCACAGAAACATGTGAGTGTCAGTGGTAGCCACCTACACAGAACAAGTGGGAATTCTGACCAGTTTTGATTGTTTGCAGGTTTTAGTTTGCTAGTTTTAAAAATATTGTGATATTTGCATCTAACAGAGTGGAGTCTGTGACTATATCACTGAAGAAATTGATAGAGGAATATTATGCCTAATGCACTGATACAAATACAAATTTGATTTGCATACAAATTGGAAACCTGGAAAGCAGCAATATTGCAACCAATTAAGAGTCACAGTCAGCAGTGTGCTACTCAGAACTGAACTGCTGCAGTGGTACAATTCTGGCTGATGCTGATGCAAGAACACAGAGATAATGGAAGCTTTTGCTACACGTGCCTGAGTTATACAAAGGTGTTAATTGTGATTGGATCTAGGGTATTATTTTGATGAATTATTCCCAGCAGGATATTCACAGAACAAGGAGGAACTTCAAGATTGGTGAAGTACAACAATCCTGTTAGCTGTTTTGAGATCTGATTAAGCTTTGTCTTCTAAATTCAGTCATGAGAGTCTAGGAGGGTGGGAATGGCTGCTCAGACAGAAGCCCAGGGGACAAGGTAGCAAGTGGTCCTGTTGGGAAGAGGGTAGGCTATGCAAAGGACTATTCCCATACAGTCCTCTGGTTCCTCAGTGCTTATGTCCCATCAGACCAAATTCTTGCACACTGGAAGCCAGGTGCAAATGTCTGAATGTGTGCAGGGGAAACTACCAAGTACAAGCAAGGGAGCCGATTTTCACTGCTTTTCAGACTCTAAACATGCACTGGAATGCACTGGAAATTTTGCCTGAGTAAGGACAGCCAGAAAGTCTCTCGCAATTTTTCTTTCAGCATTCTGGGGCTGGAAAAGATTCAGGGAAAACCTAGCATGGCTGGGAATTAAACTTCTAGCATGCCTGGCAGACCAGGGTCCCTCGCTTGCCTTTTGAAGTTGCGCTGAAATGGACTCTTGCATAGTGTCCCTGTCCATGACAGAATTCAGAGCTTTTAAATAGAAAATGAAGAAAAATGATAAATATGTTGTCTTTAAACGCGCGGAAGACTCGTCAGTTCTTCTGTGGAGCTGGTAGAGATTCGTTAGTGCAGTCTGAATGGGGAAAGCAATGCAATGTAGTTATTGGCAACTTCCACACTAGCGTTTTAATGAGCTGATTTTTCTGATGCGGAGAAGCAGGAGCAGCAGCAGCATTTTATTTGTTTCTGTAAGGCTGCATCAGAAGCACAAAGCTGTGCTTTTGAGTGATGAGGAAAGATGAACATTAATAAAGAGGCAGGTCAAGAAGCCCCACAATATAAAGGATTTTGTTATTCCTTCAACATTTGTCACTAGATCCTAGCCCTCCAATAAATCTTGCTTTTAGAAATAGTTTTCAAGTCTTGCTTAGATCTAACAGCAGTAAAAGTCCCTTGTGAACTCTTGAAAAGGCAATCTCAATCCAGCTGCTGGTGTTTGGGGCTGCACAAGATGAAAAGTGCTGTAAATGACAGAATCTATCTTCTAATAGATTTGACAAATGTGGGGGCTGAACCTGTGAATGATGGGAGCTTTCTTTATTGACTTGCCAAAAGCAATGGCTTTTATAACTTGCACAACTGAAAAAAAACCAGTAAAAATGTGCAGTGATCCAAGTTGCTGAGTAATCAAGTATCCTTCCAGTGAGCAGTAAGTACCCTTTTGCTAACTAAATGCTACGTTCATGAAGATCAAAATGTAGAGGAGACACAATAAACTTGAGAGTTAAATCTGCCTCCTGGGTATTTGGCACCAGGCTGCAGCTACTGTGTGACTTTGGGTAGGTTGCCTAGCTCAGGCACCTCGCTTTGTTCATCTGAACCAGGCAGTTCATAACATCCTTCAGGTCACTGGGTGAGGGATTATTTCTCATGTTAGAGTATGTTTGGGAATGTGCTCATTATTGCAGTCTTGGTAGGTTGATCTCTCCATTTGCTTGCTAGAAGCATTTGTCCGCCTTTTCCACAAAGCCTAAATAGAAGACAGGTGCTTGTCATCCAGCGCTAGTAGGTTTGCTGTAGCAGATATGTGTGTATATATATATACACACACTTGCTTTTTTTTACTTTCCCAAAATAAAGTGTCTTTTTAGATAATGTTTAAGAACAGCGCCGTCCAGGTAATACAGTTTACCATTACAGTCACCGGTAGGTCAGCTTCTTGGAAAAACAGTTCTCACTGTGTTTTTTGATGTGAGATCTGCTGGAAACAGGGGATTTCTAACACCAGCTGAATTTCATCAGAGACCCCTGACACCAGAGAGGAATATTGCAGGGCTGTAGCACACACCACAGCCCCCAGGCAGGTTGCATTGCTCAGCGGTGGTGGGATGAGCATGACCTTGATGGAGACTGGGATCCTGTGCAGCTCCTGGGAGTGTGGGGGCACTGGCTGTACTACATGCTGTGTACCACAGGCCCTCGAGCTGACCACGGTGAGTGAACTTCAGAAGCAGTGGTGTGACAGCAAAACCTCTAGCTGAGGAATGTAAAAATTCCTCGGGCAAACATTAATCTTTCAAGGGCACACACTCTGTTGGTAGCCAAGCAGAGAAATCCCTTTTTCTCTAGCAAAATAAATCCACTTCGAGTAACTAAAATCTGCACTTAAACCTTAATAACACAATCCACGGCATTTTTTGAAAAAGCCAGTTGCTCCCACAAATGCCTTTCTACCTAGAATTGGGGCACCGAAAAGATTAAATCTCATCCTTCTGCAAATCGCTAAATATATTTGCTGTCTGCAATACATGGATGTTAGGTCAATGTACCAAAAACAACACAACAAACAGAAACTGCCGTGTCTCTCTTCAGCATGGCTGCTTATCGGACACAATGATCTGAATCACTGATCACTGATGGGTGCATTTACTTCCAGCCAAAGCCCAAACTGCCTATCACGTCCCCCCTGCGAAGGTCCCAGCAATATACAATCTTAGTAATGAGCCTTTGCCCTTGACGCAGTGCAAATTTTTTTTTTTGTGCTAATAGCTTGAGTGTAAAATGCTAGCTACGCAAGTTTGACTCTCATTCATTTCCCCAATCCTTTTTCTCTTAATTCTCACTGCCTTTAAAAATTGCCCTTTATTCTTTCTCCCTGCTGGTTCAGGATTTTGCAGCAGCTGAGAAGATTGTGTTGTGGTGATTGCAAAGAGTATTTTCCATACAGGTATCACTGAACATAATGATGCTCTACAAGTAGCACTTTATTTTCTGTATGACCTGCATGTTTTCTGGTCTTTCCACTCAATAGTTGATCTGGGAATCTGCAGCAGTGAGCTGCAGGAAATGGCCAGTATGGTAAATCCAGCAGAGGAGGAAATTTTGGAGTAATGTGCTGTGGCTTGCTCCGCTCTGGGGAGATAAAGGTCATTGCCTAGTTGCAGTAGGACATGGTAGGGATGGTGTGACCGTCCCTCAGGCATAAGCAGGAACATTTCAGCACGTGGCCATCCCCGCACATTCAAGTGTGGCAGCGAATTTTGGTCCCAGGCCTGCTTCTGCTTGAGCAGCGAGGCTGTCCTGGCCAGTTCCTGGCACCAGGCTGAGCCTTTGAACCGGGGCTGCATGTGGAATGGAAACGCACCAGCTTGGGCTGCAGTCTGTCATGTGTGCCTTGTGTCTCCTAATCTTGAAAGAGAAGGAAAGAATTGCTGTTGCTGAGCATGTAAATTTGAGTGTGGGGAGCATGTGTGGGTAAGTGTCTGGATTTTGGTCCCTCCTGCTGAGTCCATGCCACTCTGGAACAGTCTTGTGCTCTGTCTTCTGTTTCTGGGGTTGCAGCCCACATAGCCTGGGGGTGTACCAGTGCAACGAAAAAGGTGAGAGAGAGGGCATGGGATATGTGCCATTTCCCATGGCTCTTACAAGGCACTAAGTAAAAAAGTGAAAAGCATGATTATTTATTAATTCTGCTGTGTTATAGGCATATGTGACCACAGACTTGCAAAAGACATTAAATTTGCGAAGTCGAGCTCTCAGAATACTTGTGCAACCTTGATGCAGCCCTCTTGTGTGCACACGGCTGGGAAACTGTCTTTAGACAACTGCAAACTGGAGGGAAGCTTCAGAGTGGAAGGAGTGCATAATGGATGTGAGTTGCAAGCTGTTGCTCTGGCAGATAATGGGGAAATAAAAAAAAAAGAGGAATGAGGATGCAGTGGAATGAAACAAGGGTGTGGTGGGTGGAGCAGTGGTCTGGGTTGTGTATAGCTGGAGATGGCAGGGCACAAGACGATGCCTTCCCAAAGAAGGCTCACTTCAGTGGTGCACTGGAGAGCTGGAGTTGCTCGGTGCCTTTGTCAGCGTGTTCTTATGGGACAAGTTGTGTGAACTAAGCACTTTTCTTGTGATTGCTTGTGTGATCTTTTCCATGATGCATCATTATGCACCCTGGGGTCTGATTTGCAGAAGTGCTGACTTGCAGCTGTAGATCAAGTCAGTGCTAGATGTGTTTTGAACTGCTAACCACGATGTTGTGCTAGTTGGTTCTAAAAGTCAGGTGCGAGGCAACTCATTTGGGCACACACAATTCCTGTGCAATATTGGCATTATTTTCTCTTTGCTGCAGTTCTTTGCCTAGAAATGTCTGTAATGGGGGGAGGTTCCTCCTCCTCAAACAAATGGCATCCATTTCACAACAGTTCTAACATTTACAAAGTGCTAGTATTATCCCAACAGGTGCTATAAAAGCCCTAAGGAAATTAGTAATTTTGTCTTCAGAGCAAACTTTGAACAGTGTGCAGTAAGTATGTCTTGGTGGGCAAGGAACATAGAGCTGAAGTGGGAATACAAATAAAAGTTGGGCCGAGGTGGACTTTGCAAACATATTAAAACAAAAGGCTGTAAAATTGTTTAGGTTTAATCATACAAAATAGAAGTGGGCTGCTATGGAGAGAGATGTGAGCAGTATGGTAGTGTGGTCCCAGGCTAAATAGGTCCTTTACCTCAGTTTTTCAGTTAAGAGGATGGTTTTGAAGGAGGAGAAAAGGCCAAGCGAGTTGTGGAAGTGAATGCATGGAAATGTGAGTAACAGACCAGATGCAGAAGCCATAAGCAAGGGAAGAGCTGGTGAGTTTAACCACAGTGCTCTGCAGGCCAGTCATGTAACTTAAATTTCTGGCCTGGAGCAAGTACTTCAGAGCGATTGAGATTATTCAGGTGCTATATAGCTGCAAAATGGTAAAAAAAAAAAACCCCACTGGAAAACGGGGAGAGGGGAAGAAGAATGTAGTCAGCAATCATTGGCAGAAGCACAAGTGTAGGAACATGCTGGGAGAGTGAGCTGATGGTGGTCATGATCAGCACTTGGGCATCAAGAGCAGAGCTGATAACCGGGTGATGGAGCACTGGAACAGGCTGCCCACAGAGGTTGTGGGGTGTCCTTCTCTGGAGACTTAAAAAACCCACCTGCATGTGTTCCTGTGCCACCCGCTCTAGGGGTAAAACTGCTTTGACAGGGGGGTTGGACTAGACGATCTCCAGAGGTCCCTTCCAACCCCTACTATTCTGTGATTCTGTGCATCTGGAGTAAATCTCTGTAGCAGTCCCCTGTGGCCATGGTTTTGGTTTAGATTCAAGAAGACAAAC
Source organism: Eurystomus gularis (assembly GCA_013400335.1). NCBI lineage: Eukaryota > Metazoa > Chordata > Aves > Coraciiformes > Coraciidae > Eurystomus > Eurystomus gularis. The sequence continues at coordinate 21,199 of VZZY01017965.1, forward strand.
TGGTGCTTTGCTGATCGTCTGGTGGGAGGATGGCATTTGCTTCTGGCTCTTGTCTACAGAAATGTCTAATACTCTCTGCTAGGCCTTTTCCCTCACTAGTGACTGTTGGCAACACTTCACAGTTCATACACTGTCCTTTTAAAATGAGAAGGTGGTAGGGGGTTTTATCATTTAAAAGCATACCTTTCAGTTTTGTTGCTCGCTTGCTTGTTTTGCATCACAGGAGGATTAACTGGAGCATTTGGCTTAACTTCTTTATGCTGTGCACTCATTTGTATCCTTCCAGCGTGTCCCCTCTGATTCATATTCTTACTAAAATAAGCAGTCCCAGTTGTTTCTCATTTCTGGCAATTTCACTGGATGAACCATGGCTCTTTGTGAAACTCCTGGGATCATTCAGATAAACAGTATTTTTCTTTATATGCAGATCACATTGTGGGACATTAGTTATCTCTATCTCTCTTGTAGAATAGGTTTTATTAATAGGTCGAGTTTCACAAAGTTATTACTTAAAGATTTCGGATGGAAAAAAGGAGGAAAAATGGACTGATCTGGAAAAATCTGGGAGCAGTTAGCACAGCTTTGGCCCCAGGAAAAGGTCTGGGACAAATTATTAAACAGTCAATTTATCAGCTGCTGAACACAATGAAGTGATTAAAAAAACCCTATAGGTTTGTGATGAAAAAATCATGTCAAACTCATCTGATTCCTTTCTTGGGGAGGATAATAGACACAGTACATAGGGGAGATACAGAATTTGACTTCTATTAAGCTTTTGACTTTTTTTCTCGTGATATCTTTATACTACACAGGGAAATATGTCCAGCATGAAAACACTGCACACAATGGAGTGGAAACCACTCAAAACTAGTTGTAGTTCACTACCAGAATGAGAGGGCATTTAAAGTGGAGCTGAGCCAGCCCATTTCTATTCAGTATTTTCATTAAGGACCCAGGTAATGAACTGGAGGTTCTGTGGGTCAGATGCACAGAGGACATCCAGCTGTTATGCTGTGAGGATGATGGAAGACAAAACTGGAATTCAAAAGGGCATTGTTAATGTAAAAGAAAGTACTAAATGAACAAGATTAGGTTCAGCTTTTCAAAGTCCTATACCTATAGAAGATAAGGGGCAAGCTGGAGTGAAAAGCAGAGAATAGTAACTGCCTAGGCAGCATGAATGGCAGGAAAAGATCTTGGAGTGGACAACAGCTGAATATAGGTCAGCAAAGTGTTGTTCTTGCAAAAACACCTATTTAACTGTTTAATAAGGATATGGACAAATTGGAGGTAACTCAAGGGAGAGTTTAGAAAACACAGAATGTAAGTTGAAAGAAGTGGTTATGTTTACTATAAAGAAATAACAGGATCCCAATTTGTACAGGTGATGGCAGCTCATTCTTCTTCTTTTATACTTGGGACAGAACAGTAAAACATCAGTTTAATGTGCAATAAAGAGATTCAATTTGAAGGTTAGGAAAATGTGATATAAAATGGTAAGAGATCCCTCAGAACGGCTCTGGACTCCTCCTCTGGAGGTGTGGAGGAGAAGGTTGGCCAGATGTTTAAGAATGGGAGTTGGTATGTACCCAATCCCTCCATTAGGTTACAGGACTGAAAAGTAGGGTGTCTTGAGTACCAATTTGGCTCTAATTATCCATGACTGTTCTCCCCCGCCCCCCGAGTAAATTAGTCTTTTTTCTACCTTTTGAATAAAATCTCTTAACAGACTGAACTTCCTATCTGAATTTGTTAACTCTGTGTCTTCCTTTCCAGAACTGTTACTCTTGTGGAGCTCTGATAGTTTTTTCTGTATTCTGTCTGAAATCTTGCTCACTTGAGGTCTTTTATCTGTGGGATGGCTGTTCCAGCTAGAACACTGAAAACGTGCTCCAGGAGATGCTTTCAGCAGCTTGATCCCATATCATACCTGTTAATATTTTAAACTTACAAGGTAGGCCAAACCTCGATAAAGCTGGAGTGAGCAACATGTGTAAAATATAGACATGGGAGATGCTTTGTGGAGCAAGTGGCAGAAAGCCTCATGAGACTTCGCCCAAAACGAAAGGATGTGCAAGGCTTTCGTTATACAGTCCAAAGGAGTTTTTGTTTCCACGTTAACAGGTTTAAGAGGAAGGGAGAGATTGTACAGAAATAACGCGTGGGAAAAGCAAGGTACGTCACAGAACTGGAGCGTGATAGGGAACAAAAACTAGGAGGACTTGTCATCGAGTTTGTGCCACTGAAGAAAGTCTGATTTCTGGGTTTATGAGGTGGGGCAAGGCTTTGAACTGTGAGTAATGACAGGCTCTAGTGTTTGACTAGAGGGATAGAATCATAGAATCATAGAATGTTTTAGGCTGGAAGGGATCGCTAGAGGCCATCTAGTCCAACCTCCCTACACAGTAGGGACATCTACCTAGGTCAGGTTGCTCAGAGCCACATCAAGCCTGACCTTGAATGACTCCAGGGATGGGGACTCCACCGCCTCTCTGGGCAGCCTGTTCCAGTGCTCTATGACCCTCATGTTAAAGAACTTTTTTCTAACATCCAACCTAAATCTATCTTTTCCTAGATCATGGAAACAGAACTTCATACATCCGATGTAAGCAAACATGATTTCAACTGAAACTTACTTGGTTCTGTCATGATATCCTCCTGATGAAAACTACTGTCAGGAGTCTGAATTTTGGTAAATAGAGTAAAAAATGAATGAGTGTTACAAAACCTCTGTTTAAAAGAAATACTGCTCACAGAAATAGAAGGTTAGCTGGTATCGTTATTTCTCCCTCATGATGACAACATGCTTAAACAGCAGATGCAGACTTTTGCTTGAGAATCTAAATATTTCTATTTGACTTCTACTCCCAACCAACAAAGAACTAGAAAACTGAAATTCTTTCCATCTTGTAGAGGACTGTACTGAAGGATCACAAAGCTCAAGCAATATAAAGCTCCTTAAATCTGGGACGTCCATTGGAAGGTATTTGCTTTCAAGCTGTTTTTTTCATCTTCTTTTCTCCTAATGGAAATAACCATATTGTTATAATGGAAGAACCAGAAAGACTTCTCTCATTGATCAGTGTTTATGTTCACTGTCTTTGATACCACAATGAAAAACATGTCTTTAGGTATGTTTAGTTGGAGCTCCAGTTCTGCTGCTTGGCCTTTTACAAGCACTTTCCTGTGGTCAGATCAATTTTAACATGAACCAACACCTATAATGGTTTTGTTGTTCCATGAGTGATCAGATGCTAGATTTTCCAACTCTGTGTGTGTCTTCTTTTGTACATAGCATGACAGAATCATAGCTGACACAATATTTTGAGAAAGTCATTTTAGAACTGCAATTGTGTTTGAAGGACCATAGAGCTGTCAGAAGACTCGGTGCCCCATGTAACCTGAACATTCCCTGAGTGAGGAGTAAAACACTTGTGGTTGTAGCAAACGGTAGAAAATCAAGTATGTTTTCTGGGAGAGCAACACCTAGATGGAGAACAAGTCCTGACATTAGTAAAGTGGTTGTTCTGCTCTTTCATAAAGAGCGTAGGACATAAAAGGAAGAAAAAATTGACCTTTTGCCGATGATAATGTATTCATGGGACTGTTTGTACAGCTCAATATGCAATGCCTTTATCAAATTCTTTCATATGAATGACACATGTCAGATGAAGCTCTTAAGGGATATCTGGCACCATATATAGAACAATTACATGTTTGATTGCACAGAATATCGTATCAAACGATGCCAGCAGCTCCTGTTAATGTCAAAAGATAAAATCAAGCCCAACTCCCAAGTGTATTTTACAGACTTTCTAGAGATGTCATTCTGTGGTATCTTCCCTTTGTCTCTGGGTTCTTTTCTCTCTAACATAAATGTTTCTTCTAGCTTCAGTTGTTGGATGTGTATTCTTAAGTTGTATAGTCAGTGTAATTTTGAGTCATAAAGCTCTGTATATGGGTCCCATACAGTCAGCAGAGTCTTAGGCTGCTGTATGTGACCCACAGTCACATTCAGAGCTGATGTTTGGGTTCCTGTTACAGCTGTCAATCACTGTGTCCTGGTTTGAGTTAGAACCAAACCAATTCTGTTCAGTGATTTTACTTTTCAGCTGAGTCTCTGCTAACTAACTGCACTTTCTGAAGCTCACAGCATGTTTTCGCAGACAGTGTCTGCTCCTAGCAGTGGTAACGCTCCATGTTTAGAGTTACTCCAAGGGTTGGTGTGCAGACCAAGGTCACTGCTAACTTTTGTGTACCACCTCGGGGGGTGCAGAGAGTGAAAGGCTGCACCTGCGGGGAGGAGCGGCCAGGACAGGTGACCCTAAACTGACCAACGAGGGATTCCAGCCCATATGTGTCATATTCAGTATAAAGCTGAGGGATCATGAGGGTCTCAGCCCTTCCAATCTGGTTTTGGGATCCTTCTGCTGTCCTTTGCTTCCCTTGGAGGCTGTCTTGCCTTCTGTACCCTTTCCTTCTGCTGGCCTTCGCTTCTTGGCCCTGCCTTTGATCCTGATTCGTGTGCTCCTGAACCTGGTTCCTGTCTGCTGCTGAGCTCGGTCTGGGACTTCCCCGGTGCCTGCACAGCCTCAGTGGTGACAGTGACGTAATTGCCATCAGGAGAAGGTTGGGTTCGGTACCGGTTTTGTATATATTTGTATATATCCCATTTTATTATTATGATCTTCAGTAAAGCTGTTTTAGTTTTCTTTTCTAATCCAGAAGTTTCTCTTTCATTCCCTTCCTCCCACTTGGGAGGAAGCCCACTTGGGCTCTCCCTTATCTTCTTTTTCTTCCTCTGTTTAGGGGGGGGGGTGGCGGAAGAGGGGTTAACAGAGAGCATCTGTTGTAGGTCTGGTGGATTGAACTTAAACCTCAACACACTGTCAAACAGGTACATGGGGCTGCATTACGGTGCTATTGGTGTGGTAGTATTTACACTCAAAATCTTGTCTGTGCCAAAATCAGTTATCAGCACCTGCGTTTTTGTGATCTGCCAGCAACCTCTCTACGATGACATGTTTTACTGTTCATCACAGAATCCATAAAGTTTCTTAAAAATATTGGAAAGGCCAGACAGATTTATTGCTATGTCATATATGACAATTACTGGTATGTGAGAAATGATCTTGGAACTAGAATAAAATCAAAGAACACACATATTTTCAAAAATACAGTAGGGACTTACTGCTTCTGAATATTTGGGGGAAAGATGTGTGCATATACTTATGCATCCATATGTCAGAAGATAAACCTCTACAGAGTTGCTTGTATTTGCATTCTATTTTGTCATTGGTATTTGCTAATTATTCACAATTTCCACAACTGCAGCAGTATTTATCATGTTCCAGTGTGTGTGAAGTACAAGCAATCTCCACCAAGCAAGAAGGAGATAGGGCCTTGTGCTGGTTTGAGGAGGTGTGACAAGCCCTTGGGCTGGAAAAATGTGGAAAAGACAGAATATCCAGATAGTACATTTGAGAAAACAGATCCAACATTTTATTTTCTATTACTGATTTTTAACCTCATTATTTGGCATCAAGGTCTAGCTAGTGATGGTTTCTTTCTTTTTTTCCAATACTTATAGTATTTGATACACCCCAGCCTTGAAGGAAAGCTTTTAAAATCAACTCTGTTAGCCCACTGGGATCTCTGATTGTTGCTTTTTCCAACAGTGAACTTTCTGTTCAGTCCTCATTCATGGCAACCACCCAGACAACTTGTCTTCTGTTCCTTTTGTTCTGTAGCAGTCTGACAGCAGTATCTGCTCCCAAGACTTCTGTTAGATTGACATGCACGAGCAGAAGGTATGCATTTCACCTTCACGATGCCCTCCCCAAAATCAGCATGTTGTTGTGCTATATACATAATTTATCACTTATCCCATGACAGTGAAGCTACACAAGGATGTCTCTGACATTACCCAGGGTGACAAGAGAATGATTTTTTCCTGTGTCACTATTTCCATCACACTGCTTGTCACCATGCAGACACTTTGTCCATGAAAATCACTTGACCTGTTTGATAACCTTTGTCAGAACATTGACCAAACACCAAATTAAAGGATATTTTAGAGCCCACTTTTCTGCCATCCCTCGTCTCAACTTGCTAACAACTTCAGTGTAACAAATGGCAGACAACCATGTAGACAAAGATGTAGAGATAACATTGCTCACTGGTAGCACATCGGTTTTAAAAAGCTGAGCAGGAGAGCTTGGGCTTCGTGCCTGTAAATTAATTTATTAGCACCTCTCCTGTGATTACCAACAGGGCTGAATACATTCCTCATTTTTAATCCCCACAACCTGCTTCTGAGAAGCAGGACATGATCCTACTTCCTCTGAGATCAGAAGGAAATGTTTCATTGGCTACTTTGGGGCTGATCTTCTCCTAAAAGTAGAAAGGGGGTGGGCTTGTACACTTTGAATGATTCTCCAGGTAGACGTCGTTATTTTGGTACCTGTCTCTCCTTTCTGCCACTGTAGGGCTTTGCAATTCAGTTTTTCAGAGAAGGGGAATTCAGTGATGCAAGTTTGGTGGGCAAGGGTCGTTTGTTATATGTTAAACATATAAAAGTGCTGGAAGAGACAGGGAGGTAAACAGCAGTTCTGTCTTCCATACTTAATCTGAGCTCACAAACAAATTCCTGTTTCCCAGGAAACTACTGGGTCATAATAATTGCATAATTATTTCTAGATAGAGATAGTAGATAGGAGTTTGAAACTCCTGAGCTCTGCCTCTGTCCTTTCAAAAGACTGTCACATGAAAAGCAAAAAAATGGTATTTAGATTTTCTTTAAAGAGAAATAACATGTCTTGCAAACACAGGTTTTGAATAGGATTTTTTTTTTTGTATGCCAGATATGCTGTTTCCAAGGTAATTGCTAACACTCTTGGTTTTTTTCTCTACATTTCTTTTTCTTCCAGTTCTTTCCTATGGTCAGTGAAATAGCTTAACAAACTCATGTATTCTTTTGTATGGCTGAAATAGTTAATTTTAACTGAAAGAAAGGATACAGGTTTTTCTTCTGCACGTTGCTGTTGATACCATTGAATACGACATTGCTTTTCAATGGCAGTTGTTCGAAGACAACTTCAAAAACTGCTTCCTCTTGACAGTGTCTCACATTTGGATGCCTGCTAGATTTTTTTCTTATTATGTCACACTGGAAACTGCTGTGTTTCACTGTAAAAGAAAGAAAAACTAACGTGTTTTTTTTAACTGGCAAAGGCAATCAATTTTAAGTAAGTTCAAGTAGAGCCGTTCAGAGGTAAGAAATTTGCACTTAACTGTGAAGTGATTGAAAAAAAAATGATACTACAGTGATTATTGAGAATGCTTTGCTCCGATTGAGTCAATTATTACTAGCCGATTGCCACAGAGGGTTTTGCAAATTGAACTACATTAAATAATTGTACTATGATTTTGTAACCCATAGTTGCAGCACCAATCATGGTATAGCAAATTACACTGCCGGGAAAGTAAATACACGGTTATGCCTCAGCGGCTGTGAAGTGTCTCTGTGCTCTGACTGAGACAGTCCCATTTAAGAGCAACAATCTTCATATTTTGGAGTTTGCATAGTTTGCCCGTATTGTCTTTGATGGAGAGGAGAAAATGTCCCTACGGTCACCTTCATTTTGTTGCATTAAGGTAAAGGCCTGTGAAAACAGATTAAGAATGGTACTTAAATTGCAAAAGCATCACTGTGAAGTGTTTTGGAAGGGAAAATGGCTTTTTGTTCATATTCCAGTTATTGTGCCCATTAGACATTATATTGGTTTTTTAAAAAAAAAGCCTATCAGTGAATTATGGTGGATGTATGAATCACTTTTTATTGTCTTTCCTATGGCATTACATATCGTTCTACTTGGAGCATAGTATTAGCATTATTTTCTTGAAAATAACATTTTCTTCAGTTCTGTGACATTTTAATCAAGAAGTGAAAAAATATTATTTGCCCTTATGCTGAAAAATATAGGTTTATTCCTTCACATTAACTTCTTTAACCTAATTAAAGTACAAATACTTTTTACAAAATTCATCAACTGCAATATTAGATGTGTACAAAGCCAAAATAAAGACCTATGGGGGAGATTTTCAATGGCATATGTTGCTTAGCATTTCCTTTTCCTTTTGGAAATCTCTTTTACTTCATTGTGGTAGAATGACCCTAAATTAATTCATAGTTGTTGTATTAAGTAGAGCACTCTGAACATTATTAGCTGAGCGCTGACGAGCCAGAGAACTAGGGTGGTTCTGATTTTATTTATTTATTTTTTTCACTGATTTATCCAACACTTTTTAGTAGATTTCAGTTATTCTGTAAGCATAAATTATGAGCTATTTGCCATGGCTTGCAGTGATGGTCTGTGATGTGCTTGTGGTGTGGGGCTTGTCTCACAGCAGCAGTGGGACTGATTTGAACCCAGCTTGAATCCAGAGGGCCGCTGTGTAGGGGAGCCAGCGAGGTCCCCCTCTGCAGGAACCAGAGTTGTTTGGGGACACAGCCCAGGAGAGGCTGCTATTAGAAGAAGAAAGATGCTTCCAGGGGCCAGCTCCTGGGGCTCAGAGAGGAGTGTTAGTAATTGGCAACAGTTTCGAGGAAGCTGCCACGGTAAAAAGGGAAGTAAAGGCTAAGTCAGTGCCATGCAACTAAGCGCTGGACATCAGCTGGAACTGCTCTTTTAACAGTAGTAGAAATTGTATTCATGTGAAAGATCATTTTTTACCTGTTATTAATTATTTAGTAAGGACTGGTAGAATGAACAAAAAAGATTGAGTGCAGTAAGTACAGAACTTACAGATTTCCCTGGAAATGTTTTAATATTTGATGCAGAGATTGTTTTTACGAGCAAATATATAGTCGCGGCGGGTATTAACTAAAATGGCCAGCAGGTATTAACTAAAACGGCCTGAGAAAGGAATATGATTCCTCCTCCTCCTTGGTGTGTTAGAGAGTGGCTGTGGAAACCTGCAGCACGGCTACCCCTCTCCTCCTCCTTTCAGGTGTGGGTTGCATGTCTCCCATTGCTGCAGCAATGGATTTAGCCTCTGGGAGCAGAGTTTACCTCCACAATTTATTTCTCTAGTTCTGATTTCACACTGCAGACTTCCTGAGTGTGGCTCCTGGACAGGGGTGGCTTGCCGTGAGCTCCCTGCTGATGGACACCTCAGGGCAGGCTGTGCCCCTGCAGCTGATGTCATGGAGAGCCCATGCATGGCGGGGGGATGGGACCGTCACCCTTTTGCCCCAAATAAACCCAACCCCACAAACGAGCTGCAGAGGAGTCATGCTAGTCACTTGTCAATGGCATGTCTGTGGAGCAGAGGCTGGAGAAGCAAGCTTGGAGCTGGCGTGTGGCCATGGTAGCCACCCACAGCTCCCTGGGTACAGCTGCTCCAGCGCAGGATCCCAAACGGGCTTTGGGCATGTGAAAAACGCAAAACGAAAACTTCTGTCTTTTGGGCTGGCTGATTTCAGTGTGTCCTGCGGCCCTCAGCACTGCAGGGCATGTAGGTGAATGTAGGAGTGCATGCAGCTGTCATTTGCCCGAGGCGGCCATTTGCCCGAGGCGGCCATTTTGTGTCAGAGCTCAGTGCATGGCGGCCATTTTCCTGAGGCAGAGATTTGCCTGAGGCTCCCCACATGTGGTGGCCGTGAGGTGGCTGTTGGTCTGAGGCTCCCCATGAGCAATGGCCAGTTTCCTGAGGGGGCTGGTGTGTAGGTTTCAGTCCCTGAGGGGACAGTGTGCCCAGTAGGCTGTGACCTGGGGGTAGAGAGAGGGGAAGAGTGCTGCTACTCTCTGACTTATGGACCATGCAAGCACAAGGCAGCCCTCAGGGGAAGCACTGGCCTGGAGTGACTGATCTTGTGTCCTCCTGGGGAAAGCATGAAGCTTCATGAAGGAGGGCTGGGTTGCAACTCTTCTTCTTGGACCTAGAGGTCTGTCTCTGCAAAAAGCCCAGCACTGTGTTGTTCCAGTCCAGTTCCACCGCAGACAGGAGTCATCTGAGCTACTGAATGCAGAGAAGTAATGCTGTTTGCTGAGTAATACAATTAGAGATGATATTAGGAAAGAGTGTTTCTCCCCAGGGACTTCCCAGCCAGGCTATCTTTGCACTGGTAATAGTCTCCTTGTAAAAAGGCTGGCATGGTTTTTCTCAATTACTGAACAGGAATGTAGTGTGGAGACAAAGTCCGGAGAGAGGGCTAGCGAAGTGTGTCTGGCAGAAGTAATGCATGGGAGAACTTGCAGGGAAAAAATACTTTCCTAGAAAATATATTTTTTAAAAATTTATTTTAGGTCATGATTTAGCTAAGCACCCAAAAGTGGAGGAAATGAGAAACTTTTAACTCTTTCTTTTTTCTTTCTTCCTCTAAGGGAAAGAAGTGAAGTACTTTAAAGTAGTTTTGTGTTTTTCTGACAGGCTTATGCTTAAATCGACAACTTAGACTTGAATCAAGATGATTCCCAGAGTGAGAAAGGAGTGGGTACTACCCTATAATAGTAAAATAGCGACAACATTTAAAAAGAAAAGTAAAACAGTTTAGAATAAAAGCTATCAAATTAAACATTGGAAAAAATACTGAGCTATGCTTTGGAAGTACTGCTTTTTAGAAATAAATCTTGTTTCTTTGTTTATTTTCAGATCTTTGCATTTTGTTGAATGGAGATTGTGTTACTTGTCATTTGCCTGTGGTTTACTCCAAATTTTAGTCACACACACAAAGTTATAAATAACTGTGCATCCTTATTTTTGATCTCTTTAAGAACTCAGATGAGGCAGCGTGAAAACCCTCTGAATGCACAAAGAGGGAAGAAATCACTGAGGAGACCAAAGAGAATGAAGTATGAGGCTTCAGTAAATAAGACAGCAGAGGAAGGAGGAGGAACAGCGCCTGTCCATAAGGCCCTTGCAAGTCTGGAGAGCTGGTGATCAAGAAGATGGGACTGGATAACAGTATAAGAAGAGAGACAATGACCAGACAAGAAATTAGTGAAGAAGAGATTAGGTGAGTCTTGGTGCTGAGCATAGCAGTGTCACAGGAGAGTGAAGCTCTCTTGTGGTGAGGTAGTGAAGTGAAAGTGCGTGTACCATGCTTGTGACTCCTTGAATACTCCCAAAAAGCCAAGTGTTATGCCAGCCACAGTGCCTTCACTTCTTTGCTTGGCACCATATTTAGTATTGATTTGTTGAAGGGTTTGTCTCAGTTCTCTAAGATTGCTTCCCTCTGTGAGTGTTCTAGTCTGGGTTTGCTTGATGTGTGGGCTGCCCGGGAAGGCTTTTCCTAAACAGGTCCAAAACATAATGATGCCTGGCTGCTTGGTTATTCCGTGCAGATGGTACTGCGAGTATAGCTTCAGCTGTACTTCCTAGTGGGAGCAACATGAAAGGGTAAGAATCTGTTTGGACAGTGTAACATTCTTATCCTTGCCTGGTGTAAAGTTGGATTTTTAAACATTGGTGAAACCCAAGAGCTCTTCACAGTGCGAGGGCTGCCTTGCTGCGAGTTCCCAAGGGAGAGCGCCAGCAAGACTCCAGCTGCACTGGGGAAGATGGTGCTCCATGCAGAGTACTTCAGTGCTCTCAGCATACTTCAGTGCTCTTTCACTTACACTTGCTGTGGGACCTGCCTCCTCCAGCTCCCAGGGAGAAGTCTGAAGTGCAGTCACCGCATGCATAATCTCCATAAATAACGTGAGCTGAAAACCAGGCAGGAGGTAAACTCAACTCTACTTTGAGACACATGGTCTTTTCTAGTACCTGGGCATTTTCATCTGAATTTGAGTTTTTCAGAAGAATCCTTAGCTACTGTTTCTGCGTGTCTTGGCAATTTCTCTGGATTTACCTAACCTTGTGGATGGCTCTGCGGGTGAAAAGAAATCATACAACTGGACTTTATTTGATGCAATAATTGTTGCAAATGCTGTGTTGAAAAGAGGCATTTCTTTCATTACAACAACATCTCAGGTCAAGTTCTGTTGTACACGTTTATAACAGTATTAGTTCTGTTTTATTGGTGTCCATTTGTAGGGAAAAAGAAGGCAGAAAAATATGAATTCTGTGATGATTGACTAGTTTGAGAGAGCTTTGGTCTTGGCCATCATAAAAGGGAATACTCAGAGGAGAAATATGCAAAACCTGACATTTGGTTATGATTAAAGAAAATTAAGGGTAGGGAGATATATTTGCGATATAAGTCAGAGTGTATGGTAATAGTGTGATTATTATTTATTTTTAAAAGCTTATAGACTTCTCTTGTGATGCGTATTTTGAAGAAGCTTAATATGAACTTACAGAATAGCAGGTAAGTTTTCTGGGTAAAGCTGTGGGGAGTAAGTAGATCTAGCTGCGGATCGGTGGTTTGGACACTGCCCAGAGAAACTCTGTGGCAGTGGAGTTAAGGCGAGAAAGGGAGAGAGGAGATTTTTACTTTCTTCAACCCCCAGTTTCAGGTGGCAGTTTTTTTACCACCCACAGGTTCAACTGTAGAGATGACATAAATGAGAAAGTTCTCATTGCTGGCTGTAAACTGCTGAAATCACCTCTGATGTCAGGGTCCATCGTTAGATCAATTTTCCAGCCTCCTGGGAGTAGAGGCCACACTTTCATCTTGTGATCCATCATGTTTGAGAAAGGCATCATTAACAGAAAACAGCCAATCATTTGAAGATATTACTAACAGAGAACCTGCCATTTCTTTTCTTACTTTAGTAGTTTGTAATTCTTACTATTAAGAGCTTTATCTAATTTTAATTTGACTTGCTATTTTTTTTTAATTAGGTCTTGTTAGACTTATTCTGCAGGATTTAAGAGCCATGATAACAGCTATTTTCTTCTTAAAAAAAAAGTATCATCAAGGCAGCTTTTAAATTTTTTATTCTTTGTCCCTTGGTTTCATTCCTCAAACCACTTCTGTGTCCTTAAAACATGAGACGTCCATGTGCAGTATTTTGTTATGGGTCTCAAGAGTACTTCAAAGATGAGCAGAACCACCTCCTGATCTCTTGTTACTTCTCTTCTTTTGTGCAACCAAGGAGCACACTGGAACTTGGCACTTTATTTTAGAGTTGCTGTGCTGCAAGGCAGGGTCCCCCACTCTGTAGCTGTGGATTACAATCTTTATTCATAGGTTTATAACTTTAAATTGGGGTGCACTGCAGCTCTGGGTTTTTTGTGATGCTCAATGAGTCCATTCTGAATGTCTGCCCTCTCCTCTTGGTTGTTTATTGTTCTGTTTGCTGCTAGTTGCATTTGCATGTAATATTTACCTCCACTTCTTAATCCATGAACTATATACTTTGGGGCTTTAAAAACCTTAGAGCATTTCTGCTCTTGTCAGCCAGACTTGTAATTCCATCCAAGAATGCGGTGTCTGACTCTGCAGGAACTTCTCATGGAAAATAGGCTGCAGAGACATTTGGAACAGCTGTTTTGCTTGAGAATTAAAATGTTGTGGAATAATGTAAATAAGACAGACTTAAAACATTTGGTGTTTTCAGATATCCGTGCACGTCATGCAAGTACACTTAGAAAAGATGCCATGACATTTTTGCCAGCTTCATTGGTCCGAGCCTTGTGGTCAAATTTTTATTCAAACCTTGGGCACAAGAGCAGTATGTGGTACCAGCCTGATCTGTTCTCAGTAAATTCATTTCCTCTGCAAAAAGTGACAAGTTGACATCTTTAACAAAATGGTCCCTGTTTGACTGCATTGCTGTTTCATTCCTCATAATGATAAACAAATCTGTGCTACATTCTAATTTTTCTTATTTGTAAATATCTTTTTTTCCTATCCATTAAGCACCCATAGGCTCAAACTGACCTGAATTTGCATTTTACTTTCTCACTTTTTAAATTCTAGTCTTTTCTTTATAGGTATTAAAAAAAAAAGAAAACCTCTTTTATCAAATGAGTGAACTAGTTGCAGGTTTATTGTAAGTCCACATAAATAAAAAAACCTAACCTAACAAAAGAAAAAAACACCCCAGCTACAATATTCTGCAACAAAGGAATTCAAGTATGGGAGGCTGATGGCATGGTCATAAGGGAGCTTTTCTCTTGCTTGTGTATCTATTTGATGTTAAGGTAATATAACATGAAATGTTTCTAAGTCTCCTTTACTTTTTGTTCTCTCAGTAATTAGTGGAGACTTAGGGCTTGGGAAAAAAATGATGTATGAAAAGTATGTACAGACAATACAAGGGCAATGTCAGAGTAGTAATGACTTTGTTTCCTTTGCATGCCTTTTTTCATGTGATTAATTAACTGTGATTTGTTTACCGCTTGTGAGGTTTTTTCCCTGCTTGTCTTTTTGGCTTGTTTTTCTCCATGCAGCAGTAAGTGGCTAGAATGCCACCTTCAGTAGTTCTGTTGCCTACTCAATACTTGTGAGATGGGGTGTGCTTCAGCGGTGTAGGTACCAGAGAACCGTATGATCTCATGCTCATTGTGCAGAGGAAAACATCTATTGCAATTTTGGCTTCTGTGTCTATATCTAGGGCATGGCTAACTTCCATGGAAATTCGATTGTTTGTGGGCACGCTACAGGTTCAGCATTAAGTACAGCGCAAAACAAAACAGAAGAGGGAGAAGGAATTAGCGTGCAACTCGATCATCTCTAGTGTTTAGAAATGGAATAGCTTTTACTCCTTTAGAAAAGTCTTCTGCTGGAAAACCAAAATAATACAGAGAATGTGTACTAATTCTGTCAGTGGCAAATAGTTTTCAACTTGTAATAGTAGACATAAGGTCAAGAAATGAACACTTCCAAGCCCTGTAAGAGCCTCTTTCTTCTTTATCATGAGGTCTCTAATTGTGATATGAAGGAGCAAATATTTAGTCTTAAATATAATGATATGCGTTTCTGATGTATTAGAAATAATTAAGAGAAGAATAAGACATTCAGGTAAATGGTAGTATTTACTTGAGCACAAAATCAGCCACAGAAGATTTAAACATAATCCTTGATTCTGCAGAGCTCAAACTGTTGTGTTCCTTACTCGGCACAGCACATACATACTTACCTCTAAGCATTTACATAGTTCTGCTGAGGTCCATGAGGACTATTTGTGTACTTAAAAGACAGAGGAACGACAGAAATGCTTTGTTAATTCAAGGATAGAATGCTTTTAACTTTGCAGGATCAAGCCTTTCTTCTTTTAGTGCCTTTTTAAAAAACTCTTTTTGTTTAGCTATTATAATGTAGACTTTGCTTATCTCTCATGAGACTCCTTTTTTATGTGTATGTTTTATTGGATTAAAACAAAAAAAAATTATGATTTTCCTTTCTGGAGAAAAAGGAATATTTTCCCATGTGTTTTGTTACACTGACTTTCCAGGCAGAGAGGAGCACCTGGGGAATTGTTAGCATGCACATTAACTCTGGTGGCCAAGCAAGCTCCCTCGGAGCCCTCTTGACACTATGGCATACATTATGTGAAGGTATAAGGGAGCCCCTAAGGAGCCTAACATGTTGGCCAGAAGCTGTGTATCGTTGCCTCAGTGAGATATTTGTTTCTGTAGCCGGTTGTTTTCACACCTGTGCAGTGTCACAATGCAAAAATGGGAGTGGAAGCAGGGGGAAGAAAAGGTTGCTCTTTCAATTTCCACACCCATTTCAATGAGGTCTGGAAAAATTAACCCAAAGCTACAAATAATGCCTGTTGTAGATCTGAGAATTGCAGATTTGAGTCACAAGTTGGCATCTTGGCCATGGCCTTTACTGCTGTGTTGGAGAGTAAGTGCTTCTTCTGTCACATAGCTAGAAGGAGTTTAACTGAAACTACTTGTGAGCACCGATCTGCGTCTTCTTCTGCTCTGAGGCACTGCACTTTGCTGCTACGTTGTGGAGCCCTGCTAGGTCACACTACGGAAGAATTGAGCCTGGCAAGGATAAGTGGTGTAGAAATGACTCAGTCTACAGAACGGCACAGAAAGCAAATGCATTCCACAAAGTAGTGCAGAATTTCTATGGTAAAGTTGGTCAAAGAATGCAACTTACTGTACTGTTTTGGCATAGTCAAAAATCTGCAAAATAAAGCACTTCCTTTTAATCCCAGTGAGTTTTTCCACAAAGATTTGCTTTCTTGGCCGCTTTGTAGGTATTAGCGGACAATCTAAAAAGCAGAGAAAGAGTCTGGGGGGATGTGAGAATATACTGTTTTAAACAGTTGGTAGCTATTGAAATCTATGGGAAAAACATCTCTCATACAGGAGACTGTATCTCAGAATGGATAGGGAAGTAAATTCTTCATTTTCACTGGTTTAGGGTCCAGTGCTGATGATGGAGCTGCTCTGATCCTCCTGCTTTCAATTCTGTTTAGTAACAAATGGGCATGAAGAAAAGCTCGTGACATAAGACAGACATCTGTGTTAATAGCGTGCCATTGAGTTTGACAAATGGATCTGGGAAGCAAAGCAATAGAAGATTTCAAGGCTTGGACCAAGCAATTACTTTGGGACTTGCAGAATGGATGTCGGACTGGTTGTGTATGCTGTGTCTGTGTGTGCTATATCCATTTCAGAGATTACAATGTCAATGTTGTATAATGCTGATTCTTATCAGTGTAAAAGGGGCTGGTAAGCGTAGGTGATCCTTGTAGTGCTTTATGTAGGGGATGTCAGAAAGACTGTGAAATGTTACAGGCTGAAATTTGGAAAACGTTTTGAGTCAAAAATTCTAAGGCTTGCTTTGACCCCTGTAATAAACACATTATTTCAGGTTAGATGAATTAAGATGGAGAGAAGGAGGCAAAGAGACCAGAATGCACTGCGAGCTGTCTTACACAGGGGATTGTTCAGGTAACTCTTTCAGTCGATGGCAGGTCTATCAGCCAGAGACCACTGGAGCTACACAAGAACACAGACCCCTGTGGATCTAGGCTTGTACTTGGAAGTGAGGAACTTACTCCTTAGGATCAGTTGTTGTTCCTTTAAACTTCTTTAGAATTCAGGATGTTTTCTGATTATCTGACATGAATATTTCAAAGCAATTCTAAGAAGAAACACAAAGTCATGAGTAATGTCCCAGCATGTGCTTAACTTAGCATATGGTTTATGTTTCCTTGAGGTTTCTTTATTAGCTCATGAAGGAAGGTAGTGCTACTTCTGTGCATATTCAATTCAGAAGGTTTCAATTCTGCATTTTTGAAGGCAAAATATAGCATAGTGTGTTTAGTAGTCTCTTCCTGTATAGTTGGCAGGCCTGCTCTTTCTGGGTTTTGTTGTTGGTTTTTTTTTTTCTTCAAGTAGTTAGTGAAAATTGAAATAAGCCATAGTGAGCCAAACAATAAAACATATATGGACATTTATTGATAGCAGTCTCTCTTCTCTACTCAATCACAAAGATAATAGAAATGCTTCATGATATAACCTGAGGACTTTTTTCCTGACCCTTTGCCATTTAGGAATTATCTTTCCCATTTTTCTGTAGGTTTTATATTACTTTTTTTTTTTTTGGTACATAACATAGTACCCTTTATGTGTATAATGGAGATTTTTGACAGTTTCATATATATTGAAACCTTTCCATGGGGAAATGATTTAGTATAATGGGTTTTATGTTGTTAGGATCAAAATTGAGTATATACTTTTGATCTACTTTGTAACCAGGCCCATGAAAAGAATTCTCCCTAAAATGTCAAAAACCTTTGTTGTAAGTGCTATATTTTCTTGCTTCTTTCATTTTCACCACAGATTTTTTCACGGGAAGGGGAAGCTAAAGAATTCTATTACTTACAGCATCTTTGTGGTGGATGACATTTAGCTTTGTCTAAAGGAGTTGTGCAAGATGTGCCAAATAGGGAGAGAAAATAGAGAAAGGAGAGTCCAGGCGGGTGAATGTGTTGTTACCCAGAGCTGTGCTTGGGGTGGGCTGACTGGACAAATCTGATGCTCTGGGCTGTGCAATGGGAACACCATGAGTAGCATTGTGACTGTGCAGGGACACACTGACCTCACTGAGGCCGTATGTCGCTGATAAGGTCCTGCTGCTCTTCAGGCAAGATCAGAGCATAGTCTCAAAATAGCTGATTTTCTGCAGACTATTATCACAAGTGTTTTCACTTTGTGCTCTTACTTTCTGCTGTATTGCTTGCAATCCAAAAAGGATCCAGAAGGAAAAGAAGGTTCTTTCCTGAGGTTGTCCAGGGTAGCACAAAGTACAACTGTAATGGAAGAAAAAACCAAAAGGCTTGATTTTGCCACTGTGGTTTTGCTGCTTGCTGGATTCGAAGTCTGCAAAAGGTCTAACAGGTCTGACTACTTGACCCTTGGTTGTGCTTCACTTGAATAAATGGAAGTTCTTGTAGTTCACACAGCAACCCTGAAAGGATCATGAAAACGGGACCAATTCCAGCAAGTAAATGACAGAATGAATTGGATGAAATATCAGGCTCTGTTTTCTTTTTTTCAGTTTTTCTAGTTGTCTTCAGGGAGTGAAACAGCTGCTGAGAGGAACTGGCCAGGGTTTTTTTTGTGTTTTCCCCACATATCCCCCCCTCTGCCTCTGCAAATGTAGGTGTTACTTCTCCACTTAAGGTCTTTCAGCTTCCTTTTAGTGGTGGGGTTTTGCTGGTTTTGCCACTTAGCTGATTTATTTCAGGTAAAAAAAAAAAAAAAAAGAAGAGCTTATTTAGTCCTTTCCAGGCAGATGCTGCTGAAGAAGCAGAGTCATTTATTGCTATTGTTGGAGCATACAGTAGAGGAGAATTACACAAGGATTTGTGCATAATTAGCGATCTGTGAAGGCACACTGGGCCTTGAGAAACCTGGGACTGTCATGCCTTGTTGACCTAATGGAAAGAGTTAGTTCTGCCCTTGTACTGACTAACAGCAAGATAGCTGAAGCATGTTCTTAGTGGCAGCATGAAACAAACACTGCAGTGAAATGAACTTGGAGCAGAAACAAATGGGCTGACAGCAGTGTGCAAGTCTGCTGTGACTTTTTAAGTGTGCATGTAACACTTGAGAGTAGTTGACTGAAAATGCAGGAGTATACTTTGTTTGGGGTTGACTCTCCCTTCCCAGCAAGCCAGCCCTGGTTCTCCAGCCATGCAGCTCTGCTGAGCCCTGTGCTGGGAGCAGTGTCCCCCTCTGCCAGCTGAGAATTGGAGGGTAATGGGGTAGGAGGCTGATGGAGCAAACAGGAAAGGGGAGCACTGGATAGCAGTGATTCAGCAAAGGGACATAAGCCGTTGGCAGTGCAGTCCATGCCTATAAGCATCATCAAGGTTTTTCTAACAGAGGTGAGTTTAAAACTGGGTCATCTACCTCCATCTGACTCTCTTCTTTGTCTTTTAAACTGTATTCACAGTCTCTGACACTTGTCACTGTGTGGCTAGTCAAAACACAGTCATTAGAGGTGAGTGATTTTTAACCAGGAAAAAGGACTAGTTATTTTAGAATCAGTTGAGAGGCAAATTCTGCCATTTCAATTTGGCAGCCCTAAGAACTGATACCTAGCTTCTTTAGAGGAGTGCCATGTTTTGGAAACTAAACCAACTAATCCATATGGGCCATAGCACACAAACCCTAGCATCAATGGTGTTGATTGATGTGAGCGCCTTGAACACCTAGGAGCTGTTAAGAGCACACACCACCTGCTTCTCCCCCCGTGTTGTGTGTGTTCACCCCCCGAAATAAAACAACCCCAAAACCCAAACCTCAGACCAA
Source organism: Eurystomus gularis (assembly GCA_013400335.1). Taxonomy (NCBI): domain Eukaryota; kingdom Metazoa; phylum Chordata; class Aves; order Coraciiformes; family Coraciidae; genus Eurystomus; species Eurystomus gularis. Next base: position 40,882 of record VZZY01017965.1, read on the forward strand.
AAAAAGGTATAGCATGAGCAAGCTGTGGAATGGAGTAATATCGTACAAAGTTGTTATTGGCCCCTGAGATGTCCTAAAAATTTTACTTGTTTCACTGCTTTGTGGTTAGCAGTGTGGATGAGCCAGAAAAATATTTCTAAGGCATGTTGGCTTTGCACTTGTATTTGTTTCTTTTTTCCCTCCAAGATAAGATAACTCCACTCCCCAATCTTGTCGGTGCTTAAATATGTATTTAATTTGGTGCAAATGTCTAATCACATGCCTGTTTGCAGCACCAGAGCTTTAACACTCATTGACTTTCTCACGCAGTGGCTCTACCCACAGTGCTTCAGAGTTAAAGGCGTCCTATGGTGAGTTAATCTCTTTCTGCCTTGACTTGTAGTTACTAGAAGTAAAAGACCAAAGAGATATGTTCAACAGAGTTTAAAAGAGGGAAGGACAGCATGAGAGAGAGAAAAGAGAGAAAACCAAGAAAGGCATTTCACGCAGTAGAAACACTGTACATAGGGTCACACTTGCCATCGCAAAAAAGATGCCTGTGAAAGACTGTGTTTTGTGGTCAGGCAGAGAATTGGGAGGGGCAAGACAATGTGATAGAGGAGGCAAGGAAAGGAACATCCAGCACTGGAGATACCAGGGGAGAATTATGAAATACTAATCCCCTGATAGTCTGATGTGTGGATCTGATCTTGTTTTTTGTCCTTAGAATAAAAATTATTTTGCCGCTGGTTATGTTGGTACGATAAAGGAGTAAGCTTAAAGGAGAGAGGGAATTCTCTCTCCTTTCCACTTTTCCTCCTGAAATACTGATATATCACTATGATCTCAGTATGCTTTTGTGTTTCTCTTTGGGCCCTTTGATTTATATACTATAACTCAGAAATAGTTTACTTGCCATGTGCCATGTGTGGTACATAGTAAAATGTGATGCAAAGATTTAATCCTGAATTTTATTGCAATACGTTAGCAACTGAAAAATTATACGGTGAAAAACAATGGGTGTGGTTGGGCTTAGAGATAGTGCCAAAGAATTCCTAACCATCATGCTGCTTGTTTCTGCCGGGGAACTTGGCTGAAGCCAAGGTATATGCTTTCTTTCTCAGTGACAAGGATTTGGGGTTCTGCCTCTAAAAGTCAATCTAGATCAGAGGATGTGACCCAAAAACTTGTCAGACTTGCTTGTAATGGTGAAAGAATTCTATTTCGTGTTGTAGACTTTTCATTACTTCTTGTGTCACAAAAATTGTTCACTTCAAATCTCCCATGTTCCTGAGCTGAATTAAATCCACTGAGTTCTGGTTTGATGTAGTATTTGCTCTATGCTAGATGAACACAAACTGTTGTCGTCTTTTATCCTCCAAAGGACGTTAAAGTGGAAAAATAAGTGAATGTGCTTTTTGATAATGAGAGGGAAGAAAGTGTACATCACACTACAATAGAAAGCAACTGCAGGAAAGAGCAATTTCTCCCCACTCCAGGAAAGAAACCTCAAAAAAATAAGAGGAATGTTTTCATTAAAGGGAGAATCATCTCTAATCTTTGTCTGTCATCTTCCACTGCAGAGCTTTCATCAGTAGCCTTCCTCATCCTACCTGATTTTAAAAAACAAGAATTAACATATAATAAATCAATAACATATTATTACATGTTGAAATTAATTTGTGGGTCAGCCACTCAGATGTGAACACTTCCTGGCTTGAGGAAAATGTTGTTCAATTGCTTCTCTTGGAAGATCAATGACCAAAGAAGCAATCTGTTGGTCAGTGTGTTTGTGATGGCTCAGTAGGACAGTCTCACTTCACTAAGGCTGACAAATTCATGTTGACATATTGAAACATGGTTCAAATGCAGCGACAGCTGGGAGGTGGTAAGAAGTTCAGAGAGCATGACCTACGAAGGAAGGCTGAAGGAATGGGGTTCATTTCTGCTAAAAAGAAATGGCAGATGAGGGAGATTGAGGAGGCAGGGGTTACGCTTATCGATATGTAAGCAATCACTGGAAATGGAAAAAGAATTGCTGTGCTACTGGCAGGCTAAGGAGCAATGCTTTGAACCTGTGATGCTATTTAGTTTGTTACAATATAGGCAAAATGCTCTAATTTTAGTGGTAGATTTGAAAGGCTAAAATATCTCTGGGGAAGTCGTATGAGCCCTTAGGGGTTTTCAGGAGTGTGTCAGATGAGCACCTGGTGCTGCCAGCCCCTTAGTGGCTCAATGACTAGCTGTGAAAAGTCAGGAAATTTTTATTCTTTTTTGTTTTAAATTCAGATTAAAAAATAGGACACTTTCACCAAGCTTTTCCCTGAAGGCTTGTGGAAAGCTGAAGTCTAAAGGCGTAGCTGAGATCTCCAAACAACTGTGTTAAGATATAGGAAGTTTCCTGCTTCTCTGAGAAGTTAGAGTTCTCTGGCTTTAAATATTTAAGTCCGCCTTTCCTCACATGACTTTGGTCTTCAATTTGTTTTCCCATTTCCCTGAAAGACAGAACCTGTCTTTCCATGCATAATTTCAAGCAATTTACGTAGAAATGTCAATGTAAAGCTTGCAATTGCTTTACCCTGGGGACTCACATATGGTAAACAAAATGCAGTAGGAGTTGGGTAGTAAAATACAAGTGTTGGTGAGCTCAAATAAGGGTTTTCTGTCTCACTACTAAAAGTAAAAAGCTTTGTTTAAATTAATAATTTTCTTAATTACTACCTGGCATAAAATAGCAGCTGTAGAATGCGCTGACAATTGAAGGTAACTTATTTGGCCTGTTGTAAAGCAAATTAATATTAAAAATCTGTCTATTTTTCCAGGTAATTAAGCGATAATAATCAAAGTTCAATGGTTTTCTTGGAGATTAATGATTACTTTGAGAATTAATGGTGTGAGGTGAAAGCAGGGACCATTAGCCATAGCAAATTATTAAGAATCCAGAAAACACAGTGGGCTGAGTCACTCAATTTGTTTTATGATTATTTACATATTGCTTTTTCCTCTATTTATTAGAAAACAAACTAATATTCATACATGCTAAATAGTGCAAGATATAACATTTTCATAGGAAGCAGCCAAATAAAGAGTAGGCTCAGGTCCCAGCCAGGGTCAGCTCTCGGAACAAGCATAATGACTGTTTCTGGCACGGTTACATCTCCCTCTTTTCACCCCATGGATTCCGGGATTCATTACTGGTACTTAGTTGTGTTGCTTTAGCTCATGAAATTGCTCTCCCACCAGGTGATTAAAGCAAAACTGGCATGTGGTGTTTGCAGGATCAAGTCCCATACATTGCTGCCCTAGTGCTCGGTAAAGGAAACACGTCAGCGCTTTCACTCTACTTGTGCACAGTGGGGGAGACACTTCTGAGATAATTTTTTTTCTCTTTATGAGTTGCCCTTCTTTATTGATGTTTTCAGATCAAATAGTGGACAGCAAAAAAAAGTTCCAGCAGAAACTGGCCATGTGGGCTTTTGCTCGCAGGGAGCTGCAATAGAATTTGCTAGGTCTTCTAAAAATTGTGTTCTTCACACTCTGAGTTGAATCTCGCACTCACTGCAGAGAGCAGCGTAACTGCTATTGAGTTCTCTGGTGCAAAATCAAGATGAAAGCTCTTCCTTTCTTTTTTTCTTCTTTTACAGTAGCACAAATCAGAAGTAATTTAGTTGAAATCAATGGAATTACATCTTCAAGAGGTGACTCAAATCTAACTATTGTCAATTCATGCTACGTTCATCCTACCACACTTCACTAGGGGAATACTCCTGTTGCAATTAGATGTGCTATGAGAGAAATATTTTTCACTAAGGCTTTTAAAGTGGGGATAGTTACAGAGATTTAAAAACTCTTTCTGAAATGTTTTACTTTAGTCTTAACTGTAGGAGGCAGACAAACACCATTTGCTTCTTTGTTGTCTGGGTAGTAACTGGACATGGCTATTTGACAATATTTGCACTAACCTCCTTTTTTCAGACTTTCCCTTGCACTGACTGCAAGAGACAGTTCTAATAACTCCATGATAGCCAGAAAAGAATAATGTCTGCAGACAGCTGTAGTGTGAAAGATGCAAGTATTTCTAATACTGAAAGGGCTTGTTTTTTACCTGAAAGTGCCAAACTCTTATATACCCTGCTTATTTGTCCTGTGCATAGATAGAATCATAGTTTTAAAGAAATAATGGATAAACAGCTTTCTCTTTAATTTCTCAAGCATCTACCTTTCTCAAATCTATTTGAAGACCAGAATAAATCAATAAATTCAGCTTGGTTTCGTGCATAACACAACCAAGCATGTTGCAAAGCCAGGCAGGTGAATTAGAGGGTGGGGTTTTTGGTCTGTCTGTCTTTCTTCCTGAATCAAGGAGTCATTGCAATTTCTGCTTATATTTTGGTTGGAGATTAAGTCAGTTGAAACAATCTATAACTTATTGAAAACCAGCCAATAAACCTATCCCTCTATTTTGGTAAATGTTACAATGTTCTGATCTTTAAATGTATTAGTGGAACAGAACAAAGGTTTTGACAATGCTAAAAGCATAGTATCGCGCAGCACGTTGCATATTATACAGTGGGATCCTGCAGACATTTATGATTATGAATAGCTGTATGGGAAAATGCTAGAAGCCTTGAAACAATGGCTGATCTTCCCTTAGATCACAGTGTGGATATCAAGTCTCAGTAATAATCACATAAATTTATATGCTATGTGTTATTGCTTTGATGTACAGTTTTCTAATATGTTGATTTTTACATGTACTCTTCTGTGGCAGTCAATCCTGACTATCCCATTAAGATTTAATTTATGTTCCTTGTGGCTTTTTAATGCCATGTGTAGCAATCGCTGAGAGATTTAACAAGTGTGTGCTGGAACTGTCTGGAACCACAGAGGGAAGTAGTAGCATTTTACTTCAGGTTCTTAACCCATTTGTAAAAGCCTATATGCTGTCATCCTGCACTTCTTACCAGGAATGGAAAGCTGAGCCAAATCGGTAGCTGCTTTGTGATGCTGATAAGGCAGAAGTGGAAAGCTCTGGGAAGGCTGCATGGGTCCAGAGTCAGGTGCCTTATTAGCATGATCTGGATAGTATCTGTCTCCCAGTGTAGCGGTGCACAGTCCTGCTGCTTTATTTGCTGTAGGCATTGCTAATATTGTAAAAAGTCCACAGAAGCAACATGTGGCAGAACAAATTGTCTATAGAAGAACAAACCTCAGTCTCACGTCAGTGTGGAACTCCAGTGTGGTACATGTTGTCTTGCAGAGCTTTGAGAAAAAATGGGATTGTGCGGCAGTCAGATATCTGCATTCCAAGTATCCAACATTCTGCTGTGCTGTTCTGGGCCGTGAGAGTGTCTAACAAATGTGCAAGTGCTGGCCAAAGCGTAGTGCTATGAAGCAGCAGGGTTTGATAAGCACAAGAAACTTCCTTTCCTCTAACCCAGAGTAACACTGGGAGAGCCTGGATAGAGCTACATTCCAAGTTCTCTGACTAGAAATTGTGTCACCTCTCTACTTAAGTTTTTCCTTCATCTTAACTGCTGCACTGCTTTAACCTGGCCAGGTGTAGTGGCTGTGGTGACCATGTGAAGCTTCACAGAAAGAGCTGTTTTACACTCACTCGTCACTCTGGGTTACTCCACATACATTGTGTGTAATGTGGCTCAGGGAAGACACAGTTTCCAAACAAATGAGAACTTGCACACTTCTTTGTTTTGCCTGTGAGTCACTGAATTAAATCAAAGGATTAAATGTGAAGGTTAATGCAACTGCTTTTGCGTGTAACACATGTACAGAAACTCCAGCTGTCTACCTGCAGCAATACCATGTGATGTGGAGGCAAAATGCAGCAGAATTGGAGCAGTGCTGCTATCGGCTTTATAAAGGCACTAACACCCATAGCTGCTGCCAGCTGTCCCAGACAAACAAGTGCTCCTACCGTGGTTGGGGTGGTAGAGAAACATGTTTGCAGGGAACGCTGCAGTGACTGCTTTGTAAAGGGGGACAAACATCTGCTCTTGTGCTAGAGACAGAAGGTGTGGAAGACAGGCACGAGCAGCACGGGTGCCGCTGCCTGTGAACCTGGTGGCAAGGTTGTTCAGTGAATCCTGGCACAGTCTGTCCTTCTGGGTCCTCTGCAATTCAACTTGGCTTTTCAAACCCCTAGACTGGCTGTGTTTTAAATACAGTTAATTAAACTGTTGTGTCACTCTCAGGTATAACTGCTGGGTCCAAAGCAACTTTGCATTTTTCTGTCACTGGAGCTTTCTGTAGTAACAGTTCCAGAGAATATTATGCTACAGAAATAAGTATCTTCCCTTCACCACCACGCCTGTCACCTCTCAGCTCTCCTTGGAGTCAAATCAGAGATTCCTGCTCCTCCTGTACAACCCCATGACATGTTCCCTTTTAGACTCTTCTCAGCTCAGTGGAAAAGCAATACAAGTGCTGCTGTGTCCCTAAACTACAAGTTGGCAATTGTTGAACAGTGAGGCAAGAGAAGGAATTGGTATTTGGTTGTCAGAAACTTTGATAGTTGTGCAGCTCCTTGCTGAGAATGAATAGGGTATCAGTGAAATCTGCGATTTAAATACTGTTGAGCTCATGTCTTCACTGCTGTGGTAGCCACTCTGTTGTGTGATGGTAAGACACATTTCATTTTGAAATTTCTCATTTTCTGGTGCTGTCAGTAATACAACTGGTTGCTGAGACATTCGGTACATTGGGAAACAGAGAGACAAATGTGCTTCATTCCTCATTCATTATCTTGCTATGAAATATAAAGATGAATTTATCCAGCTACTTCAAATGGAATTGTTCTCTCTTGTTGAATCTCACAGAATTCTTTTCCACTGTTAAGTTTTACTGCAAGCAGTTTCCACACCAGGAACTTAATGTAAGTTATTAAGCAGTTCTGGTTTTCCTCATTTTAAAGCAAAAAAAAAAAAAGTGGCTAATCCTTTTCTTGTTACTCACAGTAAGTGAAATGAATGTTAGATGACAGTATTATGACTGCTGTGAGGGTCTAGGCTGCTAGAAAGCTATGCTGTTATTTTAACACCTACTAAAGCTATAGAAACATCTATTAAAACTATAAAATAGAAGTATCAGAACATGAACAGCTTATCTACACCAAGTGTAGCAGTTGTTCTTCATTTGAGCCCTCTACATTTTCTGCATTGAAATAGAAATTTGCCAGAAAAACAGCTTTCAGGCCTTGTCTGTGATTACTGCTCGTGCTAAACTGCTATAGAGATGCTGGCAAATGCAACACTGGGATCAGACTGCATGGATTATATTAGGTAAAAGGACTACTTGGCCTTTACTTTTTATTCTTATTGATGCTGAGCCTTTCAAACTTTCTCCTCAGGATTAAGGGAAGGATAGAATTGGGATTATTTAATTACTTTTTTTAGTGAGGAATGGTAAAGGTCTTTGCAAAAGCTTCATTAAGTTTAAAACAAATGTTTGAAAGCTCTGTAGATAAGTATTACCAAAGTAGATCCTTTTGGATGAGTTTGAAAATTAGGGTGCTATCTCAGGCCATTACGCAAGTTTGAATCACAGACTGTTAGGGATTGGAAGGGACCTCAAAAGATCATCTAGTCCAGTCCCCCTGCCGTAACAGAATCACCTAGATCAGGTCACACAGGAATGCGTCAGGCGGGTTTTAAACATCTCCAGAGAAGGAGACTCCACAACACCCCTGGGCAGCCTGTTCCAGTGCTCTGCCACCCTCAACATGAAGAAGTTTTTTCTCATATTTATGTGGAACCTCCTATGTTCTACCTTGCACCCATTGCCCCTTGTGCTATCATTGGATGTCACTGAGAAGAGCCTGGCTCCATCCTCCTGACACTCACCCTTTACATATTTATAGACATTAATGAGGTCACCCCTCAGTCTCCTCTTCTCCAAGCTAAAGAGATCCAGCTCCCTCAGCCTTTCCTCATCAGGGAGATGTTCCACTCCCTTAATCATCTTTGTGGCTCTGCGCTGGACTCTCTCAAGCAGTTCCGTGTCCTTCTTGAACCGAGGGGCCCAGAACTGGACACAATATTCCAGATGCGGTCTCACCAGGGCAGAGTAGAGGGGGAGGAGAACCTCTCTCAACCTACTAACCACACCTCTTCTAATACACCCCAGGATGCCATTGGCCTTCTTGGCCACAAGGGCACATTGCTGGCTCATGGTCATCCTGCTGTCCACCAGGAACCCCAGGTCTCTTTCCCCTATGCTGCTCTCCAACAGGTCAGTCCCCAGTTCATACTGGTACATGGGGTTGTTCTTGCCCAGATGCAAGACTCTACACTTGCCCGTGTTGTATTTCATTAAATTTCTCCCCACTCAACTCTCCAGCCTGTGGAGGTCTTGCTGAATGGCAGCACAGCCTTCTGGTGTGTCAGCCCCTCCTCCCAGTTTTGTGTCATCAGCAAACTTGCTGACAGTGCACTCTGTTCCCTCATCCAAGTCATTGATGAATATATTGACTAGTACAGGTCCCAGTACCGACCCTTGAGGGACTCCACTTGATACAGGCCTCCAGCTAGACTCTGTCCCATTGACCACAACTCTCTGGCCTCTTTCCTGCAGCCACTTCACAATCTGCCTCGCTACCCAATCGTCCAGACCACACTTCCTCAGTTTAGCTGCAAGGATGCTGTGGGAGACTGTGTCAAATGCTTTACTGAAATCAAGGTAGAAAATCAAGGCAAATTTTTTTTTCGTTTATTTTGCTCTTTGCCCCATGTGTCTCATTGCTATTAAATCAATTATTACAGCAAAAACTCTTTTGATTCAGGTCAAGTTCAGCTTCCTGTCTAGGAATGTCAGGCTCCCAAACTCTAGGAAAAAAGCCATTTATACCAGCTGATCATTTGTGGTGTTACAGCAAATACTGACAAACAAACCTATCTAGCAATTTTAGGTGGGTTTTTTTTAAAACTAATTTTATCCATACAAGTGGTTGTATTAGAAATCAGCTGATTTCTCTTACAATTCCATGGCTGTACACAGCCAACCCATCTTTGAGTCATCTTGGGGTTTTCAGAGTTAATCTGCCAGGAGCTCACTTGTCAGCCTGTGACTCCAGCTCTCCTGGCTGGAACCTGAACAACTTTAAGAGAAAAAAGTAGATGCCAGAAACAAAATATGTCATTTGTGAGCATTTGTTTCAGATGGTTTTGTGCTCAGGAGGGGCTGCTGCTGGTGGCCAGCTCACAGCAGATGGCGATGCGGTCTGGGCAGGGAGAGGGTGATGCCCAGAGTCCCTGCGCTGTCTGCCTGGGTCTGATGCCATGTGCTGGGATTTGCATCATCTGACTATTGCAGATCATTACAGAGTGTAACTCTCGGCTTTGCTGCCTGGAATAATGTTTCGGCCTCGCTGATATCTGTGACTCCGTACAGAATTTTAAACCTGACTTCTGAATGTTATTTTAAATGTTAACTTTTGTGACTGGGAGGTGCCTTGCCATCCCTCTGGACACCTTTTTCCCCCCAACAGTAAAATACAATATTGCTGAATGCATTTCCCTCACTTGACTTGTTAGTTGCATGTTTATATATGGTCTGTGTGCTACAGTGAGGTTAAAGCTGAATTTGTGGTGTAGTCCATTGCCACAGAAACAAGGTCAAGTCTGGGAGACTGCCCTGGCAATCAACATGTTACCCAGGGAGGAATATCAGACAGGTTTATGAGTGCATTGGAAGAAAAACTTGAGGGGATGCTATAGACAAGGTAAATGAGATTTTACAAGTGGTCCTGCATGAAAGGAACACAGTCTTGGGCAGAAATGGCCTCAGTGGAGTACTGCCTGAGAGTTGTCAGGGCAGAGATAGAGCTGATTCCTTCTTCGTTCATGTGCAAGATCATCATCTAGTGCACGATCTTTTGGGACATTAAAAATAGTGCTGTTGGCTGTGGAAGTATCCCAGCTTTGCTCTGACTGAGCAGGGTATTCGCTTCTTGGGCCTGCTGTGCATTACATCCCCCAGGCTGCTACTGACTTCGGAGAGATGATTGCAATGTGAGATGTTCGCGTAAGAGTTGATGGCAAGGGAAAGGATAGCTTTGCAAAGGTCTTGAGAGTGAAAACAAGTAGCATACATTTGTGCTAGAGAAGTGGGAACAAGCAGAGAAAAAGTGTGATGTGAGTCAATGGCAGGTGAGGAAGAGTTTTTGCATGTCTCAAGGAAGTTGTCTCCAAGGAAGTTGTCTCTCCCTTTTGTTTGAACATGGAATGTGAGCTTGGTGGAGGACTTTTAGTATGTGATCTGGCAAGCTGACATCTTAGAGATGTTACGCAGGAAGAATTTGCAACGTTTAGATGTAATCAGAGTTCAAAGATGAAGACGAATGTTTAACTTTTTCTGTATCCTCTTGATCACAGCTGGCAAAGCAACCAGACTGCAGTATTTTTTTTGTTCCTTCCATGTAAACCACCAAACCGTATGTGTTGGGGAAAGAGCATGTGGGAAGATGCATATTGGTGCTACTCTTAATGTTCATGCTCCCAGTGCAGCAATTTACATCAACTGAGGATCTGATACAATAGGCTGGCCATATGGAGCTTAGGGAAAAAACTGCCCATTTAGACCTTTCTAGCATAGATTCTTACTATACAAATTGTGCACCTGGAAATCTTACGTTCTTGTGTAAGAGCAACTGAAATGACCCTTGGTATTTTGAAGGCAGGAGGAGGCTGCACACATAGCTTTTCACATCATTAGCTAAATTAAACTTCTTTCCTGGCTACTTGACTGTACCTGCAGTAGAGTTTGCTAAGTGTGCTTTCAGTAGGTATTCAGTGTCCAAAAGAAATGCTCTCTGTATGAAGGGGGAAAACTTACTGCTCAGGTTGTTTGAATTCTGATTCAGTTTCTCTGCCAAATTTTGTTTTGGGATCTGCACAAACGTTCTTGATGGCAGAGAGGATAAATGGGAGGTAGCTGTCCTCATACAGGCAGTCTGTGCTGATGCTCTGCTTCAGTGTCAGCTGTTGGTTGTAACCGAGGGTTAGAGATGGGCAGCTCTTGGCTTTTCGTTGAATGGGACACTTATGGATAAGCTACAGCTCTGCAGACAGTATCAGCACCTGCTGTTCTTTCTGCTCAAATGTATTCCATTTGCTCTTGTGAAGTGTGGGTGCCTCTACTGATCTTTCCTTGAACTTTACTTTTATTTTTTTTAGTTGAAAGTTTTCTTCTGTTTGCCTTCTTTTCAAGACCGTATGCTATATAAAAGTTTCCTCAGTGAATTAAATTGTGAGCTGGAGGGATTGTTGACATAAAAGCCTACTAATATGTGAAATTTGTGATCTCTGATTGTGAACTTTGTCTGAATAATGCTCATCAGGTGAGAAATCACTAAGTGTATTGAATCTGTCTTAAGGAAACAAAGACCCTTAAGTAGAAACCTTTAGTAATAATCAGGAGGTGCACCATGGCACATAGTCTTTTTTGTTGCCATGAATCTAAACTGATCAGCAGCTGAAATGAGACCTGTGTTCCCTTGTATTGAAAGCTTGAATCAATTCTATACACTGCTTTTTATTGCACAAGCCAGCTTTGTAATTTCCCCAGTTACTTATCTCTTTTTTTCAGGTGATTCTTTTTTTTTTTCCCCCTTCTTTTGTTTTCTTCCCCTCCTCACCGTGTCCGCATCTCACACCAGAGGCTACAAGCTCAAGGGAGAAAGTGAGGCAAATATTGATGTGCATCTAGAAGTGCAGGATGCAGTCCTGAAACTTTTCACCCTCCTCTTGCTTGGATAACTCTTCAATTAATTTTCTGAAGTTATTTAACTCAAGGTGTAGTCCTGAGGCGTTACAGCGTGAAGTCATTAGTCATGAGCAGAATCCTGACATCCTTTTCTCATGCCGCTGATGATAAAGCTTTTTCTTGCTTAGAGAGCTGGAAGCTGCACTGACACTGTCAAAAACTGACTGGTGTTTGTGCAACAAGAGGCAATGTACCATTCCTTTATTCCTTGCAAGTGCCCAAAAAACTGCTAAGACCCTTCCGTGGTGCTTATCTCTGCTTTCTTAGGAGAGAATGCGGTAGTTTTTGTTGCTCTGGAATTCTTCCAAAGCATAGTGCAGGTGCTCTTCTGAACAAAATGTGTATGTCTGTCTTAGTGTTGCCTCTGAAATCAACGTTGCAGAGTCACGCTGGCCTTGCTGATGTGGTGGTACAGTGTGTCTTTCAGGAGCACTGTCAACCCGTGCCATGGAGGAGACAGCTCAAATGAGTGCAGATAGCCCATGCAGGGACCTGTGCTGTTGAAACTCTGGACTGTGTGTACAGGCCAAGTGCCGAGGAGTGCACTCAGTGCCTATGGTGTGTCTTAGAGCCTTCCTGTGCTACAGTTATTACTTAATTTCCTGCTGAAGTACTGTAATGAAGAATAGAGTTCTGATGCTTATTTTGAGGAACTAAGAAAATGGTAAATCTAAATTAATCATGTCGGGTACTGATTCCTTTTCTCCCCAGAGCCTTTATAATGGCCTAATAGCATAGAGAAACTTTAAAGAGGGTGGAAGCTGCTTGAGGCTGCCAGAGCAGCGTGAAAGAGATGCAAAAAGACTTGAGAATTAGTTTACTGTATGCTTTTCTTATGTAATCCCATCTTGGTGCCTTTCTTCTTGCATCAGTTTAGTCCATATCCAGACAAGTACAGTTTCTGAAGTGCAAGTTTCAGTTGCTAAATAAGGTAAGAATAACAGGGACTGTAGGCATCCAGGCTGAAAGCAAAATATTGCTTTTATGATGTTGCTAATAAAAAACATATGAGAGGGGGACTGAGAGACAGGAACAATTTATGTGGAGCACTGAGTTCTCACCTGAAGCTAATGCTCCCTTGGGCTCAGTCAGGGGCTACAGTTTTTTGTTGAAGTCAGAAGTTGTTAATAATCCAACAGAGTTTCTGATCTTTAATGTTTATTTTAAAGGCAAGGTAAGCAGTTAAAACTATAAACTGATAATCTTCCCTTAAAATGTTATTGTATACTTCCTTTTCCAGTAGTAGCAAAAGAAACGCTTAGGAGGAGGCATGGGCCACATAGAGGACTTTCCAGAGTAAGAAGGTGGTTAATGCCAGAGGTGCCCCAGCTGGTGGCTTTGTCACTGCTTCAAGTCACAGTCTGCAGTTACGAAACAGCCAGTTTGAACTCCATTAGAGAATCATTGGTAAATCCACAAAAGCTTCTTTATGTAACACCCTACAGGTGGAAATTGAACACCTAAAGTCACTGGCCATGGCATGGTGGTGGTTCTTGAATCACTGCTCTCTCCTGTCTTCTGTTGGCTTTGCCTAGAATTGCACGGCTGAGAAAAGAAATACACAAGTGTTTTTCATATGATACCTTTCCAGCCGCCCTGGGCTCAGAGCTCACTAACGTTTTGTGATTAGTAATACATAGATTCTTGTATGTTCTACTAGAATTTAAACATGTTAAATACATCGCAGGTACCATGTAAAACTTGGTCATATAAATCTTTTTAGAAAATCAAGAAGCTAACACTCTGGGTAGTTGTTAAGGGAGATTTTAAACATCATGTCAGATGTAACTCTGGTTTGAAAACAGTTTTGAAAATCCTGTTAGCACGTACCTATCTCTTTCACACCTACTCACTATTTAATATGTGCCCTATGGGTTGTCAGTTATACTTGGCAATTACCTGACCTTACATCTGCGGGATTAGCACTGTAGGATGAGAGCAGATGAATAAGGACTGCACAGTTTCAATAATTTTTAATTACAGGTGACTATCCGAGTGTTGGGGGTTAGGTTTTCTTCCCTTTTGTTCCTCTTTATGTATAGAACTTTTCCCCATAAGTTACTAGGAAACTAATGACTGAATACTTCAGAAAGAACAAAGGCCTGGGGAGGTTCTCGCAGAGGGACAGAGATATCGCGAGATCTGGGCTGATAAAAGGTGGGGGGGGGCAGAGTCAGCTGCTGGCTCTCTTGCTCTGGGCTTCGCAGGAGGACAGTCGCTGCTTTCGCTGCTGTCGCCGGCCTTCTTCCCTCTCCTGCCGAGGTGAGCCATTGACTGGGACCTCACTAACATCCACCTTACTCAGAGGGGTGCCCGGGATTCCGCTCCCTGCCCTGTCGGAGCCGGGCTGCCGCAGCCCTGCCCCTGCTGCTCGTTCGGCACTGCTCCAGGTTTTTGCCTCGCACCCCCCACCTGCCGAGGCGTCCTGCCGCCCCAGCTCGCTGCTCCCGAGAGCNCCCCCTGCCGGCTGTCACCATCACTACGCCGAAGGGAAAGGGCCCTCAGGCCAGAGGGCTGTGACCGGGTTGTTCTGATTCTGCTTTGCCCTTAATGTTATATTTAGTTGTTCTTCGCTTGCTTTAATATATATATACTAGTAAAGAACTGTTATTCCTATTCCCATATCTTTGCCTGCGAGCCCCTTGATTTCAAAATTTCAAGAATTCGGAGGGAAGGGGTTTACATTTTCCCTGGGAGACACCTGTCCTTCAAACTGGGACACAGAGGCTTTTTGGAAACATGTTATATTGGAGGACTTAATTTTCCTTTATTTTGTAACTCCATTAGTTAAGAATCTCTGGAAGAAAAATAACTCCTGATGTAAGATTAAGTGCTGTGGTGTTTCTACTTTCATTTACTCTTGAACTGTGCCTTTAGAAGCATGAAGGGAAAAACTCTTAAATGGAGCCAGAGTTTAATCCTTGCTACAGGGAGCAACTTTATGATTAAGCCTAGTAAGAATATCCCTGGTAACTAGCATATGCTGTTGCAGTCCCTGACATTTATTCATCCAAAACCATCAGAGCTCTGATAATAGAAAACTAAGCTTTAATTTTCAATTCTGATCCTTTAAATTATGCTGATACATCATCTTCTGGGACTGTTTATGGGGTGTAATTTAATCGGGATTTTTTTTTTTCCATCTACAGATTATACAATAGGTAGATGAAAATTGAAGCATTGAGGTGAAGATGTCTTTTGCTATATTTAACTGAAATGATTGTGCAGTATTTACAATTACTTCATTTTTTCCACATAATGCTGGTGGTATCTAGAGCTTTGTTTATCAATTTTGGTTCTATATTACTCATACACTGAGAAAAATGCATAATTGAATAATATATTCTCTCATACTCTGTTTTCCAATTTCCTGACTTAATCCCTGTGAAACCGTCTTAGTTGTGCTCTCAATGAATATTTATATCACATTCACTTCACTTTGGCCTTTGTCCTAGTGCAAAGGTTCCTGTAGTAGCATGTGTAAAACCAGCATATGACAAATGGGGTGCCATATCTTTCACTTAGATACCTGGAGTTAAAATACCAACTCCATAGCTGGTGTAGCAAGACTAGATCTGCATTCTGTAGCAGTGCAGGAGTCCTCCTGAAGTCAAAAGTGATCAGATCCTCTGCAACAGGACTGTAGCAATCTCCAGTCAAGAGTCACAGGTATCACTAGATTAATGAAAGTTGACCCTGGAATTAATGTTGATCATCAAATGCTGAATTTCACCACTTGTGAAAATCAAGCTATCTCTTGCTTCTGCTCTCTCTATGTATGGGACCGCAGGATTATGACTTTAAGATCTAAAAAGTTACAAAGTCACGAAAGTTGCACCAGGGCAGATGTAGATGGGATGTTAGGAAACATTTCTTCACCGAAATGATTGTCAAGTCCTGGAACAGGCTGTCCAGGGAAGTGGTGGAGTTATCATCCCTGGGAGTATTTAAAAGATATGGAGACATGATGCTGAGGGACATGGTTCAGTGGTGGACTTGGCAGTGTTAGCTTTACAGTTGGACTCGATGATCTTAAGGGTCTTTTCCAACCTAGTGGTTCTGTGAAAAGAAGCCTGAAATAATGTAACTCTTAGGTTTTTATTGGCCGTGTTCCCTGGTGTCCCGTGTTCTGGGAGTCACCTGTACTCTTCCCGTGTGTGCTCTCTGGGAAGCTTCAGAGTGTGACATAGGTACGTTTGTGGAGAAACTATTCTGAAGGCCTGTGGCATTCTAGAAATCTTTGGGTACTTCTGAAGAGAAGCTGGATCTGGAATTACTGTTGTCTAAAACAAGTACTGTTTTCTCCAGGATCTCACCTAAGCCTCAGACCATGCACCGGCAGAGGTTGTGGGGAATGACATCTGTGGTTTCTGTTGCTGTTAACACACTCATTTGCTATTTTGTGATCCTGAGTGTAAATGGAAAATGTCAAGGCTGAAGTCTGAGAGGTCTTTGGCTTTGGTTTCTGCAGCATGCACACATGACATCTCTCTAATAGTTGTTGCACAGAACCATGTTCAAAAATGCTTCTGTTCTCTCTCTGAATCAGTAATGCAAAGAAATAGAGTACAAAATAGTCATTTTCTGGCCATACAGAGACAGCTAGACTCTGTGAGCTCACTTGCATGTCTCCTAGGGATGGATATGACAAAGTAATGTTGCCATTTCAGTCTTCCCGCCCCTTAATGTAGTCCAGTGGCCATTGTTACAGTGGATTTTCCTCTTGTTAGACTTCGATTTCTTTCTTTAATGGCTGGACCATTTACCTTAGGGCAGTGTAACTTGTGGCCTTTGTAGGCATTTGCAGACTTTGCAATTTTAGTTGCTTTTCATTGTTTGATTTTCTGCGGTGCACAGATGTAAAACATCAATGTACAAATTATGCATAATAGTTTGATGAAAGATTGGTCCTGGAACTCATGCTCTGTCCTCTGGTCTCATTCCCTAGTCCACCAATACACACCTGGGCCAGAGTCCTCACCCTGCTCTTTGAAAAGAAGAGTAGGAAAGAGCTGAGCTGAGCTGCTGCTTAGGGCGATGATGGAGTCAGCTGCATGCAGGTTCATTTTCAGAAATCCCTCCCAACAGTGAATTGAATAGGGAGGTGCTAGCAGCTCTGGGGTTTAAGTGTGACAGTTATCTTCTTCTGCTCAGGCAGGAGCTCTGTGGCCTTTCTCTTGCCCGATACGGAGGGAATATGTTTTTAAACAAGATTCTGGGAGTCCCTTGACTTTCAGTTGAGAATGATGGTGATAAATGCCTTCCTTACTCATTTCAATTTTATAGCACAGAAAAACATTTTCTGCTTGAGTCTTCTGGCACCAGTTCTTGTGACTTTTGAGAAAAGGTAATAACTCATTCTGGAGCTTATTTAATGCTGATGAAACAGCTGGATTTTAAAGAAATTTCCCATTGTCAGGTTGTTCCACGATTGTCTGTTTCAGTGTTGTGCATTGATCTGAAGGACGGTGGCTGCTCTTGGCTACAGATGTTTGAATTAAATTCTGCCTTGTCCTGCAGTAGTAGTAAGTTGGAAATTGATTAAACATTTTAAAATGATAAACTGGGGCTGAGGCTTTGGATCTCTTGAAATGAATGTGTGGCTTGTCATTAACTTCACTGGAGATATGATTTCTTCATTTTACCTGGGGTTACTTGGCATAGTCACATTGTTAAAATGAAAAACAAAAGTTTGATGTAATTAAAATAACTTGGAGTGCTGAGATATATAGAGATGGTTCCTCCTGTCATAGGGTGATACCAAGTGGATTTCTATTGTTTCAAGCTAAGAAAGTGCCTTTTTGACTAAGTCCCTTCAGGACTTATGGGGCTTGCTCCGAGTTAGCTGTGACTAGCGATTCTTATCATCTTCAGTGCTAAGTGGTGTAAAAATTGGTATCACTGTATTGTGCCTATTCACATCATCTAAGGAAATGTCTGGCAATATTTAACAAAGCTATATAGTTTTTTTTCTCTTTATGAATAATTTAAATTCCTTAAAGCACTGTTGGTTTTTTTTTTCTTGAGGCAGGTAAATCAACTCCTTGGGGAAGAATGTGACCACTTGTGTATTATGCCATCATTAAAGTGTTCTTCTGTTCTGCCATTTAAATTTGGAAGGAAATCCATTCTCTAAAGGAATAAAAAGTGCAGAATTGGTGGCCAAAAAGTCAGAGTGAATTAGTCACCAGAAAAATCTTTTATTCATGGAATTAATAAATAAGGGAGAACTGCAAAAGATGCGCTGCTGGGTTTTGTCATAAAAATGAAATAAAAGGAATTGCAAAGCTGGCTTCCTGACAAAACATCACTTCCAGTTTAAACAATGCGTATTTTAAAATCAAATGCAAAACCTGCTAATCAGTTTTGCTCTCTTTTGAGTTCATGTCTTCTGTGGGTATTTTTAGATCTGAAGGCTTCCTTTATCAGAATGTGATGAAGAGCTGTGCCCTTTGCAGAAAGTTTGGCCTACAGAATCCTTTTCATTTGAAGCTGGTCTCCTGCCACTTTCCCCAACCCACTGGAGCAGCTGCTGCACCAGTGTGTTCCCAAACAAATAGAAATTCGGGCAGGAGGGATCCTTAGGTGCTCAGGCAGCCCTGCTTCTCCCTGTCCTTTATTAAATGCTGCTTGTAGTGATGAAAATTAAGCCTTTTGGCTTTAGAAGCTGGACTATGAGAAGTCTGCAGTTTTAAACAAACCTCGGTCTTGGGTGTGATGGTTTACTTTTTGCTTGTACATTTTTTTTCTCTGCCTAAAAAGCATCTCTTCTTAGATATTACACAATTTTAATCCCTGTGGCCTGATCAAGCTTGTCCTGAGAAATAGTTGAAGGGAAAAAGAACAAAAAGATCTTTTCTTTCTTTTTAGAAACATGTTTCCTTTTTTTCCTGTTAAACCCCACAACTTTAACCATTGAAATGAGTAAAGGTTTTGTTATGAGTGCTTTAAAAGCAGTTCACTAAGATGGGAGACTTCTAGGAGCCTGTGAAGTGTTACTTTTGGGCTCAAGCAGTAAGAACAAACACTTGCGCTCTCAGATATTATGGAAATGGGGACAATTTGTTCCCCTGCCACTTCAGGAGGACTCTTTGAGAGGATCAGAGGATCTGGTAGCATTCACTCAAGTGCCCAAACTCGTGACTTCCCTTTCATGTGAGACAGAAGTGAGTCTGTTACCTAATTTCTGTCATGTAAAGTCACTTTCAGCAAGAGAAGAATCAGACCTAGTCTATAAAACTTGAAAGATCTCTAGGTTCAAAGACTAGTACTGGAAGGAAGCTCTAATACTTTTCAGTAATATCCCTGACTCTCTTAATTTTTCATTATACCACAGTACAGTTCTTGGGCTATTTTATTTTTCTTCCTAGAATATATTAGTTTAGAAATGTCATACATGGTATGCATAATGATAAATTAATGTTCATTCTGTGCTTCCAATCTTACTTCAAAGACTTGAAATGAGAAAAATTAGATTTTTACAATTACAGTTTTATCCATCTCCTAACTATATTACTTTGAATCAGCTTCAGTTGAATTTAACAATATAATCTCGGCTATTGTTTCGCAGGTACAGTAGGCAGTGAATCTGCTCTGGTCTCTGCTTGCTGAGCATCTGTCCAGGCTCCAGCATGTACTCCTAATGCCTTGATTTTCTTCTTGTATCAGTTTGACCTGATGTAATTACAGTGTCTTCAAAAGACTGTCTCCTCATTTCACATGACCAGGACATGAATTAGACCAAAAAATATAATTTAAGATAGATAGAATCCAAATTCAGTACCACTGTGCAATTAAAATATCTTTGTATTCCTGCAGGAAGGATTCTGTTTGGAATGAATTTCTATTAGGTTACTGTTATCACAACAGTCCAGGTGAAATGCCACCTGTGTTATCCATTACAGTCATGGAATAGACAAGCTGTATATTATTGTAAAATCCCGAATCAGTTTTGCTGTCTGAAGAGGTACACATCTGTTGTAACGAGGTTCTGTCACTGGTGTCTTGCTCTGGTAACTACCACTGATCTAGGTAGGTACTGTGGCCAGTGTCTCCAAGCTGATTGCCTTTCTGTTGTGAAACTTGGGACTATGGTTTCTTTGACTATAGGTGCAGCAGCTTGGATTTATTCACCAGCAGGCTGCAGGAGCTCTGAACAACATGCTGTCTAACACTGGAATGGAAGCTTAGCAAATTTTTTTGTTTCCTTTTTTCTTCCCTCCCCCCCCGCCTTTTCCCCTTGCAGGGTCTAGGCAAGTTTTGGGGTTGTGGGGAAGAGCACAGTCCTTCATCTGACCCTCCTCGTGTCTTAGATCTCTTGTGCAATGACTTTGAAGTCAAGACCTCCCGCACCTCTGCTTCCTTCTCCCAAGTCCTGCCCTTACAAGGATGGAAGGGCTGACATTGGTTTGGAAGAACACTGCTTGATTGGCTGAGGCCCTGAAGCTCTTCTCAAAGCAACATGATTAGTATAGGCCTATGTAGCTCTATTTTCCTCATGTTCCCTATGTAAGTTTCTGTGGAAAAAGTCATTCATTCAAAGGCAAGAGAACTTTATTGCAGCAATCTCCTTGTTCAGGTGGTTGGGAGTCATTCTTGGTCAGTGGCCCTCTATTCCGTTCTTGCAAAAAGGCGCGGCTTTTTCCATGTTTTTAACAGCTCCTGCTATGTAACGAGCGATACGGCCCTTTCAGCATAATTTATAGAGTTAATAATTGGACTGTTAACTTATGTGGAATATGAGATGAAAGGCTGGTAAAACAGAACCTGGCTTTTCTTCCTTTCTCTTGGCTCTTCTGGAGGCAGCTTAATTCCCCTTCTATTAAATGGATAACTAATTAAGTGCTCCTCTTGTTATGAGACTGATAAATGGCAAACACTGCAAGAGCAACAAGTGCCTCCACTGTTTATTCTACCCAGGGGCTACATCCCAGATTTGCTCTTTCTCCAGTGGAACTGGAAGACATGGAGAGATAGGGAAGTACAGGGTAGGTGTGAGTAGCAGCAGTGTTGCTGTTACTGATCAGCATTTCCTTCTATTTCCTCTAGCTGCATCCCATGAAAAGCTAAGAGGATTTGTATGCCGCTGGAGCCTTTGGCTCTTCCTTCTGTTGTGCTGTCTTCTGCTTTCTTCTTACCAGCATCACAGAGCTGGTGGTTAGAGAGTCTCTTAGGGGTGAGCTCTGAGCTGGAGGCGTTATTGACCCATTTGCCAGCTTTTTTTCTGCCTTCCCTGACTTGGTGGCAGAAAAGCTGGTGGATGTGTGTGCATTCAAAGCGTAAGGCTTTGTACGGTGCCAGTGAACTTGGTGGTAGCGTTTGGCTTTTGAGCAAAAGGTTCATTACAGAGCACCTCAAATGTCGTCTTTTTTTTTTGTATTGTCAAACTTACATTACTCCTAAAAATGGCCAAACTTATTTTCTTAATGCTGTCAAATGTCTCCCAGCTAACAACCAAGCCAGTTTCTTCTTTTGGGTTAAACTCATGTTTATACTGTGATGGTGTGAAATAGAAGCAGAACATGGCAGGCAAGTCAATGTACTGTGTCTCAGAGAAAATTTTTGTTTGAATTACAAATATTACAAAAAATATGAATTTTTTAATAGGAAGGCATCTGCAACTTCAGCAACAGTGGAAGAAATGTTACGGCTGACCATAAATGCAGAGTGACATTCACTTTGAAAGACGCCCTTCCAGTCAACCTACACTGCTATTGCTTTTCTACAGACCTGTGCTTCCAAAGGGATGAAATAGAGCTCGTGATTCCTCCACTGTAAATCACCTTATCCATGTATAATTAAGGTGAAAAATCAGTTTAATAAAGAGAAGGTAATGACTCAGTTTGAGCTCTATGTTTGCTGCGAAAGTTAATGAGATTCTTTTTTCTACATTTGCGTATAGAAGTCATTGTCTGAAGAACATATGTCTGTTTACAGACCTAGAAGCCCTAATTTGATTTAAGTGGGCTTCATGCCATATTTTTCCCATTCATACAAAAGATCAAACTTGAGAAATATTCCTGCTGAAATTTTTTCAGTTTCTTACTTTAAATTCTGGAGAGAATACTTAACTGAAATTGTTTTCAAAATTGTAACTTAGCATATTTGTTACTTTAGTATGCAGTTGCACGTGGTTAACTTTTTTGTTGGTATCTATCCCGCTTGGAATGTTCCCTTGATTGTTTGGTCTGCTGATACAGGCTCATCTGAGTAAGGAAGAACCATTTTAATTAATTTTCCTTGAGGATGTGGCTTTGTATTTGCATAGTACTAATTTATTAGTACTATTAATGTTTTGGTGGCAGTAGCTGCAAGTAGGGTGCTTGAAAGGTGATTGTGCCTGCCTTACCCCTCCAGGTTCTGGAGTAAAATAGCTATTTTTCATAGGAGAGGACAAATAGTAGCAGAGTAGTAGTGTTGAGGACAAGGAGTTTTCTGCCCATCCATGTCTGCTCCTGTGCTTGATGTGCTGGACAAAGTCTCTTAATTAGTTTGTATGTGTGAGAGATGTTAACAGTTGGTCTCAAAAGCCATTTTCTGTGTGTAAGACAGAATGAAAAAAAAACGAGTTGTACTGTACTTCCATAGAAAACTTTCAATAGAAAAAAAATAATGTATTAGAAATGCAGTTTTTGGAAGCTGATTCCTGAAATGTCTTTTTTATGCAAATGCCAGGGCACTTAAAATGTTCAGGGAGAATTCAGCCATCGCATTTTGCTTATCAGTTGCATCTAGATCTACTAATTATTTAACCTTTTAAGTAGCATAATAGCATATAAATTGTTCAGCAACTAAAATAGAAGTGATAGTTCATCTGAAATTATCCAGTAAGAATGTTCTCAGGTTTAATCACTCTGCTATTTCACCAGTTCACATTGTGAGCATTTTTGGCAATGCCACAGAATTGTTAGCTTAGTATGGAAGTGTTCATAGACATTCAGGTTAGCCAAGAAGGCAAAAAAAAAATTCCAAATGATAAGGAAGACTAGGCTTGCTCAGTAAACCATAAATCTGAATGCACATTTACTTCTGCAGAACTGCTCTCCTCTGCTGTTAAATGTCCCATTTTCAAATCCAAGTAGGATGGGAAGTGTGAGGACTAGATAAACATGTCTTTGTTTTCGTGTCACTGCATCTTACAGTTCAGATCTTCAAAGTCCAGTATCATTGTTGCTTACACGGTGGCCTTTTCAGCAGCAAGGGAAACATCATCACCTATCATCAACAAAGCTCCCAGAAGTACAAAAGCACTTTAATGAAGGCACATACTTTGTATGTGCCATTCCCCTTTTGCCCAAACATAAGTTAAGTGTGCATTTCACATTGTTGGTACTCTGCATCTCACATTATTATGTAGAAGTGGAAGCTGACTTAGTCCATTACAGTGATTCATATTCTGAGGAACACAAACATTTTCTGATGAGACTGGGGATTGAAGCATTTTAATGCAGCTGAAATGTTCCAGCTCCAAAAACAGACAGAAAATACTGTTTAAGGAATGAAACTAGAATAGCTAATATTACTATTTGTTAACAAGTACGGTAAAAAGGCAAGTGGTGTGCATCTATATTGCCTGGCATGGTGTTCTGTCTGATTTTTATCAGCTGAGTTGAAGGTGCTGGCTCTTGGTGTGGTGTGCTCCTTCAGCTGATCTGGTTCCTGGTGGCAGGAAGGGTGTATCTGTCGCTGAACACAAAGTATAAGTGAGATTTTTAATTCCTTTGGTCGTTAGAAGATCCTCTTCCACTTTTGTGAGGATTAACAAAAAGCGATTATGACATTTGGGGCAAGTTTCAGGCATATATTCACTGTGTAAAGAGAAGTGGGCAGGGGAAATTCAGCTTTATCTAACAGCTTGTCTGAAAACATGTACTTTCCCATTCCACTCTCAGCTGCACAGCCCTCCTCCCATCGGATCAGGGCTCCGTCCACCCCAAATGGTTTAATTACATTTCCTCTTTTAATAGCAGTAATTAGTTAAGGTTTCCTAGGAGGCTCAGAGGAACACAACTGAGCATTTTTTCTGTGCATTGTTGATTATTTCTTTCTGAGTCTGCTGCGCTGTGTAGATGTGCCTAGTGAAAAGGCTTTTGCAATGCATTGGGGAGACAGATGTATTTCATTTGTGATTTCAGTGATTTCCGTATATGAGAGGGTCCTCAGAGATGTCTGTGCATGAAATGAATGCAGCTGCTCAGGTTGTTGCCTAAAAGAACAAGCATACGGAAATTAAATATCCCACTAAGATGCTCTCGTTTTCTGCCTTTTCTCACTGATGTAAGCCTCCATCTGTCTGCCCAGCCCTGAACCTTCACTGTCATTTACCACAAATACCTCTCCTCCACCTTCTGCCAAATACTTGCTCTTTCCACGTTCTGACAGATCACTGCAAACTGCAGGCTCTCTGTAAGGAAACCCCAAACCATTGCTCCCTCCCATGCCAGACTGTAGCTTAGTTCCCTGCTCTGCAAGACACCTAGGTGAGGGTGAAGAACTGAATCCGAGCAGAGGAAGAAGGTAAGTCACCTTGGGCCACACTCTGGTGTCTGATTTGTCCCACTGCATGGGCTGTCCTGGATCAATGGTTTAAATTTAAGGTTGTTGTATAAAGATACCTCAAGACTCTTTATGGTGGGGTGTTGAAATTTTAAGACTGGCTAATATGAATAACTTGGAAAAAACTCGCCTATTCTTTTGCTGCGTTCCTGATGTATCTTACAGTGCCACTGCCTGACAGGTCTCAAAAAGCATAGAAGTGAACCAGTGCAAGAGGTATGAGTATGAGTGTGGCTGGAACCATGACCAGGAGTTTTCTGTTGGCGCACACGTATTTTTCTGAAGTGACCTGGGAAACTGGCCTGTGATTTTTTGTAAGGTGCTTCGGGATTAAAAAGTACTTTGTACTTTTTTGTGAAGTACTCTGCCTTGAATCCTCGAAGTGTGTCTGAAATCATCCCAAAGACAATATGAGCTCAGTGACTTTCATCTGTGTGCTCCTATTTCCTGTGATCTGTTCTTGGGTCAGACTGTGCCTTATCCAAGCCGGTACAATATCCATCACTATGTGTATGATGAAAGGGTTGAAAGTTTTCCTTTGTATTGCTGTGCTCCGTGTGTTGCTGCTAACATGTGGACATAACTGAATTTGCTCCACTGACAAAGGAGGGTGCACTGGTGGAAGGACATAGCAAGGATCTCTGTATTCCTCTGTCTGTCCCTCCCTTCCCACATGCTCTGTCAGATTTGCTTGGCTGCAGAGGGGGGACAACCTGAAGTCGTTTTGTCAAAGAGGTGGGAAAATGCTTCTCCAGTGCCACCAGCAGCTCCAGGAGGCACTGAGCGCGGCTGTTCTGTGCAGTCAGTGTACTCACCAGAGTCATCATACAGCTGTGTGTTGCAGCAAATGCTGCCATGGAGAGAGGCAGTTTCTTTTGTTCTTTTGCAGAGGCAGCTCCAGATCCAAAGCATCACTTCTGGATTCCTGGGCTAGGTCTTGCTCATGTCCCTTCTCGTGCAGCTGGGAATTTGTTATGATTTAACCTTGAACCTGAAAACTTCTTTTCTAGCTCAAAGGCTCAAACACTTCTAACTGCAAAAGCTGTCACTTTCAATTCATCTGAGAACTGAAGCAATCTCCCAAGTTCACTTTTCTTTGCGAAATGCTGAGTGTCTGTCAGTGAGCGCAGGCGGGTTTCTCTCGGCGAGGGACAGCAGTGCTCTAGAGGGCAGGCTTTGCTCGCATTAGAAAGAAGCATTTCCAGCTACAGCTCAAATTCAGTCAGCCCAAATAACATTTCAACTTCTTAGCTTTCTTTTTATTCATGTATCAGACAAATCAATAATTGTTTAAAATGTGAAGGCTTTAATTTGCTGGCATTACATGAGAAGTAAAGGCAGCATTAAATTAAAGATGCTAGTGTAATGAGGTCATGATGTCTCTGTGAATATGCAAGTCGCCTTTTCAGTGGTGTGGGCTTTTCTTTCCCATTGGTATTAAGTAGGTTTTGTGTGGAAAATTAGAAAAGGTCAGCATCTAGAAATCCAGTTACTTAAAGGTTTCTTGTTGAGCTGGTTGCAGTTTCAGAGAATACAACATTTTAAGAGCATGTGTTGCTCTCCTGTTAAAACACTTGTAAAGAATTTACTGAGAGCTCTCTGATACTTTAGCAGTGGTATTTGTCACCTGGTCTTACCTTAATTGGTGGTGAAAAATTCTGAGGTGAAATACATTGTCGTATCCTACAAGGTCTGCGTTAGTGTTTGTATAGCTGCGCACTTACAGACTGGCAAATGGCTGGGAGGATTAAAAAAAAATCTTTAATTATTGATGTTTGTAATGAAAATGTCAATATGGTCTGAAATGGTATAACTGCACTGTGGTCAGTGGAGTTGTCCAATCTAGCTTTTGTGAGGCTCTACTGAGATCTGCTGTGGGTGTAAGCCCTATGTCACAACCTGTGTGTAAGATGCGGAAGGACTCGCCAATAACTGAGATCAGCAGCACTTTTGCATGGTGCAGAATGACTTTTATTCTCCTGGTTTGTGAAGCTGCTGATCCACATTCAGCTGAGATGTGCCAACATGCACTCAGTTGCCAAAATTAGCATCTTGAGTGGGGGATCCTGGAGAAAGGAGTCTGCAAGAAGGGAAAAGGAAGCTGACTTTATTCAGGGTTTTATGATTCTGTTTGTTTTTATTTCCTCTATATAAAAGCTAAGGGAAGACTGAGATAAAAAGGATAAGGAAGAGTTCTAGACTGACGAATAAAATCGTATTGTCCTTTTCTTTCCTCCTGGGCTAGTCAATAAGGGTAGAGAGTTAATAATCCGTGTGTGTTTCAACTGAGTAGGGAGGTTGAGATCTGTAAAAGAAAGGTGAGAGGCAGTGTATAATTTAAATATCAGTTTGAAATGTCTTTCTCCTAATTATGATGTGTTTATATAGCAGTTTTGCTTTTTTCTTTCTCTCTGTTTTCTTTCTTTTGTTGTTCTTTTGTTTGTTGTTTGTTTGTTTTTTTTCTCAGACCTTTACAGCTCACCTTCTAAGGCATTCCCAGTCTTTGGACATGGGGTGAAATGATTAATAGCCTGTATTGATTTTTTTAAAACTAGGAGAATACAGTAGCATGAAGCCAGGAACAGCAGACTTAAATTTTCCATTATATTTTCACTCCTAGAAAGAGTCCTTGGAAACGACTATTTCTATTGGAATGTCACTGAGTTTCTGAATATTAACAGTCTTTTCTTGTGTTTCTTTTAAGGCTGATAAATGCTTCCATTTACATTTTTTTTTCTCTTGATAAATTCTTGATTCTTTTAGGAGGTGATTATATTAAATGGTATTTTAAAACAAAATGTCAGAAGAAATAAATTAGTTGTCTGTCTGTCTGTACATGATTACCCAATGAACTGTACATTAAAATGGTAGAGCAATGGGGCATGCAGATAGAAAAGATCATTTTTAAGGGACGTGTGAAATTTAGAAAGCCAATTACTATTCTGCCAATGGAGAATTTTTCACTAAACTTGTCCTAGTAAAAGTTTAAATGCCTATTAATTAATGTTTAACTGATTCTTAATGGCAGTGAAGTCGACTGACAGTATGACTTCCACATGAAAATTAGTCTGATGTTGGCTCTGTGGAATGGGGAGATACATCACTGTTAATATGGTAGCCCATTTATTACCCTGGTGTCTTAATTCAGCTGCATTCAAGGGCAGTGAAGTGAGAATATCATAATCAGTTTGGGTAGGAATTTAAATTAGAGGTATATCAACATGGTGGCTGCGCACCAGTCTGAAGGTCGGGGTGAAAGGCAAGAGGAGCTTCAGGAAATGGGAGCTGTGTGAAACAGCTCACCCTGGCTGCCCTTGGCCACAAGCTGCTGTGAGCAAACCCTGACCCCGCGCTAGGGAGACGCCTCTTGCTTCATCACTTGCCATGGTCACCAAGGGCATACTTGAGGCACCTAAAAGACCTTCCACTGAAATCCATTTTACAGTTCTACATGGAGTAAAACTGTGTTCTAGATTGTTGTCTTCCACCTGGACCCGTCTTTGTTGCAATCAAGGTTGCCAGTGAAGCACTAAGTGTATTTAAAGCTTTGGATCTTACTGCAGGCCTAAAATCCTTTCCCTATCCCTGTCCACACCTTTCCAAAAACTCTCCTTTGCTGATGAGGGAGCCTTGTCTGAGGGGCCTGAGTATCACCAGCAGAAGGGGGGGAAGAGAGCAGCAATGCTCTCAGCTGCCGCCTGGATTCAATAGACCATCTTGCTATGAGACATAAACCAAAGCTGACCTTGAAGGCTTTTTAAGGCGTAGGATGCAAACTTAATGGGCCAAAGAGTGCACTCAGATGTATGTAGAGGTGATATGTCCTATCAATATGAAATGACTTCTTTTCTGCAGTAATTTATAGGACAGTTTCTGCCCTCTGTATGATTCAGGAAGGAATTTGGTCAGTACAGTATTTTAAAAATAAACTGTAAGAGATAAGCCAGGCTGTTGGTTGTTGGCTTGGGTTTTTTTGCCTGTGGTATTTTAACTTGCAAACTCTAGCATGTTATGTCAGAGGTACTGATCACCTGTCATTCTGGCCTGGCTGGAATGATTTTCCACCCCTAACCTGACATCTGTAATTTCCAGTTATTGTGATTTCTAAGCTGCTGAGATAAGAGAAAGACCAGAAATAAACTTTTCCTCTGTTCAGATATGGGTGGAGGGAGAGTACTAAAACACCTAATGATCTTCTTGCAAAATCTGATCCTGGTCTGCCTTAGCCTTGAAATTCCTACAAAGTTGAAGATCTTAAAGGGAATTCAGTTCTGCTGCCATGAGCCACTATCCCTGTAGCTGTCGGTGAGCCCACTCCCTCTTGCCCATGGGGACAGGACATCACCACCTTCCTTTTGCAGCAGCCCACCTGCTGTGGACACACATGTATAGGCACAGGAACGGAGCAGAAGCCATGGCAGGAGGGGGGACTTGCAAATGCCCGTGTTCATTTCTGCCAGCAAGTCTCTGAAGAGTTCGAGGTAATGCAGAAATAAAAATATGGCTTTTCCCTTCTTGACTTTGACTGGAGCAAGTGTGAAAGCTAGTCTTGCAGACATTGCCCTGCTCCTTTATACACAGTGTGGAGCCAGGGGCTCTGAACCTCTGGAAAAGGTGTGCAAGTTTCTGGGGGGTCTTGGTGCTGTGCCTGCACATCCCACCTGGTGGTTTTATTTGCTGTCGTTGGTTCCTCAGTGCCATTGTTACAGTTGCTTAATATAATCAAATGACTTGCAGTTTGAGGGGTAAAGGCTGGGGTTTGTGGGGAGCTTTGTCCCTTAGCAGAAACTGGAACCTTGTGTATTTCGTGTTTCCAGTCTTGATTCTGGTCTCTTCTCCATTTCTCTTCATTACGCTTTATTCCTGTTGTACGAAGAGAAACCCCACACCCCACAAAAGCATTGGCGAGTCATCTTACTACAATTTTCCTCCATTTAGAAATGTGCCTGGTAACTGCATCTGTAGATCAGCTGTCAAAAATAGTCAACAATAAGGCTTGTTTCAGGTTTTCTCTACTTTTATTCATATGGGCTCTGGTTGTTAAACAACAGTGTAAGAATAAGTACCTCTGTATAAAATTGAAATTGACTACAAAAGATGAATTGTTCATGTAAATGATTGTAGAACTGTATTGAGCACCTTTGATTCAAGGTACTATGCACAGATGCTTGAAATATGACCAGTAATTAATTCAGTGAAAGAGAATGGTGAGGATTTCAGTATTACTAGTGTAGTCTTCTGGAAAAAATGTTCAGAAGATGAAGTTTAACAGTCTGTGAAATCTTTTTCTTTTACCTTCTAGAAAGTTTGCTGTTAAACCTTTACTTCTGAGATAGGCAAAATGGTTTAGACTGAATTGAGATGGACCTAGTTTTTCCCTCCAAACATGAGGTAAACACAATCTAGCTTTTTCCTTGCTGTTATATTTTTCCCCTCATAGTATGCGTGTTAGTCTTGGTCTCATATGGGATATTTCTTCAGTTTGATTAATTTATTCAGTGTTGCCGAAGAGAAAATGTTCAGAATTCAAAAGCCAGACCTGAGTAAGTGTAACGGGCTCTACCAAGTAGAATTTTAAGTTCAATGAATAATAAGTTTGTGTTCCCTGCCATTTTACTTGTGACATTTTTGAGTGTGTTTCTTCTGGTGTGTACAGATTCTACACATGGAAGTTTTAGTAATGGCTAAAAATCCTGATGCACTCTCTTAACTCTGGTACTGAGGCTTTACCATGGACTTCATTAGACTTAGTATTCTTTTTAAGGGACAAAACTCTGCAATGCTGTCAATAATCAGCAAAGTGGCCTTGCTGTCTGGGTCTACATACATGTGAGAAGTGTGTTCTCGTTAGAGAACTGCAATTTGTCTTGTTCTGGAAAATGAAAACAAGAAATTGTAGGAAGCAATGGAGAGTAAGTATTCAGTTCTCAGAAGAAGGAAGTGGAGAGACACAATGACAAGGGGAAGAAACATGGGGAAGAAACAGTTTGTTTAAATATTTCTTGACGCAGATCTATCACATCTCAATAGTTAGAGAAGTAATGGGCAGATTCTGATCCAGATGCTTTGCGCTTTTTTGTAAGGCAAAATAATGTGACTGATTGGCTAAAATGATCTGGTGCCTCCTTTGCTCTGCTTGGACTGTTCTGTGCATTGATGTCTTCAGAGAAAGGAATTGTAAATAGTAAGCATTAAAGGGTGGTTTAATCTTATGAGGAAGGTGTAATAAGGATCAGTGACGGGATGCTGCAGTCAGAATCAGAAAAGAAATTAGACAAATGTTGCAATATTGGATTATATTCTCTCACTTAAGACTCTAAGAAATATTATTCTGTGCAGCTAAAATTAGGCTCTTTTTTATCCTGTCATGGACTGTATTAATGTAATATCACAAGTACGCTGGAGCTGAGCACTCGGGTGTTTGGTTTAGCTGTACCATAAAGCCATCACTGCAGTGCTTATAGAAACGGTAAGTCAGTTGTTATTAACAAATACCAGAATGAAAATTGATGATCAGTCCTAATAAAAGAAACTGATTGTGCAATTTACATCAAGGTGATTTTAGTAAGATACTTAATCCATAAGTGTGCATAATTAGATTTACATATTCACATCACTGCAATTAGCAGTTGGTATTTAAAGGGCACGCTTCCTGTTTCACGTGCTTTTAATCACTCTTCTCAAGTTTGCTTTTTCAAATTGCAGAGTTAAGATAAACATACTTGTTTGTTTGGGTTTTTTTCCCCCCCACAGGTATGGAATGAAATTTATATATTTGGCTTGTGCTAATCTGTAAAATAGATCAATGAAGAAAGAGGTAATCCTATTCAGCACTGAAGACTTTAAAACCTTTTAAAACATTGTGTGGGTAAACTTTTTTTTAAGTGCTGAAATGTTCCGGGAACAGCAACACTCTGAATAATGCAGTTTAAGCTTCCTCTCTTCCCAGCCTGACCCTGCACAGACTTCCCCAGCCCCTTTGGTCAAGTTTCTAAGAGTGGTTCTGTGAAAGGCATTTGCAAAGTCAGAGGGAATTGCTTCCAGAGTCAGAGAGAAGCACGCCTGTAATTTTTATAAAATCAAAGTCTTGCAGTGGAAGATGCAGTTGCATCTGTCCAGCAGAGATGAGCTGCGCTGTGCGTGCTGCGGTGCTGCACATCCCTGGGTGGTGTGGCTGTCACAGCAGCCTTGGCCTGGCTTTGGTGCACAAACCCATAGGTTTGAAGGAAGGCTCCTTTGAGCAGGTAGCTGCCTCCATCTGCTTCTCACCATTCTGCAAGGAGACTGAATCCACCCACTGCCCTTGGTGTGTTACCCTTCCCTCTGCCTCCCCAGAACAGTGTTTTTTCCTGAAGGCACCACAGAGCCTACACTGTGTGTCTTCCTGCAGGAATTTTGCACAGTTCTGCTGGTGCCAAGTGCCAACTACATTTGGTAAAAGTGTATTTTACACTTCAAGTAGCCTGTATTCATAGATATGCTCAGGCAGGTTGCTGCTTCAGAGCCATGAGCTTTTTTAGATTATCTATAAACTTAGCATTACATAAAGACTTAAAAAAAGAAAGTAAAACTAGTGACTAGGATGAGATGAATAATTCAGAATACTGAAATGAAAGATGAAAATCAGGCAATAAGTTAATGCTTATGTTCTGCTGACCATACATGTTTCAGTATGAAATGCTTTCTCGTCAACTGGCAAAAATGCTAATGGTTGTAGTAACCCTGTGGTACATCTGCCCTTCTTTCACTCAGGCAACCACTGAGGAGAGGTTTATCTGTCTTTTTAGGAGCATATAGAAAACAGTACTGGTTTTGCATATGCCAATAGAAATAAACTTCATTTTAATTTTTTTTTTCATTCTGGTCCTCCCTTTTGATCTCCTGAGTTAACCTCTGGTTGCCTGTGTTTTAAAGGATATTGGCTTTTCTTTGTTCCTTCTCCCTCTCTACCTTCTTTCTTTTCTCCTTTTTTTCCCTATCCATTTCTCCTTTCTTCTTTTTCCCTTCATTTGTTTTTGTGTTTTTTTTCCTTTTTTCACTTCTTTAGTTTTATCTTTTTGCTTTTTTCCATTTTTTATTGTTTCCCTTTCCTCCTTTTTTTTTTTTTTACCTCCTCTTTTTCTTTTTCTTTTTTCTTTTCCCCTTTTCCTTTCTATTAAGTGCTGCACAGTCTTTGGCCAGGTGGGACCAGGTAGTCTGCTGCAGAGATAATGAAAGGTTCTTCTGCATCCCAGCACACATTTGGAACCACAGCCAATGGCCAGTGGATGGAGAACAGGAGGCTGAAGCAGCTGCAAGGGTTCTGCTGCAAAAATATAAGCGTGCACCATCTCAAGCAGGAATAGAATGGGTCCAGAAAATTTGGAACAAAGTGGTAGAGTGGATAAAGCAGTGCAGAAGGGAGGAAAAGATTAGAGAAGGTAAAGGCAAAGGAATTGTTTGCACAGTAGCACAGTATTGTGGGCTTGCTTGTCTTGCGTGTGAAACAAAATTCAAGAGTCCCCTTCCCCCAAAAGAATTGCAAATGCAGAAAATACTGGTTTGAAGTTAAGAAATGAGTATTAGAAGTATTATTCACTTTTGGAAAGGAAAGCTAAGAGAAATTGGAAATACAGATAGATACGCTTAAGACCGAAACCCAAAACCTAAGTACAGAAAATAGGGAACTTAAAATGTTATTGTCCTTGGCTGAAAGGTGAGAGAGGCAATTACAGGAAAAAGTAACTCTTTTTCTGAGCCAGATACCATCTCAGCAAAACAAATCCACAAATTAATACACTGTGCGGATCCTGAAACATGGGATGGAGGTATTTGGATTGATGATGGCAGTGATGTTCTGGTGGAGGATTCTGATCTTCCCCCAGAAGCTGTGCCTGTATGACCATTGCTTAAAACTCAAGTCAGAGACGAGGGGGATGGAAATGCTCACTATACTGTGCGCTCCATTCCCTGGTCTCCAGCTCAACCAGCAAAGTTGCAGGAGAGGTATTCCAGGCATCTGGAGGAGTCCGAGATGGAATATGGGTGGTGGGTTTCGCTTAAGGGGGGGTGGAGGGAACAAATCTTATTAAGTGAGGAAGAAGCAGGAGGCTATTTGAGCTCTGGAGTGTTTCTAACCACTCAACCAGGCGATGATCATCACTCACAAACTGCACAGGCTGTCAGTTGGGCCAGCAGCATAGACCTGCAGGACAGAGGAGATCCCCTTGTTAAGACCTTCAGGTTCTCTGCTCTTGCAGCATCTGTGCAAAAAGCCGCCTTAATATAAGCGACGTATGAGAGGGATGTGTTAAAGAGGTCTCTAATGCTAGCTCCTATTGACCCAGCAAGATTAACTCCCCTTATCCATGGCTTCCCAGACAGCCTTAAGACATACATAGCTCATGTCCAGGACTGTATACAAGCTACCCCTGCTATGAATGTTGTGTCAGCTCAAGCGCTGCCCTCAGCAGCCAGCCCATGTAACCACCTGGAGTGAATTGGTGCAAGATATAGTAGGTTATGGGCACCACATGGGTTGGGTTGAACAAGCTACAGGGAAAATTACGGATCCCACACATCAGGTTCATCAGGTCCAGGCTGTTAGGCCCAGGTCAGATGTAAATCAGAACTTGACAAAGAATGAAATGAACTTTGACACAAAGCCCTAGCAATGGGGCTGTCATGATAGGTACTGTCTGGTATATCCACTGTCCATCTCTGAACATTAGTACAAGTACTGAGCCAAGGAACTAACCTGGCCTGAAAAAGCCAGACAGTAAATAAGGAGATGGGCAGGGAAAACCCTGTACCCACTGCTCCAGATGGAAACCTAATTGTTTTAGTGGAATACTTGACACAAACGCTTGCATTCCCTGGGAACGCAGTGAGCCACCCTCCTTGGTCGGTGTTAGCAATACAGCGGCTCTCTAGCAAATATCCTCAGCCCACTATTACTATTACAGCAGGGACATGGGGAGTTTGTGTAGATTTTTTAATAGATCCAGGAGCACAAAGGTAGGTGGTAATAGGTACAGGAGGCCTCTGCAGTCTGCTCTACTTAAAGATGTCCCAGCTCCCTGCAGTGGGGTTGGACCTTTACAAGTATCTTTACTGGTATCTCCAGTATCACATTTCATAAACTGCATTTCTCAACGTGGGCAACATATGATGAGTCTGATCAGATTAAGTGCAATGAATTTGATGCATCTAATTCAAATCAAAAGGAACTTCATTCTACATTACAGTGATGTAAAAGATTTCATCCATTTGGCAGCCTTCTGTTTAGAAAAGGTTTCTACAGTGGTACAAGCAGAGCATAGCATCAGGAATGCTCACACCCTCACTAGCAGCTGCCTCTTCTGCTAATGAGAAATAGCAGCACACTTCTGGCCCAGTAAACTTGGAATGAGTTAACTTTGGCACCTTACTTGTAACTGCTGACAATACGGCTAGCTAGTTTATTCCTACTGATTTTTGTTACTGCAAAGCATCTTTTATATGTAGCTTTACCCGACTGCTTTGCTGCTGGTGGGTGGAGGTCTGAGTTCCTTATTTCTCACTGTTGGCTTGCTGTCAGGCTGATCAGGACCTTTTA
Organism: Eurystomus gularis; assembly: GCA_013400335.1. Classification (NCBI taxonomy): domain Eukaryota; kingdom Metazoa; phylum Chordata; class Aves; order Coraciiformes; family Coraciidae; genus Eurystomus; species Eurystomus gularis. The sequence goes on from VZZY01017965.1 coordinate 75,770, forward strand.
AGTGGTTATCACCACTTTAGAGGAGTGCCAAATACAAGGACAGGAGGTATCAGTCATCATCACAAGTCAAGTTCATTAAAGAGAAGGAACTGTTTTAAGTAAAGCCTCCCATGCCAAAAGGACAATACCTGATAGAAGTATTCATGTAATTTATTCAAAGAATTCTGTGTAACTGTAAAGTTGTTCAACAGTTTTCTCTCATTATCATTTACTTCACATACCTTGACTTGGCATTTAATCAGAAGTATGTAAATGGTCCTGCTAGCTTCAGCAGGAAATCTGCACGTTGGCATAGCAATTCTTAAATATTTTCTTAAGAATTGAGACATATTGGTACTAGTTATATATGATGACTTACGCAGTCTTCATTCTTTTTTCTGCAGTGCAGTTGGAGAAATTTCCTGCAAGGTTTCAAATATTACCCAAGCAGAGCTGTGCAAACCATTCTAGAGAAGCTGCTATTGAGTGACCTGAACCAAACATTTTTCTGGTTCCATGCCAAAACAGAAATCCTAGGGAGTGAGGAAAGAAAGAAAGATTTTTTTTTTTTATTGAATAAAAAGTTTTATTAATCACTAAGTATGGTTTTCAAAATTAAATGTGCTAAACCTGGTCCCAAAATAACACTTAAAATCTAAATGCTTCACTTAGAAAATGTAATAATACATATTTTTTTCCTGACACACTTGCACATTGCAAATTTGCAAAGGTTTTTGTTTTCTCCAAACTGCCTTCCACTGATAGAGCTATTGATAAGAAAAATAATCTGGCTTTCCTTCTGCCGTGTTTTCCTCAATAGACTTGGTCAAATGTTGAAAATACTTAGCAAGTGCTAGATACAGCCTTTGTTTCCTAGCCATAATGATGGAACCAGGGTTTTTCTTTAAGTAGGACGTACAAAGTTGACACTCTTAACGCTGGTCGTACGTACTTACAGCAATATTTGACTCATACTGCGTGCTTCCTTTCTGTAAGTTGAAGACTTTCTACCTCAGTTTTTGTAAATCTTGTTTTCTACTGGCTGGCTGCAGATCTTCAGAAGTGTTTACCAGGAAAAAATATCTTACAAAGGAATTTGGGTGAAAATTAGACAATCTGAATCTGGGCTTAGAGTGTCTTCTTGTTACAAACAATTTAGCGAAAACACACGTAATGACACAACTTGCCCAACGTAAGAGAAGTGCAGAAGTGATGAGCGGAAGCTGCGTGTCCAGGCTCCTCCCTGTTTCCCCCATGCAGGGTTATACCTGTATTTGATGCAGTGTGCTGGTGAAATACAACAAGATGCTTGTTCCTATCTCTTTGTCTTTACCAGAGTGCAGCCTGAGGGCCTTCAGAGCTGCAAATGCTTCAGTCCATTCCATTTTGGATATTACAGTGATCATATTTTTGATTGTGGAACTGTGACAATATTTTGAAATCATGTGTGCCATCTCTTTCTTTACAACCATGGAGGTTCAGGATGCCTAGAGACAAATGATATGGAAGAAGGCCTCCGTGACATAGGTCCCTACTGACACTGACTGTACAAGTAGAAAGACACCTAGACAGAAAAGAAAAGCTTCTTTTAATTTTTTAACTTCACTGATGTAAAGCCTAATGAGGTGATTTTAATTTATTTGGCTACCAGCAGTGGTATTGAAATGAAGCACATAATTCGTTAAATACTAACAAATATGCTTCAGGCTGTAAAGCTAATGTAATTTTTTGCTTCACTGGTAGCCTTGGAGGCTTTTGATTTCCCCTTGCCCGAATTTCAACTTATCTGGAAGCAGGCCATGCCAGCAGATTTGATTGAGGTTTTTTGTTTTTCACATTTTAAAATATGGCATTTTAATTTCTTATTTCGCCTGTTGGACCCTTCCGAAGCCCTTGCTGCCTGTCCATCTGCCATTTCAAACTTGTGTCTGTGCAGGAGCAGTGAGCTGTGCTGTCTGCTCTGCTCTTCTTCCAATGAACCTGTTGTCACTTGTATATAATTCACCTGCTTGGTTTGTTTCTCACATCATGTTCAGCTCAGGCAGTGAAGGAGTCTGGGACAACAAAACCTCCTCTAATCATTTTTGCCAAACAGAAAGCTATAGATTTTAGGACCTTATCATAGCTTTCATTGTGAGTACTTCAATAAGTACTGAATTGCATGCTGAGTCTAAATTTTCCTCGTCTTTTCTTGGCCTTGACCTTGTACTTTGTGAGACAGAGTGGGCAGCACAGTGTCTTCTGGAACCATTACAAGCTAAATGCTCACACTGTGTCACACTTACTTCCTTGGTCAGGGAAGAACATGGGATATTTGAGTATATAGTGGGTTCTATGTATAATGTGTTATTTCAAAGTGTGTTATGAAGGTTGTGTGGTTATTTTGGAGGAAGGAGGAAAGGGAGTATTGTTTGGTTATTTTCCAGACAGAGTGATGTATGAAGCTCCACAGAGTTATTTTAACCATCTGATACACATAAAACTGGACTAAGAGGCAGTTCGAATGATAGATTTTTTTTTTTAACGAGAATTCTTTCAATATGAAGCCACATAAATATTGGGGTCATTTATAATGACTGTAGTTGCAAAGATTTTGATGGACATTTATAATATATCAAAGTAAATTGCTATTAGAGGAAAAAAATTAAATGGTTTCCAGCTATAGAACACTGAATTGAATGTGCATCTATGGAGATACTGGGAATGGTTGTTAGGGAGCAAGTCCAGTCGTAAAAGACCAAAGAAATGTTGATTGTAGTAATTGTTGAGTAAAAAATTAAAAGGGCAACACTACAAGTTTTCAAGTAATATATAGAGTTAATACAATGTTCTTGCAGGAAAATTTTGCAGGAAAAAGGGAAAATATTCTTTTATTCCAGATAGGGGGAAGAAAAGCATTATTTGACTCACAAATCTTCTGGAAGAACACTTATGTTCTCTGTCAAATATATGCAAATTAAACCATATTTTAAACCTCTTCACTGAATCCTGCTGGATGGAACATGTCTCAAGGGTAATCCAAGGAAGGGGAACATTTGATAGAGGCACATGCCTCCAGGCAAAGCTCTGTGCATCCCCACAGAGCCATGATGCCAGTGAGCTTTCTGCCATGCCACACATTTTTTTTCCTCCTCCTTCAGGCTTTGAATCAAATCCATTTGAAATCAGCGGGGCTCTGTCTGTAGACTTGAAAGAGCTGTGGATCAAGCACTGTGGAGGAAGTTCAGGTTAGGAAGTACTGATCTGAGCTTCATTTCCTTTTGCTTTCGTTTTTTTCTTACTTGCCTTAATTTTAGAAGAGAACATGCTATATTCCATCTGTTCTCCAACAGTCCTGGGCCGTGAGCCACCAGAGCCTGGCGCTGTGTCATTGGGTTGTCAGAAAAGGAAGGAGCACAGTTGTTCTTCTGTTCTCCTGGCTCCCTTAATGGCCAGCTCCTTCCACCAGACCTTCTTTTCCTTTCTCATTATATGATGCAGTGGAGAAAAGTATCTGGCATCTTAATAATATTAGTTTTATGGTAATCTGGTTTTGGTCTCTGAGATGAACATCAGATGTTTACGTAGTCTCTCTACCCACATGCATTGTGTGTTTGTGCGTGCATCTAAATTTATACTATAGCATTGCTGTTATAAAATTTTTCAGAATTTAAAAATTACAAGTGGGTATTTTTGTGAGAGAGGCAGAAATAGATGATATCCCTGTTCTGCTACAGGGATAACTGCTATTGCTTAGCTCTTTTGGCATCTAATGGAAGGACAAAAGACTGCCTGGAATCACTTTGCTGAAAACTGGATCAATTTCAGAGGCAAAATAATCTACTTTAAATTCTTCCCTTTGCTTGCAAATGGATGCCTTTCAAGGCTGGCCAAGGATCAGATCTGACCATTTGAAAACCAAGAACCAAATATTGTACCCCCTTCCTCCCGTGCTGCTGTCCTTCCCAGTGTCCAGCTTCATGCTCTTTCCCTGCCCCTAACTTTGCGATAACTGAGCATGGAAGACCATTAACTGTGCTTGCAAAAGCTCGGGGCAGGCTGCAGTAGCTGTGGTTTAGGGGTTAGATGCTCTGATGAGAGGGAACTTGAGGCATAGCCAGCCTCTTCCAAAGGGCAGTGCAGCAAGGCTGGATTTCACTTGTCGAAACAGGCAACGGTGTTGTTCTGAAACAGGTGTCGTCTTCTCTTCCAGCAAAACCTCTCCTTTACCAGTGTCTACATTTGTGACAGCCTTCCTGTAGCACAGAAATTCTGCTTCAGGCAGATTTCTGTAGAACAAATTTCTTGTAATCCTCTCCTCTGGTAGAAGCAAATACGTTTTATAGTGAAACATTTTCTGGAGATGGAGTCTCAGGCACTCCTTCCACCTCTTCTTCCCTTCACACCAAAAGAATGATTCCTAAAAGACACAAGAAGATGCATTTTGCTAAGCAAGTTTACATTTAGTAGTTAAATATATTTATGAGGTAAGCAATATCACTGAAAAGATAAATCTTCCTCCTGTTCCTTACCTCAAAGAAAAAGGAACAAAAGCTCACCTATACTGAAAGCCTCTAATATGGCATACAGTGCCATAGTCCAAAGTTGGCAAGAAGATAAACCAGGGAAATTTCATGTTAATCATGTAAAACAACCATTGTTTGTGGGTAATCTCCCCTGCTTGCTGCTACTCTTTGTGCTGTTTCCTAATATTGGAGTCCTTGCCGCTGGTCAGAGGGGAGCTGTGGGTTCCTGGGAGCCCAGCCCTGACAGTCCATGAGAGTGCCCAGGCAGACACTGCATGTTGTGGGAGAGGGCTGCTGAGATCTCTAGGTAACAGCTGGATAAACCTGATGAATCTAAGATTTATACTGAATTTAGGTATGCAAGGAGGCCAGGAGATGCACTTCTGTCTAGTATGTGACCACTGATGGTTTTCATTAACCAGGAACTCTCTGAAAGGTTTTATACCTACTGCCAAAGGGGAAAAAAGAAAAAGTGTGAGTTTAGTGTTTAGCTGAAGAGTGAAAGAAGCTGAATTGGAAAAAAACAACTACCTGTTCTTTGCTATTATATGTGCTAGAAGTTTACCCAAAAGGTAGCTGATATCTTACTTGGTAACTCTAGGATGTTACAGGTTTCCATGGTGGCAGACTATCAGGAAAAAATGTGAACTAGCATTCTCCACCCCTGCAGTTCTATAGCTCCTTGAAATAGAAGAGTTTGCTCACAAACTCCATCTCAAGCTAGAGGCTGGGAGAGTTGGAAAATAGACCATCCATCCAAGGAACTTGCTGTTCCTGCCCAGAGATCTGGGAGGGATAGAGAATAAAGTAGGGCTGCTGTACTAGCTTTGTGACTAAGGAGTTTTACCCTGAGGACAGATCTACCAGGAATATGGCATTTTTGTGCACCAAGTTCTGTGCGCTGTATCTGTATTAATTGTGGTTCCTCTCTTACACGTCTAGAGAGCGAGACTCTGGAAACACTGGCAAAAATATTATTTTTACAACAGAACCATCTTAACATGAAAACTGCTCATTAGGAAAGAACCATCTTAACATGAAAACTGCTCATTAGGAAAGCGGCCACTGGACAAAAATCATAGAGGCAGATGGATTTATTTTTTGTCTGGTATGAGCAGAGTAAAAATAATATTTTCAAATATGATGTATTGAAGTCTCATGGGGGAAAACAGCAGAAAGAGTCATTGATTAATCATGCAATAGCAGAGAAGAAAGCAAGTATACAGAATCCCTAGGTATATTTAATTTCATAAGCAGAGTTATATTCTTCTATGGAGCTCTAATTCAAAGTTTTTGACGCATCCATGTTAGAAGACAGTGGCCTGAAGTAATAATGTGATTGATAAGATGGAAGAAAACTCTGAAATAAGCAGTATTCTCTCTTTTCAAAAAGAAAAGTTGTATCAGTGTTCTCAATAGGATTACAAGCCAGAAATAGGTACAAAAAGCATATGGGACTGATTCTGCTGCCTGTGTCTGGTGTTCCCGCTTGTGCCTGCTTAGAGCAGGTTCAAATGAGGAACTCGCCATCACAATTTACTCCCACGCTGAGAGTCTGTCTTAAACTGAAATGTGAGTAAAGCTTGTGAAGCAATGGGCGATGAGGAGAAGGAAATACAGTGGGTTTAAGACTTAATGCAAATTAAATATACTAATTTAGAGTCTCAGCCTTATAGCCACAATGGGATTGAAGTGTACTTGACTACAGAGGTTGGGTCCTCAGCTTTTACTTATATCAACCTGTTTGTTAAAGGCCACGTTCTGTCATGCTGCCTTGCAGATTTCAGTGCAGCCACATCTGTTCATTCCCAGAAAAGAGGGGCTATGTAGACAGATTATTCAGGTCTCTGGAGTGCTCAGAGTCAGACCCTTCAGAAGAAAAATGTTTCTGTAGAATTATGAAAAACTATTCCCAGTGCCCATTAGGCAGTGACTGAAATAGGTGGTGAAGTCAGAGACATGCCTGACCCTTAGAATCCCTCTCCCTCCTCTTAACGTGGTTTAACATAATGCAGATGGCCTCATTGCCACGTGCATAACCAAGCCTTTTAGAATGCCAGCTCACACCAGACATCGGATGTCTTACTGGGATTAAAACATTTAAGTAATGTCATCGTTATTAGTTTGGAGGTGGAATTTTGCATTAGGACTATATGCATAACTACATATATAATCCATTTGGATTAACTTTTATCACATCCTTTTAAGGTCTCTGCCAATAGGTAGTTTTGGACATGGATATGATAAAATAAAGAAAAGTGTAGTATGCTGAATTTAAATAGAAATGTTGACATAAAAATATAGAATTTGCCATGCAAGTCACATATAGAACTGCATGCCATTAGTAAATATAATGGTATATTTTTCATGTGAATTTTCACAGTGGGTCCATTAACAGCAAGAGGAGCAGCAGTGCAAGAGCCTTTGGCAGCAATAAGGGCTTACTTTTTCCCCAGGCCAATGGAATCCATTATCCTCTAACTGTGTTTCCTTATTCTGGCCTTCCCTACTACCCCTTACACTTAGGTCAGTGCTGGAACAAGGCACAAAATATAATAGATGTTAATCAACCAAACCTTTTTAAAATCTATTTCTTAAAAAAGCCATCATGTAAAAAAGTTTTTACCTCTGTCAGCTCTGTTCACGAACAATATAATACAATTTATTTTCATTCTCTTAGCTGTTTTAGGCTGTCATACATGTTAAATCTTTCAGTAAATCAACGTTAATATTTAATACTTTATTATCTGCAAGTAAATGTCTTGCTTTTATTTTAATGTCAATATATCTGGCTTATTCAGGCCTTTTAAATGATTCACAGCATACCTTAACAAGCCTGTTGAACAGAAAATAATACTAATAATAATAAAAAACCCAAACAGTTTTCTTTGATGGACATTACCAACTGTTTTCAATGAAAATGATGAAACTATGAAGGGCTATGAAAGATTTAACACAAAAGGATTGTTTAATTATCTGTGTGCATATGAAATTGTGCCATCAGGTTTGCAGATGAAGCAAACAAAACTGCCATTTGCTGCTTCTGTGGAATTACGTGGGTATTGCAATTTACCTTCTATTATTTTAGCAGGAGCTGAATTGGAGCCATCAACACTTCTACTATATAAGCATGAGAGAGGTTGTGAGGGCTCTGTTTTCACATCCCTTTGATACAATAATGGAATTCCGTGATAGAGAAAATAAGAAAAAAGGAATGATTTGGAGAGAAAAGAGAAAATTGGGGAATTTGGTTATCATTTGGATAAGCAATTTTAAATTCTGGATTTTCAGTAAGAGGTAGAACTGCTCAGAACTTAAGAAAACCCATCTGAGCTGAGGCATCTGTTCAAAACATTTCAGGAAAAAAAACCCGCAAAGCAAACTGTGAGTAGATATTGGCAATAGAAGGTAGAAGGAGAGGAAATGGAAGGGCCAGTTATCTCAACTGAAGAAAAGATTATGCATCAGCATTGACGAATTCCCTAAAGAAGCCCTGCCATTTTCTAACTTGCACTGTGCATTTAAATGGCTGAAGGAGCGTGGATGAAGTTGGATTTTATATCTCTGTGTATGTGCACTTAAAATGCAGTTTACTGTTCAGTTAAGACTGATGGGAAAGAGAATACAATTCTGAGCATATGAATGAGATGGCTCTCACACAAATAGCTTTGAAAACAGTTTGCTTTGCTTTTCTTTGTCTTTTTAGAGATAAAAATAACGAATTTGCTGTACTTGTAAGGCATAAGGAGGAAATCCCCCATGGCACAGGTATCAGCCCTTAGAGAATGTCCATGTTACAGAACACAATGTTCAGCCACTGCCTTTTTGCTTCCCCAGAGAGAGTGGAGATAGGATCCTGCTAGGGCTTGCTTTGTAAGATGGTATATCCAATCCTACATCTTCCTAGCAATTTAAATATATTTATGGGTGTGAAACTCAATATCCCTTGGAGCTTGGGAAGGAACATACTATACCCATTTAAATCTAACAATTTTATTAGTGTATGTAAAGTGTAGCAATTACTTGGTGGGCATAAAACAGCCCCAGACTTGTAGTCTGAGAGGAAGGATGGAGATGGCATGGTTAAGGCAGCTACAGGCCATTTCTGTATCCTCCTGGGTCTTTGGAACCTGGTGAAACCAAATGGCCAAAGAGGTCCCCTTTAATTTATGCCAGCTCAGCCAACGGACCAGCATGGCTTCCTGCTTAGGCCCTCAAAGGGCAGCCTGGGGGTGATCTTCCTCACCAGCCCTGCTGGGATGGGGAGAGGTAGAGAGGTAGCTCAGGTAGTTCAGGCTACTCCTCAGGGACTGCAGGCTGAATTGAAGCTTTCGTGAAGTTCTGATGCTGTTACATGGTAGAAAAGTGCCTTTATGAAACAAAGACTCCACTCAGGACTTAAATCTAGAGGTATCTTTTTTTACATAGATGCTTTGCTCCATCTGCCTAAAATAAATGACAGGCAGAAAGGATTATTAATGTCCTGTTTATCATAGCTGGTTCCCACAGCAACAGGCAGCATAGCTACAGCATGGTGACAACATTTCTCAAGACCAAGTTGAGGGATAGGATGAAAGGCAAAATAAGAGACCTGCATAATCAGAAGAATTCATAGAAGCTAGCAGAATTCACTGGTAGGTGGTAGGCTTCCTTCTGTGTAGGATGTGATAAAACTAAATTTTATATCAGCAAGATATTCTCATGTAATAAATGTCCATATTTTTTCTTCTCCTATAGTTTAGCTCTGTTATTCAGGATGATTGCAAACAACACGCCTGCCAAAATCTATTTCAGAATATAGGGGGTCGTCATGACATACACCTAGTTTAACTGGGAATAGTTCAGAAGAGATGTCCCAGCACATTCCTGTGTGTGGTGAGCTGTTTGTCATTTTCTGTTTTAATGTAGGTGCTAGCAGAGTACAGACCTGGAGATAAGTGTTTTAAATAGGGCATCCAATAGGTCTGAACCAAAGTTTCATAAATATTCAAGCAAACACTGCTTCTCTTGAAGCCTGCGGTTAAATCTGCCAAACCCTGTAGCTTCAACAAAGCTGTGCTGTTGGGCTCAGTACGAACCCTGTGATTTTAAGTCTTCAGATCACGTATTGCCATTTTTCAAAATCTGGAAATTATTTACAGGACTATTTTAATAAAAAACCATAATAATCTGTGAAGAAAATATGATGGAATTGGCCGTATTAGTCCATATTTAGTTATGCCAAAGGAAAAAAAAAAGGTTTAAGAGAGAAGAAGGAAGAATCAAGAAGAAGGAGCAAACAAAACAAGCGAATATTTAAGTAGCTACAGAAAAGTGAGAAGGAATTACTGGTTGTCCATTTCTGAAGTGAGTATAGGAAAAAATAATATCCTTAAGTTTGATTAAAGATGATTTACATTAGCCGTTAGGAAGAATTTTCAAACTGCAGATTTTTAAAGCATCTGAAATCCACAACTGCTTCATTGCCATCCCAGAGAGAGGAGAGTGAGGAGAAACGTCTGCCAAGAACGCTCTCTGAGTTTGCATGATCTCCTTTTCTATTGTTCTCTTACTGTGGGATTTTCCTTGGGAGGAGGTGATGTGACTCATCAAGTGAATACTCATTTAGAATGAAGGGGTTCACCTAGTCTCTAATTCATCTTCAATCTATACTTGCGTGCTTACTATTATTTAGTTTACTCATTGGAAAAGCTGCACCATTATTTTCTGTTGCTCCATAAATATAGATGAGAAACAGTTTTGTTGATACATTCAAATAAGGTAAGCAGCAGAAGAAATTCAGCTTGGAGCACATTGCCCCATGGAACAGCTAAATTAAGCTTTTCTAAGAAAATATGACTGAATTGATGTGGCTTATTGCTGTTTTCCTGGAAATGTGCAAAAATAGAAGTGGGGGAGAAGAGACACAAAACAGATGGAGTATTCAGGCTGGAGAACTGTTTCCAGTATTTAAACTCAAATTCTCTGAAGTACAGAGTATTGGGTCTATGTCTGTGAGTTTTTTAACTTCAGTAATAAATTACCTCTGGATATGCCAGTCAAGACAAGGACTTGCAGGGGTTGTAATGTTAACATAATCTCTCATCTTGCAAAGAATTGCATGTGCTGAACTGCACTTGTGTGCAAACATCACCTGCAGATGGCAGATCTCAGGCCAGGTCTGAACAGCGTTTGTTATGTAGGGGTAGTCAAATGGGGAGATGGTATTCAGTCTTGTTTCACAGATGTCTGAATACTCTTCTATGTGGAAGTGTTCATGAAGCCAAGTAAAAACCACACTATAGTCTCTATTCCAAAAAACCTAGCAAATCAGCAAGGCTAATAGTTTCGATCATGAGCATTTCATTCTTAGTATGCTGATAGATATGACTCTCTACGTTAGTTAGACTTAATTAAAAAAAAACCCAACACATTTCATTTTTTCTTGTTGACAACGAAAATGTGAGAGCAAGTCTATACACTGAGAATGCTTGAGAGTTAGTGGAAAGGAAATGTGATCCCGATCATTCTCTGTTTGAAAACCAGTATGTTCTCCTCTGGGGAAGGGAGCTCTCTTGTGGCTTTCTCTGTTAGCAATATCGAGAGCCTTCCTGGCAGCGTATCCATCAACAGGGGCTCCCAAGGAGCCCTGGGCTGGTGCCAGAAGTGCAGTGCGTTCTGCGTGCTCGTCTAGTGCTGCCATCACAAATACATGTGTGTATATCTGTTTGGAAGTCACACCTGCCCACATATAAACCCCAGTTTTCTTAGCTGATTTACGAAAATGGAACAGCTCTGTTTCCAGGTTTTCCTTTGAAGGAGGTTGAATCATAGACAAATGGGTGATATCTGGTTTGTTTTGGTGTTTTATTTTTCTTTCTGTTTTTTACCTCTGCCTTTTAATGTTGTGCTGCAGGAATGGTTTTCAATTGTACTTGCGTCCTGGATTTGAGGAGTGTTATGTTTGCTAATTCAAAACCATTTGCAGACGTTTCTGAGAAATATTTCCATATTTGTATATGATAACATTGCACCAATACTAATTGTTTTCATGAAACTATGTCTGACAGACATTGCTGTTTAACATTCAGCACTGACAGATCTGTAAAACATTAATGGTTTGTAGTTACAATGTCTGCCTATGTTTGAACTTCTTTTCTGTACATTATTGTAAACCTAGACTCTTGAAAGTTTAAGGCTTATTCTAGCGGAGAGACAGCAAGGAAGCAGAGATGTTCATGTCTATGATAACCAATTGACTAGGGTAAATTAAATTTTGAAAACAGACTCTGAAGTAACTCATGAAAAATATCAGCTAAGAAAAGCCCAATCTGGTAAAAGAACCCCTTCCAGCAGTCATGCCACAAGTGTTGCGTTTATGTCCTTCTGGTCTAGTATTTATATTGTGCCATTTTGTGCTCATTGCTCTTACCCCTTTGGAGGGTAAAATCTCTCAGAGGTTGGAAGACTAATTATTAATTACCAAACTGTTCAAATCAAACAACAACAAACACAGCAGGAAATAAGCACCAGGAACCACAAAATATTCTCTTGACCCCAGCAGCAGTGGACAATGTGGGTGATTGGCAAAGTCCTGCCTTTCCAGTAGTTGGAATGGTGCTTTGGTGGGACTGGTTAATCCCTTGGGCCAGCTAGGCACCACCTGTGGGACTGAACTCAGGTGTTCCTGCAGTGATTCTAGATTGCTTCTGAGGCAAAAAATGTATTTTTGCAGTTAGAGAATAATTTATATGTGGACAGAATACATTAATTATGCCGGGTTTAGGATTGTGTGGGTGGGAAGATTATTCCTGAGAATTTCAGAAGGAAGTGATAGTTATAACATCAATGCCTATTTATTTTTGTCCTAGTTATATCTCTTCCAAGTGTTGCTGTGAGAGAGCCAGATTGCTTGAGGGTGCACGAACCTTTTGTGGGAGTGTGTGTTTGTTTTTTTGTGTAGTGCCTACACTGTGGATTCTGCAAAAAAGATCCATACTGAGCCTTCTGCCATATGACTAGGCCATTTAAGTTCTCTTAGGCCAATTAGGAGGTGAACTGAAGCATTTATAAAGGTCTTTTTAATGCTTTGACTTCAGAAATGATTGTGGCGAATAGTGAGAGTAAATTTCCATATAGGTCTCTTCATATGATATAGTTTACAACAGGCAAGGTAGCCTCAATGAAGAGTCAATTAAATCTGAAATAGCCTTGAGCTTGGTCTGCTGAAGACTTTGAGGCTGGGTTTCAGTAGCAGTTCAGACCATAGGAGCGCTCTCTTAAATTGTTACTCATGTTTATTAAATGAAATGTGAAATGCACTTAGAAGCTACACCAAACTTAATGATTGCCTGTTTTATAACAGCAACACTTCTACGGTAGTAAAACAACTGATTCTCTTGTCTGGGTTAATATTGTCCTGGTTCATAGAAAAATAGGATATATTATCTATGAAAAAAACAAAGCAGACTTTGAGGAACATTCACCCTCAGATAAATAAATAATTGGTGAAAACTATTTCAGGTGCTTAAGCAGAAGAAAATACTTAATCCACAAGAAAACAAAAACTGTGGAAAACGTTTGAAGATAGAGAGAACATTAAAAGATACAAATAGAAATGTTGATTTTGTATGATACAAATTTAACCATAAATGCAAAGGCAGATTAGCCTTGGCTAACAACACCCATTTCCAAATATTTACTTAGCGAAGTCAAGCGAAGAGTGGGCAGTGCTTAATGCAAAGGCTACCGGGGCTATTATTAAATCATTTTTCCTCCAGTTAAAGAACATGATTAATTTCTTGTGGATATAAAGGAAGAGTGGATTTTCCATTTCTGAATGACAGTATAGTGGGCGAGCGGCCGCGTGGTGTTTGGTTGCCAGTCGAGGTTAAACCGCGACAATCATGCTGATAGCATAAGCTTTCTGTTGGTAATATTTTTTGAGAACTTTTAAAAGTCTTTGTGAGTGGGTAAAAGAAATATGAAAATACACAGGAGGAATTTAAAAACTTACTTTAAATCTACAACTGCATAAAAAGGATAAATATTAGCAGACACAAAGGAGTCTTTAAGAGTGAAGTAGTTAAATGCAACAGTCAAATGTCAGATCATGGTGTGCTTTTGCAAACCTCGGCAAGGAGGATGTTGAGTACAAGATGGCATAAAAAGGCTAAAGCAAAACAGAGTAATGAATAATGCTCTATTGTTTAGAAAGTAAAGATGTTTAGAAGTACCTTACAGAAAATAAAGCTATTTGTTCCCTTGAAGTAGTTTTTATTAGATGCTTTCAAATCCAAGAGACTTTCCAAAATATGAAAGAACAAGTAGGAGAAAACAGAGATACTTTGGAAAGTTTGGGGGAGTTAGGAATTGAAGTCACAGAACTTGCAAAGTGCTGTTATTATTCAAGGATGATAACTCAGCTGCTTGTAGATGATAAATACCACAGGGATCCAGAGGTGTAAATGAAGAAGCTGTTTTGAGGAGGATGACTGAGCTTTCTGTTGAGTAGGTCAGTAAGCAACTGAGTTTAGATTGGTGGGTTGCTTGCTTTTGTCTATAGTGAAATGCCAAAGTGGTAATGTGATGGATAAAGTCCAGACTTTGTCCATAAGGTCCTCTAGCCTTTAAATGAAGAGATAAAGTGTATATAGCGTAACTTACCTGTTGAGGATATGACTTTGTTTCCATTGCTTCCGAAGGTGAACTGTGAAACCTAATCAAATACACTTCTGTTTTTTAGACAGCCTGACTTTGCCATCTAGACAAGATATAAGCAATGAGAGGAAAACTTCCATGTGTTTTAACTGTCACAGCAGCAGGTTTAGCTACACCAGCTCTTTTCAGCCTTTCTCAAGATTATCTTTGCAAGGAGGGCCCCTGCTCCCACAGACTTCAGAATGTCATTTGCAATTCTGTGCTTCATCAGAGTTTACTGATGTATTTTTTTTCAAGAAGAACCTCTATGTTGTGGTCTCTTGTGAGAGATTTTGTTCTAGAAGCTGTGTCCAGGCAAGTAGCCTAGCTGTTATCAAATGGTATCCTCATGACCGTGTATTATTTAATTATTTGTACAAAGGTAGCATGCAGAGAAGAGAGCTAAAAAGAACCAAGGGCTTATCTTCATCTAAGCCTTGGGCTTTTATTTCCCTCACAGCTCTGTCAGGCCTAACTGATTACAAATACTCTTGCCTCTGGCTAAGCCAGGATTCACTTTGTTTCTCCACAGAGCCAAACTCTTCCTTCTTCATCTCAAAGGTCAAGCTTCATCTAGCCTGAGTATTACGAAGATACACAGAGCTTCCTACTGGGAAATCATCTTCTCTGCTACCAAGGGCTTTGAATACCTTGGGCAGAGGAACAGCTTCAAAGGGGTTGGTAGTTTGATGAGGTCTTTACTGAAAGGCATTGCCTGCTTTTTGGTAGATTTTCAGTGAGCTGGTGCAGATACCGGAGTTCCTTTGAAACCTCTGAGCAAAAAAAAAAAAAAATCACAATCAAATGAAAAATTGATTCTGCTTGCGAAGTATAATGGGCATTTCCAGTGGTCCTTGCACAAACAGGTTAAAATACAAAGAATATTGGGGAGATTTTTTAACGTTACTTTGTTTCCTCTTTCTTTGCTGACACACTGTGCATCTTTTGATAAACCTGTATAGCCTAGCACAGATGCTAGCAGATTTGCTTGTGCTTTCTCTCCCATCTTGTTGGAAAAGTCCTGTGTTGATTTAAAGATCTGTCAGTGGAGGGAAACGAAAGTCCTATCTCAAGAGAGAACCAGATAGGACATACATCATTGACGTGCATCCCGTGCTCAGCCGTGCCAAAACACTGAGCAATAGTGGGACTGAAAAGAGAGTGTTCTAAAATAAAACCAGAAAAGGGTCCACCATCATGTTTAGACACTCACTTTGGGTACTTCTGAAAGCTTATTCTCAAAGTAGTTGTCTTAGCAGCAGCTTCTTAAAAAGAATGTATGTATTTGGAAAACCAATTAGCTGAGTTAAGTTGAGATTTTAAGCTTTTTAAAATCTGTTATCCCTTGAGTCTGATAAGCCATGAAATCATGCGTAAGTCACCAATTAAGCTCATCTGTGTTTTTTTTTTAATGGGTAAAAGATCAGATATATTTGAATCTCATTCAAGACAATTATGTTCATCCCAAACAAATGAACCGAAGCAATTAATGGATCTGACTTTGCCCTAGGCTTTTAGCTACCCAATCTACCTTCTTTTGGTTCTTTCTCTACAACAGACCAAATATATAGTGTTTCCTTATTGCTGTTATCACATTTTCATGTCCTTTCTGCCACACATAAAAGATTACATAGTTTTATATCAATTTATAAAATCTTAATGAGACGTTTGTAATAAATAGGAAATCTTCTGGAGAGTCTTTTTAGTTTTTAACGTAATCATCACAGATAGAGACACTCAATAAACTGCATAAAAATGCAAAAGGTGCCTTTTTCAGGCTGTGTTTGTTTTGAAAATGGCTGGGTCTCATTCCATGAGTGTGAAGTGGAATGGATGAAGGATTTTAGAAACTGTATGGGAAGAGATTGACTTCTGTGCTGGTTTTTTTAGTGAATTGGAATTGTTACTGTTGCCTGAACTGACACAAAGCCAAGGGTATATGAGGAAGGTAGTAAATGCAAAACTTTCTCCTCGTCTCACAATGTCCGGAACTGGTTCAGTGTGATGTGACATTTCAGTTGAATTTGGCAGCAGTTTGCTTCCTGTTCCTCATGTAGACACATTTCAAGCTATTAGATCTTGATTTTCAGTTCTTTCTGGATGAATGAAAGCT
Source organism: Eurystomus gularis (assembly GCA_013400335.1). NCBI lineage: Eukaryota > Metazoa > Chordata > Aves > Coraciiformes > Coraciidae > Eurystomus > Eurystomus gularis. The sequence continues at coordinate 92,045 of VZZY01017965.1, forward strand.
CTCAAATGTGCCTTAACTCCAGGAGAACACAGAACTCCACGGTCATCCCTTGATAGGGAGAAACGTGATTTGTAGATACTTCGAATATTTTGAAAAAATTCTTCTTTGGAGGCAGATTTGCAAAGTAATCTGTCATCAATGCCATCTTATTTATAAATTGTATAACTGAAAACATGATAAGTCAATTATGGGTTTTAATATCTTATTGTTGAAAGATTGCACTGTAACTCCTGTACTAGAAACAGCACTCTAAATCTGTGAGCAGCTTATTCCTTGATGATCAAGTATTTATAATTGATTAATCTGAACTATCAACAAATTAACTTGTCTCGTGTCTCTGTCTTTTTATGTGAGACAAAGACACCTATCTTCCTCAAATGAAAATTCTGCTTGCCAAGAGCATGGCTTGAAGGTAAATGGATAGGAAAAAATGCTTAAACCATTTGTTGATGTTATTCAATTGAATCTTGGGGAAAAAAGAAGTAATGTGCTGTTGTATCTTGGAATATTAAAATATTTTAAGTGGCATGTTTCGTCTTTGGCCAAACGATCAGTATCCAATACAGAGTCAAATTCTGTCCTTGGATTTTCACGTAAGTAAGTTTTGATAGTTTCTGGTGGGCCAAGTGGCTTGGACACTAAATAAAGAAATGCAGCTGTACAAAGCCAGAAGCAAATATTCCCAGACCTACCTAATAAGGTAGGAAAAGAAACAATAATTACAAGCTAGCCTTTACAAAAAGGCACCTGGTCTCCACCTCAGTGTTTTGCTTTACTGAATTATTTGCTTTGGGCAGTCCAACACAAGGAGTGTCTTCTGCTTTCTGCTGTCAATACCCAATTCATTTCTTTCATCAAGAGCTTGAGCCACTGTGTTCCATGTGTTTGTCATCTCCACGATTCACTTTTTGTAATTCATTCACCCTGCCCAGGCTTACTTAAGCTGCGAATGTAAGCCGTAATTCACCAATAGTGTGGTAAACCACATCCTCGGGCAGCAGCAGCATAGAAAGCCTATTACACAGGTGCTTTATCACATCTGCTATACTGGGTTCTGAGAGGAAAAAAACAGTTCCTGTGATAGATTGAGTCTATCCCAATAAGGGCTTCATAAATCAGTGCTATCAAAAGCAGGAGTGGCTCTGAATGTCTGCTGAGATCCAGGAGAGGCTGCAGTCTGGCACATAATTTACAAAGAAAGAGAAATACCGTTAATGGAACTGAGAGAAAAGACCAATCAAGTGTAGGGGAATGGCTCTAGTAACCTCTCATTGCTGTAGGATTCACTCACCTGTTCCTTCATTGTGCCATCCCTCCAACAGCAAAAGCAAAAGGAAACCCACAGCACGTTCGGAGAAGGAGTTCAACTCGGAGAACTCACTGACTTTGGGGAGAAGTCTCAAATCACTGTGAACCAGTTAAAGGCACTTAGGAGGAGGGACATGATACATTTTGTTGGAAAATTATCAGAGTATTTTTGACCTTGGGGTTGAGGTTTCGATGAAGGTTTGGCAGTATTATTCCTGTGTTGAAATTGTTCTGGCCAGTCTTACGAGTAAATTTGTCACTCATACGCGCAGCAGGAAGAATGTATCTCCTTACTCCTTATTATTTTAGTGCAAAATTTTTAACGGAGCATGTGAATGACACAATAACTTTTCAGACAAGGTTAGTGGCAGATTATCTGCCAAGATCCTGACAAGTAAGCAACTTCCAGTAGGATAGGTAAATCAATCTTCCAGAAGGTTATGATGATATAAGACTTATGCATGAGTGAGAACAGGAACATTAGAGAGCAATGAGGGTGTGCTGAGTTCTTGGGGAAGGGGGGTAGGCGGGGTGCCACTCATGCCTTGGTTCTGAGTATCCCCTGCTCCAAGACCTGGCCTGCTTATTTGGATGCCCTGGCTGTCTTCAGAATTAAAAGGTATAACAGATGATTCTGTGTAACACTCTGCCATCTGGGACACGTTATGCAATTGAATGCTATTTTAACTCTACTGACCAATTTCTTTTCAGTAGAAAAGAAAGATATATGCTGCACTGGCAATATGTACTCTCATCTAAACCATGTACATGCTAGATAACACTGTAGCAAGAACCCTTTGGATTTTCTCTGCATTAATCAATAATGGGTAGATGAACTTTTCTTGGCTTTATTTAGCAGAGCAAACATAAAGCTAACAAGTGACTTAAAGATAGGAAAGTCAGACAACACTGGATTATGTGAGCTCAGACCTGTCGCAGAGAAGCTCCTATGCCCTGTTGGCAGTCACAGTTCTAATCCCAGATGGCTGCTGCTTTGAAGTGCTCATTTATTTCCTATTTCTTTCTGGCCTGAGAGATACCAATGAGTTCTGGTGTGCCAGCCGCATCACACATGCTACGTTGGTGTTTTGCTCCTTGGTTACCTGCTTGTGTAGAATGGAGTGCGGTTTTACCTGACATGCCTCCTGCAGGTATAACACATCAGTAGTCTGTGAAGAAGTGACGTGTAAATGTGATCGTTCATAACCGGTGGCACAAGGTGCAAGTGGAGGCCGGTCGTGAGTGGTGTATCCCAGGGCTGATGTTGGTGACAGCATTGTTTAACATCTTTATTAATAACATAGATGGTGGAATGGAGTGCACATTCAGCAAGTTTGTATCATGTTGGTTTTTTTAAATAAAAATCTATTCAAGGGTCTTTCCTTCCTTCAGACTTTACTTGGTATTTGCCACCTCTCTGCTCCTTAGGTGTCGCTCTGTATCCTGTGTTAATATAGTCAAGTACACACAGATGTTCCTTTTTTTCTCCAAGATACCTGTTTATTAGATGATCTTGTGAATTCACTGGTGAATAGCTTACAAATTTGGTTTGATACTGAGATCTTCTTTTGTTTATCTTTAATATGGTTTTTCAATTTTCAAAAGCAGGACTTTGAATCTTGAGGTGCAGAAAGCAATAGAGGACCTTGTCCAAAATTGCCTGCTTGTAGGCAGCCAGGATGTGTGGGAGCACTCCAGGCTCTAGCATGCTCTGCCTGTCTGTTAAACTACCCTTCCGTTCCCATGGCCAATTTTTGGGGAAGCTGCAATATAAAATACTGCAGGAACAAAATGTAATCTGTGCAATCATTTGGCTTCTATTTCCAGCAAAGTGAGCAGACTATCGTTAGTAAAAAGCATGCCTCTAAAAAAATTATTGACTTTGTAACTATGGTGGAACGCTGCCATGAATATTATTCATATATCAAAGTTATTCAGATTGTGCCTTCAAATATGAGCACATTTTTGATATGATAAGTTATAGAGATCTCCCCTTTTAAGAGAGAACTTTTAGTTGGTGGGATATTCTAGCTGAAACAAATGAAAGAACCCAGTAATACAGACCGGCTGAGAACCTGCGTGCTCTTATCTCCTAGCCTCTGGTCCAGATGAAGAGAAGTGGGCATCTTTTAACCAGCTCCAATGATGTTTTTGCTGTGAAGACATTTGTCTGTATTTATGGTGAATTCAGTCCATGCTTCCACTGCCAGTTTAAACAAACCGCTCCCCTGAGAGCTGACTCTAGGCAGAAGTACTGGGATGTAGCCCTGCAAGTTGGCCTCATCTCCCAGCCCTAAAAATTGCTGATAATTCCTGTGTGTAGTTGCTTTCACCATATGCAAAATGCTTAAAAGTTTAAGAAGAATCCAGGAAGACTTTCAGATTGGTTTATGTCTTTCATTTAAACTAGACTCCAACTAGACTTCTTTAAACTAGACTCAAAGGGGGATGGGGATAAAATCAGACTGGCTAGGGGGCTGGTTGAGTCACCGTCCCTGGGTGTGTTCAGAAGCCGTCTAGATGAGGTGCTCAGGGATATGGTGTAGAAGTGGTCTGGTAGAGATAGATAATGGTTGGACGTGATGATCTTGAGGATTCTTTCCAACCACAGAGATTCTGTGATTTTAAAGTTACCACTGATAAATATTAGTTCATTATTTCAGAGAGTAGTCCTATGGACTGTTGCTGTGCTCCTCTCTCTTCTAGGTAATTACTTGCCTTAAGATATTGCTTTCAGACCAAGGGAGAAATTTCCAATTTCTTACTTTTAAAGACCTGCAAAATTAACTCTTAGATTTCTGCTGAGCATTGCACATTTCAAATGTCAAACTGTGCGATAATGCTACAGTTATCTTCCAAGTTCCTCCCACTCTCTGGACTGCGATTGCTGTTGTCTGCCTGTAGGAAGAGAACGAGCTCTGCTGGAGCAAGATGCAGATCTGCATTGCTGGAGTTTCTGTGATACCCATCTTGTATGCTGGTGGCATGCTAGAATAAATTGATCTGGTTCATGCACAGATTTAGCTCTTAATGAAAAAAGTTTAATTAAGAAGATCAGCATTAATTTAAAGTCATTTAAAAACCCTCTTAACATATTGTGGATTTATTAGTGCTAAAAAGCTTGTTGTGTGTTCAAGCCTGCTAATGTGAATAGTGATGTGTGAACCTGTGTTATGTTTGCTTATAGTATTCTTTGCTGACATCAAAAATGGGTAGTAGGTATGAAACCTGACCAGCTTTTATTTTGATGGAGTTGGCCTCTATCTTTGTCCTTTCTTTGCTGTTTGATTGACTGCAAGTTTTAGCAAAAACTTGGAGAGGATGAAAGGCTGAGAAAGTCAGCATTTCTATGGAGCCCACTGGGACTGCATTAACTTCGAATGCAAGAGCAGGGCACGCCACGTCTCTGGCTTGTGCTGCCTGCTTTTCTCTGCATGTACAGGTACAACACAGTTTCAGTCTTAATTGTTCATATTATTTCTAGTGGCTGCCTTGCATTTTTTTTTTCCTCTTAATCGGGCACTGCCACATTCTCAGCTGGGGATTTCCTTTGTTATGTTTAGTACTTCCAGGCCCTGACACATCATGTAGAGAAATAATGTTTATAAAGTAGACATTAGGGAAAACCTGTTAGTGACAGATAGCTTGAGGGAATTGTAACGTCTCCAAGAAAGGACATGTGTGGGAAGAGGTTAGACAAGTATCTGCTGGGTGCATTTCCATACCATCACTCCTGGGCAGCATGGTGTCAGGTACCAGATGACCTAATGCTCCCTCCCAGCCCTTCTTACCTCTCATTCTACCTGTTAGGCATTTTATGTACTAATGAGCTCCCTGTTTCATTCAGGAGTTGATCTCTCTAGCAATGGGTTTTTGTTTTTTGACAGTGTGGCTGTTCCTTCACTAAAGTTTAAAATATTATTCATGTTTTCAATGGAGGTGGGTAATTAGACAAAAAATAAACTAGATTCATAATTGCTGTAAATTTGCTTTGTTGTGCTGAAGTCTAGGCAGTAATCCCAATTTCACTCCATCTAAGGATGTGAAACAGTATTTCATGTGCACCAAAACATTCATTAAAGACAGCGATAAAGGGAACAGGCTTTTCAAGTGAGCAGGTAATAGAGGTGGGCATTTCTAGAGGCTGACAACACCATAGACACAAACCCGTTTGCCTATGATTTTAATATGCTATCAGATGGGGTGTGCATAGCTATTTGAACTTTCTGAAGTGACAAATTATAACATCCTTAGAAATTAAATGTGATGTTTAAGAAAGTTACTGAGTGTTAATGATTTCTTCATGGTTTTTTATATACTGGTTTTCATTCTAAAGCAATTCAGGAAAACAACAGAAGAAGCTATAAACATTTTGTGAATATTAAGATGAAGTTCCAGAAGAACTAATGAGTATGTAATTGGAAACACAAATTTGCATACAAATTTGAACATGATATTTCAAAGCTTGCAGACATCAAACTCTATTAAAATGACAAGCTACCCATGCCAATGTACAGTTTTTATTTTAAATGGATGAAAGAATAAAATATAAAGGTTTTACTTCTGAGATGGCTAATTATATCAAATTGCTTCAGGCAAAAGACAACATCACGTCAAAATGGCATGCATTTGCTTTGCTTTTTTTCCTGTTATTTTATGCAATTTCTGTGTACCTTGGGGGTCAGAGAAGTGAAACATGTCAGGCACATTAAGATAATAGTCACAGCTTTCCAGCTAGCAAATAATAGAGGTATCTCTTACTCCTACTTTGAACTCTAGGCAAATGCACATTTCATTCATGGGGCATAGTAGAAACTAGCTTGTCTCTGCTTTGCTAACGTGAAACTTGAGAAGCTGCCCTGGCTGTGAGTGACAAAGTCTGCAAGTCCCTGAGTGGAGAAGTGCTGTGCTGCAGGGAAGCTAGGGTAGGTGTCCTCTCTGTAACCACAAGACAGCACACACCAGTGCTGAAGCACCACTGAGCTTCACTCTGACCACGGCTCACCCCCTGAACTCCACGACCCTTACATTTGCCTACTGCAAGTGAAGAAATGAGGAGCCAGAATGTATTCAGGGGTTACATCTGGCTAAGTAAAACATGCAAGTTGCATATGAAATGGCTAAGTGGTAATATCTAGTTTTTAACTGTCACTTGGATGTGCAAAGTCATTGCCTACGTAGCTGGCAAGAGGTTAAAAAAAGGGCTTGTGCAGAAAAGTAAAGAATAAATAGTGATGGGCTTTTAAAGGCAGTGACGGATGTCAGACAGATTCCTCCCATCTGCGGAGGACACCAGGTCACGGCAAGCATTCTTATTAATGCGTGAATTTTCTGCAGACTTTAAATGCAACTGCACCTGGGAGTTCAGCAGGTTTAGTGGTGTAATGCATGGCAGCGATTTAGCAGAACTTTAAGAAAAGCATGGATCGGTGCTCCTCTCTTGACTTGAATTCCAAACAGAAATACATCAGAGAAATTCAATACTAATACAGCAGGATTCTTACATATTGACTTTGTCTACTTACTGACCTTCGGCACTGAGGCTTTGTGACAAAGGCTCTCTCTAAATATGTGAGGTGGCACTTAGTGCTGAGAAACAGCCTGACTGTGAAGGCCACACGAGGCCAGCTCTCTTCTGCAGCTCGCTAGTAAGAGGCAGCAGGATGAAAGTGAAGCTGTAGCATAAACAGCTGCTGCTGCTGCAAAAAAAAAAAAAACGGTTTCCTTAAAATGCATTAAGTGCACATAGGATAAAGTGAGTGCTGCCTCGAATTATATGGGCTAATGAGACTTTGCGCGTATAGCAAGGGGCTGGATTTTGAACTGCCTCCACCCCTACCAGTGACATGTGGGGTTTAGCTAGAGCAGGAGGTTGTTCCCTGTTGTTTTGCTCTGGCAGTCTTGTCTAGGGCTCTTAAATCCTGGGGGACTTCCTGAAGCAAAATGCTAAGTGCCGGGTTAGGCTAATATGCCTAATTTCATTGCAGACCTGGAGTGAATTTAAGTATGTGTTTAGAGTTCAGGCCAGGTGAGGATGGCTGCTCTAGCCAAATCATGCTGCTTTTCCCTGATTAAGATGAAACCAGTAGCAGGAATCATGTAAGGGAGGGTTTGCAGGGTAGGACTTAATATCCTTCAAAGCTCTTCACAGGACTATGCCTAAACTAGCAATTTTGTATATGTTTAATTAATGTTTAATTTTCAAACAAGAAAAAATCTTACTAAAAAATGAAAATTAATTATTTATTGAGTTAAAAAAGAGCTGGCATTGAGTGTAAGAAAGCAGCTGCTGCTGTTCTTAGACCATCCAAATTGTGTTTCTCTTTGTTCTGCTTGTATGCTAAATGTCGGAACTGCTGCCTTGTTATCTTCATGGAACTATATCCATCAGGGCTCTGCAGTGCAGTGCAGAGTAGTATTGTGGGCAATTTATAGAGAGAAGCGATTATGGGAGGCTAAAGCCTGTGTTACTGTTTGTTTTGTTTTAATTTTTTTAAAAAAGCCATTTAGCACGCAGAGCAGGAAGCTTTGCCGGACCTATCTTCCCAAGTTTCCTTAGCATGTTGCTCTCAGAACCAAGAAGTCACTGGATGGTGACAGAGGAGTGAGAGGTTCCCTCAGGATACTGCAGCCTCTGTGGAAGAACAGTTACCCCTAGAAAGGTGGGTACTTGCCACGTGGCTACAAAGGTCTTCAAGCTGCCGTAGTCCATCTCCTGACTAATACAAACATCCCTGATGTCAGCGGCACAGAGCTGAAATATTTTTCTGCTATGAGCTTTAGTACAAAATCGCTGAGATGGAGAAAAGTGTACATTTAAGCTGAACATCACCGAACAATCTCTGTGCCCTGGTTTCTCTGGGACAGAATCCTAGGCCTGCCGTGGTCTGCAGGCTGTTAGCAGTTTGGAGCCAGCCAGGGCAGCTGACCTGAGTTGGCTCCAGGTGTATCCCATCCCATAAACATCATCCTCAGTATAAAGGGGCAAGTTTGCTAAGGGCAAGGATCGTTTCTGCTGTGGTGCCCTATTCTGACTTGGATTCCTCCTGGCCCTGTTCCTTTTCGTGCTCCCGAGGACTGCATTCCTGTTTGGTAGGAGCACCGTACATTTGCTGGGCTGAGTATAACTTTGTTTACTTTATATTGCCATTGGTATTAGTTTGGCTGTTTAATTAAATCTGTTTTCATTCCAAACTGTGGGTCTCCTCTCCTTTTCCTATTTCTCCTTCTTGGCTGGGGAGGGGTCCTGGGGTGAGAAAGCAACTGCTATAGCTTAGCCCTGGATACAGGCTAAATGTAGACGCTCTGTCAGTGAAATATGCTGAGGAAACGGAAAGGCATGGAAGTACCAATCTTCAGTAATTTAAAAAAGACTAGATATATGCAAAATATATGGGGGAGAGAAATGTTGTCCTGTCAAGGTGACAGAGATAACCAAATGTATTCCTTTCATCTCCAAACTTCCAGGATGTACTCTTATTTTCCGTTTTTAGTATATCACAGGCTGTCGAATTCACACAGAATCATTATTTGTTTTTTTCTGGTGAGAAATGAACTGATTGCTTCACAGAGCTTCCTCTGAACTTAGTAAAGTTGTGGTAGGGGATATTTTCTAGTAGCTGCTGCTAAACATTTTGACTAAAATGTTTCATATGATCGATGTGTATGTTGTCTTTTGCTTGAATTGTGCATATAAATTGACTACTGTCTTCCTTAATATTTTACCCAAGTTTTCCTGGAACTTTTAAGCAGAAGGAAAATGGGAGTTTAATGGTGGTTTTGTTGTTTTCTCTTTCTGTTCTTTTTTTCTTCCGAAGTAGGAAAGCGTGGTCCTTGTAACCTTGTGGGATGTTGGTCAGGATTTGCAGGATCTGGCTTGTAACTTCCAAGTGGCATTGCAATTAGTGGATACGATCTCATGTAGAATAGCACTTGTTGAGGTCTAACAAGCATGCCTTTTGAAACTTTGGAAAAAACAGGTCACTTAAAATTTCTGATTAGAAAGGATTTGCTAGATGGTTTTCTTTTTTTTTTTCCCTTCTTGCTTCTCCCTTGCACCTCCCTTTCTTTCTGTACCTTCAGAGCTTGCAGAAAAGCTCTAGAGTCAAAGAAATTCTCCCAGCATTGTTTAGGCGTTATAGAGCTGTGTTGCTAACACAATGTGTGAACAGCAGTGTGGGGAACAGTGTTTTGGTGCCTCAGATCCATGTGTTTTCTATTGAATCTCATGAGATCCCTCATATCACTGCTGTCTTGCACATCATCCATCTAAGCCTGTAGTAGTACATCCTTAAACTATTAATGGCTATTTGTAGCACCTCACAGCTGTAGCTAGCTCTCTAGGGTGCAAGATCAATCATTTAATTCTGTATTTGGACAGCTACTCAAATAGTGAAGGCCTTGCAGTGTTACTTTTCACACATTTAGATGAATCTTTTCTCCTGTATTTGTGGCTGCGTGTTTTGTGACTTCCTTCGCTTTCCGAGCAACAGTAAATCATGCGCAGAGAGAGCTGCCAGTCCTGCTAAGCATGTTTTGGGTAATGGGCAGCTGGCGGGCACACATCTGACCTACTGTGCTTCCCTTGGACCTCCTTCTCGGCACTGCATTCGTGTGCGAAGGAGGAGAGCCCAGTGGGCAGATGCTGTCCCCAGATGTGGCCAGACCTAGCAGCTGCTGACTCGCCTTCATAAGACTGGGGGAGGCATCCTGGCATTCTGTGCCCACCTTAAAAAATACTGGACTATGCTGGTTTACCCCTGCTGGAAGGCAGAAGAGAGAAAATAGCCTTTACTGAAGGTTTGTTTCCTAGTATAAAGTAAACCAGAGTAATATTTAGTATCACTAATAAGTATCATCAATAGATTCTTCCACAAGACAAATAACCTGATTTGGGCTTGATGATGCATATTTTGGTAACTGCCACAGCTGAAAGACTGAAGGTGGGGCTGCTGTATTGCTTCTCATTGCTTTATACAACAGTCATCAACAGCTGTGTTAGTCTCTGCAGTGCCAGTGACCCTGCAACTCCGACTTCCAGAACAGGGAAGCTAACAGATTTTGTAGCACAAGAGATTGTACCCCATTTCACTGATGCAAAGCAGATTTGGGGAGCATATTTAGCCAGGTGGTGCAGCCAAACTGGATATGCTTTCTTTCCAACTTTAAAAGTTTCTCTTCCCATGATCTCCCGAGTGTAGAAAGGCTCAGTTGTGAGTGCTCCATGCGTGTGCTGAGTCTTAAAATACTTCCTACCATTGTTAATGATTGCTGAAAACCCAAGTTCTTCTCAGAAGGAGTCACAAAATATATTTGTTTGCTGGATTGCATCTTCCCATCACATTATGGACTTATTTAGCAGGTTATTATAAAAAGAAAAAGCTATCTGAGCCCTACCAGTTTGTATACCTAGATCTCAGTGCATTATAAATTACAAGGATGTTGGAAGTTTCTCTTGCACCTAGATTAATATCACATCATTGAGGCTGGAATAGACCTCCAAGATCATGAAGTCCAGCGTATGACCCAACACCATGACATCAGCTAGACCATGTCACTGGGTGCCTCATCCAGTCTTTCCTTAAACACCTTCAGGGATGGCGACTCCACTACCTCTCTGGGCAGTCCATTCCAGTGTCTAATCGCCCTTTCCATGAGGAAGTGCTTCCTAATGTCCAACCTAAACCTCCCCTGGCGCAGCTTCAGGCCATGCCCTCTTGTCCTGTCACTAGTTGCCTGGGAGAAGAGCCCGACCCCCACCTGACTACAACTTCCTTTCAGGTAGTTGTAGAGAGTGATAAGGTCTCCCGAGTCTCCTCTTCTCCAGGCTGAACAACCCCAGCTCCCTCAGCCTCTCCTCATAAGACTTTCCCTCAGCCCCTTCACCAGTCTCGTTGCTCTCCTCTGGACCTGCTCCAGCACCTCAATACCTTCTTGAAGTGAGGCACCCAGGACTGCACACAGTACTCGAGGTGAGGCCTCACCAGTGCCGGGTACTGGGGGAGAATTACATCCCTAGTCCTGCTGGCCACACTGTTCCCGATACAATTGGTGTTAAACATGACCTACAGCCTATTTTTACTTCTTATTATGAAACAAACATGGCTAGGTTGGCTGGTGTAGATTATCAGCTTCCTTTTCTGTGGATAACTACTATCACCTACTTTAAAGAAAAAAGTAATTAAGATAACATCTTCTAAGGTATCACACCTCTTACAAAATGGGAGAGGTGTCTGTCAGTAAGCTGGCCACCTGTGAGGATCATTTTAAAACAGATGGTGAAGAAACAATGTGACCAAAGTGTCAATATCATGGCATAGTCCTGGCAAATACTGCCTGATGTTTGTTATTACAGTAGTGATGACCCCCAGTCATTGGTGCATTCATAGTTATTTGTGTTCACTCTTTTGAATGAAATCTTCATAATGGAAAGGTGCTTTCTGGTATATGAGAGTGCAAAAGAAAGTTTCTGCAACGGGAGTTTATCTATTTTATTCCAAATAATCAGCTGACTTTCACTGTTACTGTTTGCTGTCTTGCATATTCTGTGCATGGAGTGATTTGCTATAGGGGAACAGATGTTATCTGTTGGAAATGGATATGCAGAAAGGCATAACTTCTTCCTGTTGCAGCTTCAAGTTATCGAGTTGGAGATATTTGCATATACAAATCAATCCATTGTAGTGTTTGCTCTAGAATTTGCTCAGGATGCTTTTGCCTATGTCAGTTGAGAGGACTAATATGAGAAGTCTCGGTTTTCTCTCAGTATTTGCTTCAGGAAATTTAGTCAAGGTGAGGAGTGGCGTTATTTCCTAGTTTAATGCTAATGGTGAGCATCTTGGTTTGTGTTTTTGTATTTCTTATACCTGATACGTAAAGCACATCTTAGGGAGCACAATTCTTGCTTCACCAGACTGAACAAGTATTATGGGGAAGGAAGAGCAGCCTATTCACCATGAGCAAGGGCCTTGTTGGATCTGGCCTTTAATTCCATGCAGAGCTTGATTTATTTTTTTTTTTAACCTCCTCACCTCCAGGGAAAAGAGTTTGTTTGCTTTTACTAAGTTATTTTACAAACTAGTAAACAAAAAATGCTTCAGAAAGTCAGTTCTTGATAGTGTTGCAAGTGATCTTCACAATGAATATGAACTGAAAAGATTTGACAGCTTGATGAAACAATTTTTTAAAGCATATTCCTGTTTATATACATTCTCATTAGCATAATTTTGAAACTTCAGAGGAAAAATGGACATTCCATGCATTTTTCCTTAATATTAGATCAATTCATGACTGACTAAAAAAAATTGTTTGTAAGAGTTGCTGCCTTTCAGGTTATTTTTGGGATACCTGGTTAAATATTGTGAGATTCAGGACACTTCATTTACATTCTTTATCCCTGTTCCGAAGATTTTGTCCAGGGCATGAATACTACTGTTCTTACAAATTGTGAAGCTCATAAGCTAACTGAATTTTGAAAAATCTATTGGAAGATTTTTTTTTCTATCTTTTATTTGCTCTGTCTGCCTCATTATGAATCTGGAAACAGTGATAAGCATGAATATACATTAGTAGTATGAAACTATATGGTGGAAATAAAACTTCAGAATTCTGCCAGCAGGGTTTTTTTTTAATGTCTTGCTTTCTAACAATTAATATATTTTATATGACAGAAAGTTATTCTAGTAATTTTCATACTTCAAAGGGTTTTCTGGGCTATATTTGAGAAAGCTCTGCAGGATTCATTTTTAGCTGTGTATATGAGTGTTTACAGTCTCAGGTAAGGTTAGTTTATTTTGTGATACATGAAATGCACATAATGGAAGCAGCCCTTAAGGGCTAAATTAAATCCCACCAGCTTTCAAAGCAGAGCTCCTAATTACTGTCAACCCCTAACTGCAGATAAATTAGAATAGAATAGGCGATTTCAGTTGGAAGGGGACCTACAGTGATCATCTAGTCCAACTGCCTGATCACTTCAGGGCTGATCAAAGCATGTTATTAAGGGCATTGTCCAAATGCCTCGTAAACACTGACCTGCTTGGGGCATCAATCACCTCTCCAGGAAAAGCCTGTTCCAGGGCTTGACCACCCTCTCAGTAAAGAAATTCTTCCTCATGTCCAACATAAACCTCCCCTGGAGCAGCTTTGAACCATTCCCATGTGTCCTATCAGTGGATCCCAGAGAGGAGAGTTCAGCAATTCCTTTCCCACATCCCCTCCTCTGGAAGCTGCAGAGAGTGTTGAGGTTGCCCCTCAGCCTCCTTTTCTCCAAACTAGACAATCCCGAAGTCCTTAGCTGCTCCTACAAAATAAAATTGGAACTTTTATTTTCAATGGACTATTAAGCATCTATTAAGGAAATACCTATGAAAATAAAAGTAAACATAAGGAAGCTGTCACTCTGGATGAGAAAATAATAATAATGTTTAATGTGTAGTGAATTACGTACATTTAAGTCCTTTGCTATACCGAGGCCATGATGCTTAGGCCTAAAGAATAAACTCACAGGGATAAAATGATAGAGGGGGATGGAAAAAGCAGGCAACAATGGTAAAATGGCCTTTGTGCAAAAAATCATGCTTGTTTTCCTCTTTCAAGCTTTATAAGTAGTGTCTAGAATCCGCAGACAACTTGTTGAGCAATGTCTTACCTGCAACAAAGCTCAAAACAGCTCTTCGAGATGGTAGTAATCACACTTGCCAGATCATACTGCTAAACTAGGAATGCTGGAATCTCCGTTGACAGTAATGCTACCTATTAGCTGATCAAACAGTGCCATTCACATGAAAATAGCACTAATTCATTACCACTATCCCTTCAGTCCAAGTGTTGCAACCAAAATAGAGCATGCAACTCAGAACTGCAATCTAGAGATAATAACGTGTAGCTGATTCGGCTGTTAAAAGTAGAGATAAATGTCTCATTGGGTATTAAGAGTATAGAACTGGGGAAGAATAAATATGCCCAAAGGTTATTTATAGATAGACAAAAGTTGCAATAGTAAACTTAATACAGAAGTTATCCCTCCTAGCCATCTTTTCAACTCCTGCTCAGTGGTTTGAACAGTACTTAGACACTTGTATCGCATAGAATAAGCTGTTTCTTTTTACAGGCAGAGCTCTCATTCACTTTCTTTGCTTTGGCTTTCTGTCAGGTAGTTAAGAATAGGTGTTTCTAATGATCTGCACGGGCCCCTGGTCTCTTCCGGTATGGGAGTTCGTAGTCATGATTGCATGTAGCTGCCCATGGCTCACTACACTGGGCGCTGAAAAATGTGATTAGAGATCAGAAAATATCCACAGACATTGTTTTCACATCCTGCTTTTTAAGGCCTTTTTAAGAAAGTCAGCATAAGAACAACTTTGAGGCCTATGAATCCACTGGAGAAAAACAACGTCCTCATTTGGATCTCAATTACTTGTCTCTTGGACTCCATCTGGTTGGAGACAGAGAGGTCTGAGTTCATGCCTGACTTGTGTCATGGCCAAATCTTTAGAGGAACAACCTAGATCTTTCTTGCTCTATCATTTTAAAATACATGCTGTGACACGCCACCATTCATTTTCCAGGAAGGTACTTGTTCTTCTCTGTGGAGTATGAAACCAGGAAGTTTCATTTGCAACATTTAAGTTTCAGTTGCAACTCTGGAAGGTGGAAGTGAATTAATTGTTTTAAAATTACATCTTCCAAGCAACAGCCCTTTCTGAGTCCATTGCTCTGGTGCCAACATTATTTTTTACTGGGAAAGTGAAAACTATACCCTGGATTTTTGTCTTAAAAGTACTATGAAATCGTCACCCTGAGGAGGAAATAGAAATCTGTTCTGTGGGCAAGGGCAACAGGCATATTAACATATTCTTTTTCCTCAATGGCTATTTATTCCCAAGAACATTACTTTCATAAGAAGCTTGAAATAATTTCTTTTAATCCTATGGTCCACCTGATGATTTAAGTCTTTTTCACGTGCTATTTACAGTATGCAGTTTAAAAACCAGTTTCAGCCCAAGTCTGCATGCTGGTTTTCACAGGGAGACATTGCCTCTGGGGAGTAAAAGCTGGGTGTTTTGCCTCAGTGAGGACTGCAGGTTTGAGCCCTAGCTCCGATTATTAAACACAATCTGATTTTAGTACACCATAGTTTTTACTTGCAGTGAAAACTTAGTGTGGTAAAAGTAATATTTTTAAAATTAATTAAAAAAGTAAAACATCACCTAGTTCAAATGACTCACAGTAGCTTACTTAGGGTGGATTATCATCTTACGTTTCACCTTTATATCATCTTAATGTTATTTCTGTCCTAGGCAGTGTAATAAGCTACTCCATTTAAATAAGCTCATTGCTTGAATATTGGAAAGAAAATTGAGTAAAAAGTAATTTAAAAAGTCAAGTTTAGAGTAGTTCACACTTCCCCTTATATGTTTCTGGCCTGATATAATGAAACTGGATTCTCAGAAATTACGTGCTTGGAAGAAAAGGGAGAGACACTTGTTTCCAAAAGATTTTTACAAATGGTCCTGCTACTCCATGAGCTCCAGACTAACAGTTCCAAGCAGTTAAGAAGACCTAGATGGAAAATTCCCATCCAGATTGGAAAATGGTCATTTAACTAAATTGAACTGTATGAATCCTATTGATGCCTTTGATTCAGCACAGATAAAAACAAGTCTACCTAATGGGGTTATTGCCAGACAGCTGTCTGGGTCCTCTATTAGCAGCTCTGTGCTTTCCAGTGTCCTGGGGGTATTTTAAGCTACCTGCTGTCTGAAGATAAATAGGCAAATCCCAAACTGGCTGGTTTGCTTTCTGGTCTCTCCTTGCCTGGCCTCTTACAATTCCCCTTGTCTCCCTGTATAGTGATGAAGATAGTTAATGTATTTCCATTTTGCACAAAATTTTATGTTGCCATTTTTTGTATTAAAAATACTTTTCATAATGAAAAATCTCCTGTAGAATGGCAATTCCAGTTCCTACCAGTAAACGAGAGAAGTGATCCAGGGACCCTGTGGCCTTTTTGGTGCTGTGCTGTTGTTTATACACCTGCTCTATTTCTTGAATTAGGAAAGCTGTCAAATAACTGCTTAAGGAAACCTCTCTTTAGGAAAATAATCAATAGGGAACAAGAATGTCAAGAGTAAATCAACTGAAAATAAAAGGATATTGTTTTTCCTCTAGATTATTTTTTGGAGTCACTTGTGACAAAAGGAAGATAGAAGCTTCCAGAGCTGGATGTGTTTTGCAATGTGTGACTGGAATTCCGTGTGTACCTGGAGGGGTTTCTGTCAATGGAGTGGGCTGTGAGCAGGCTGTGGAAATGTAATCCTGGGACAGCCTCTCAGGAGGTTTATCCCTTTGAAGTCTGAGCCCTTCAGCCAGGAATACCCAGTTGGTGACTTGCATTGGCAGTGTTAAGGAGCAAGAACTGTAGTGAGTGCGCTTCTTACTGTTATGCTTGTAAAGGACAAAAATTAAATCTGAATGAAGGAGGAAAAAACCCAGATCATGGTGAAACAACCTCCACTGGAATCTCCTCATGCACTGTCGCCTCCACATCCATGGGGAATGTGACATGCCTCCATATCCACTTGCTTGAGTATCGCATCCAAATGCTGAACCCGCTCAGCAGCTGCCACAGCTCTCCCACAGGAGAAAGTCACCGGCCATGCCATAAGAGCTTCTGCTAGCCACCCTCACACATGCTTTAATTAATGGATTTCCAGCTGTTAAAGAAATTTTCCACCTTGTGCCCTTAGCTTGCTTATGACCGTGCTTGATTCTCAGTCTGTGAGTGGGCTTCTCAAAGGCATCTTCTTGTTCTTGTGCGTATATGACTGCAGGGTTGTTCAGGTTCCAGGACATGACAGTGGTGAAGTCCAGGTCAGTCCTTCCCAAGCAGGGCTCAGGTATGCCTACCCTACACAGATACCTTCCTCCCTTTTCTCATCATGCAATTGCAGGCGATGCAGATGCAACACACAGAGCCTGAAAGGCTCCCTCCTGTCCTGCCCGTCTCAGTCCTGATCCAGTGAACCTGTGTCATCCATACCTTGTGTAGTGGCTTGGGTTATACATAGACTGGTATGTGTCAAGGGTAGACATCTAGCAATTCATGTTCTGGAATCTGCTGGGATTGGTGACTTACAAGTTTTCCTTCACTGCTGAAACAAGCATAATAAAATGCATTTGTTCTGGAAATTGTGAGAGGGAGTAGAGTTGCTGATTGATATTCCAATAAGGTGTTCTAGAATAATTGTTTTTGGAAGATGATGACACAACAAGGTGGCACAAGTTTTGTAGTTAAGGTGCAGATTCCAGTGAAATCACCTCTAGAAGGGCTTCTCTCTCTTTTCTGCAATCATGCTAAATTTGATTGTGCTGCACTGATTATAAACTGCACCAAACTCCATGGTTATTAACATTCCAGTCGGGATACGTACTGAGTGGTGGTGTTGCTGAGAGGTACAATTTTGAAACGGTGAAATTGCTGGCTGTGTAATAGATCCGTCTCTGTGCGTCCTTCACAATTATATGTGTAGGTGAGTGTACATGTGCACTCCCAGTGTGTGTGCACATACAAAGGCCCAAGGTAACACGTGTGAAAATGTAAGTCTCCAGTTCTGTTCAAAACTGGACTCCAGTGTGAATTTTGGCAGCCAGGCAGATGTCTGCAGTACAACCAGATGGAGCAGAGACTCTAATCTGGATCTCCTGCCTCTCAGTTCACTTCTCACCTGATCACAGTCTCTATCTTGTACATGGGATACAACAGATTTTTGTAGAAATTAGTGCGTCTTTTCAAAATTGTCTTTGAAAAGATGGTCCAACTCTCTCTAAATTACCACTCAATTTACAAAAAAAGCGTCTGTAAAACTAAGTACTTTTTCCCATTTAGACGGTTCTTGTGAAGAGGGTTTAGAAGAAATACAACTCTATTTTACATTCTGCCAGGAAGAAGAATGGGTGCTAGGAAGTGTTTGTGATTGAGAACTATTTTTTTGTCAGCGTGATTTCATCTCCTTGGTCCAAAACCTTCCCTGTTTGACATAAATGTAAGTCTGACCTGCTAGAGGTTGTTATACCAGACAGGGATATAACAGTGGCTGTAAGGTCAGTGAGAAAAGCAGGAAGAGAAAGAAGGGGAGCCAGTGGGATGTGGCTATAGCTACTGCTGGTTTTGTAGGAAAATGAAGAATGGAGTTGTGATGAAGTGATAAAAGGCATTAGCAGTATTCAAGCACATACAGTCAGTGTGAGGAGACAATAAGCCACCCAGGAAAATACGGCTGTTAAAGTCAGAATAATTTGTGTTGAAAGTGACTTTCTTTTTTTGTCCTCCTTAAAAATGCTGGGGGTACTGTGTTACACCACTCTGGTCTCTGCACCTTTTCATGTTGCGCTTAGGGACACATTGACCAATATACACTGAGGCTCCTTTCTAAAGCTCTGGCAACACAAAGCAACCACAAGCCATCCTAACTCCGAAGTTACAATAGGCTCCTGACTGCTTTAGTCAGTGCTGTGCTGCAGAGGACATAGAGGACTGCAGCAACTCCTGTTCTTAATCTTTCAGTGGCTGAGAGTTCACCCTGAGGCAGATGCTCAGAGATTCATTCTGATCTTGTTTGCACCTCGGTAAGTCAGGAGTAACTTTGAGGCTGTAAATGGAGTTATGTGGTGGGTGGGGGCAAGAGTCCAGAACAGACTACATTTCACCTTCTTTTTTTTTTTTTTTTTCTAGGCATTGACTTTAACTATTTAATTTAGGAGGGGATTAGAATTCTTCTCTGAGCTGTTTTTCTACTCATCTTTATTATTTGCTTTCCATTTGTTTGCTGCCAAGATATGATGTTTTCTTTCTTAATCACTTGCTAGCATGGTAACTTTTCTTAAAATGTATTCAGTTCACAACAATTTCCTGGCAAAGAAAAGCATGAAATTCACTGCCCTTGAAATCTGCATCCATATGGAGGAAAATATACCCTTTCATATTTCACTGTCAGAAAAGAATAGTACCCACGGATTTATACTTAGGTATTGAACCTTGCAATATTCAAGAGAGGAACAAAATAATATATAACGGATGCTGACTTTTCTCATACAGCATGTATATTATTTAACTGACAATGTTCAGATAATAATCTGTTATAAAAACCTTTGTGTGTTTCAGAATAATGTAGGAGGATGACACTGAGCAGACTGTCATTACTGTCCATATGGCTGTGGTCTCAGACTCCCTAATAGAGTCTTCTAGCCAGTTAGAATGCTGGAGAAAAAGCTGGTCAGATTTCCCAATCCACCTCAAGGTTCTTTGCCTTGAATGCTAAACCTGGTTTATGGGGGAAAACAACTTCTTGAAACGTTACATAAATAGAAGGGCTTATCACATACTTTGTACTTCTGTTCTTCAAGCTGTTCTTCTGTCTATAATTTTCATACATCACACAGTGGCAGAAATTCAGAAATTATGTGAACATCAAGCATGTGAAGAGAAACGGTGGATCTTGTGGATAATATAGTTGTCATTTAATTTGTCTACCTGGAGGGTAGGACTTGTTGATTTGTGTGAACAAGACCTACAGGTTTTCTGTCTCTTGGCTTCAGGAACATAAACTTCATATGAGCTGGGGAGCAACTGTTCCTGAACGGAAATCAGTTTGGGACCTATTTGTTGATTTCTATAAATGAGCTTGCAGAATATTGAATCTTTCTCATCTTATTTAGTGTTATGAAATTGGGTATGTCAGTATATTATTTATTAGCAGAGTTATAATGTCAAGAAGAAATATTGCAGCCAATTTCCTCATTCATAAATGACAGAATTTGGGAAATTATCTTGTGTGTTTACAAAACAGTGGAATTTTTCAGTGCCTTCCCAAGAATAAAATTGCCCCAATCACCGTTTTTATTTCTCTTTGCCTAGCAAGGCTACTTGTGTACCGTGACATCCTTATTTCTTTTAATTCGGTTTTAGCAGTCATCCACATTCTTTATGGCAAGGTTGTAATAGAGATGTTTTTCTTTCATAGGAATACTTTGTCATTCAAAAGAGTTTCCCTGGGAGATGTATGTGCCAGGATATACTGGTGCTAACTGGGCCCAGTGAATACTTTCATGGAGGGCAGAGAACAGACAAGGCTGTGTCAGATATTTAATATTTCCCTTCTACCATAGCAGCTCACAGATTCCTTCTGTGTTCTTTTTTTGGGATTCAGCATTACCTGAGTAGCCTTTTAGCTACCTCTGAAAATCAACAGGTTTCAAGTTCTTCTCCTTCACCTGAATGTTAGGGATCTAGAGGACAATCCCTTCAGCTGAAGGAATTTATGCGATAAGAGAGTTCACTGCTCTGCAGATGGACTCCAGCAGCACTGTGTAGCTCCTTGAGCTGAAAGGTGTGCAAACCTTCCCTTGTATAAAACTAAAAATATACGTTCTCTAGTTAAGCAAAAGATGTGAACCTTATCATCTGCTGTTGGACAACTACTATTAAGTATATATATTCCTCACTTTTTTCCTGTAAATATTTAACTAGATGATTGTCTGGTTAGTATTAACCTGTCATAGGGCAGCTGTTCTCAGTGTATTGCACTCTTCTTGCCAATAGCCCAGAGGAAACTGGATATTCTTTAGAGAGCACGTACATGATGTCTGTATCTTCTCTGCAAGCTCCATTATTTTGTTCCATCTCAGATGAATCTCTGTTCTTTTTCCAAATAGACAACCTTTCTTTCCTTTGTAAGAACCTGGCAGCCTTCTTTTGCTCTTCATTTCACAGGGACCATGTAGACCCTGAGGTGACCGTATTACATGTCTCTGAAGCCAAAAAATGTTACTGTTGACACTGCCAGTCCTCTGACTGTTTTCCTGTCAGCCTTCACCAGCTGGTATCTATACTTCCACAGCATCTTGCTATCACAGTGAAGATTTGGGTCTGCTTCTTGCTGTGGAGAGAGAGTTGGTCTTGGATAGCTTTTGTCGTGCCACTTTTTACGTTGTGTGTGCATTTTAGCACACACCATTAGTAAGAGCCCTCAGGCATGCCTGTTTGGCTCTTCCCCTTCTTTGCCATTACGTCTGAGCACCTGATTGATGTAAGTAGCATGTTAGCAGATGGCAGATATTCTTTTCCTGTCAAATAAATAAGCTGAAAAAAATTGTCAGCTTTTATGAAAAAAGGGCCAGAAGCCTGTTCCTTGGCCATAATTGATCAAAGTATATCTCATTTCTGTTTACACCAGGTTCTCACATGGACCCCAGTCTTTAATGGTTGTGCCCTGCACATCCACTGTGTTATTTCAGAGTAAATGACAAGGCAACAGTTTCTTGGGCTGCCTTATTTTTCTTTGAAGAAAAGGATAATCACCATTTATCTAAAGAAAGTCTGTGAGCCAGTGGCATGTCCACTGAATGTGTAAACAGCTGCCCAGATAGCCTGTTTTTCCTCCACTCTCTGTTATAAAGCAGTCCGAGTATGATAGGGGAAAAGAACTGAGACGCGTAAGAAACGTCAATACAGACTTTGCTTTGAATGTGGTATTAGTTCTATTATACTTGGATATTGCACACTGGAAAAATGCTCAGAAGATAAGTGGAAAAGTACTTGATATGTTGGGATGTTTCAGACAAACAAGTCAATCTTGCTTTAGATAAGCAGCAAATCTAATTGGCTGCATTCACTGAAACTGGAGCTGTATTGCAGAAATGTAGTATGTACGTCTGACTCTTTTAAAAGATGTTTCACTATTTCACTGATAAATGCATATATTTCAATAGTATTATTTTGATTTTTGTCTATTTAGATACATGTGCCTGGAAAGTACAGTAGGTACAGCATTTTGCTTGAGGTATTTGTACAGGGAGTTCCATTAAAGGTGTACAGCCAGAGGGTAAAATTAATCTGAAATTAATAATGTAGAGCACTGCAAGAGTGCTAGCAAGTGTGCTACAAATAATGGGATCTAAAAATCTCACCCAACTGAATTTTTAACATTGTGCTCAGGAGTGAGCAAACGTTTTATATTCAAGAAATGTTTGGCACGTCAGCTGCAAAAAGTGTAGACAGCTAAAAGATGTCAACAGGGAATATTGTCATAACACCAAGAATAATGTGTTATCTAGTGCTTAACACTGAACACCGTGTAAACAATTAATCACAGAATAGAAACTACTGTGAGTTGCATTCACAGCCTTGCACTAATCAGGAAGTTGTGTTTATTGCTTCCAACGGATAAATCTTTTTGACCTTTTCTGACATCATATGTCAGCATCTGCAGCACCTGCATCATTGTGATGTTTGTGAGATCTTATTTCTGGAGGGGGAGTGAATATAAATGTTTATTTTTCTGCAGTGGGATGAACCTTGTAAAGAGACAAGAGTAATGAGAAATATGATTGCTAAACTGTAGGGTGCAATGCTGTTGTTCATAATATATAGTCTTGTATACACACATGTATAAAATAGTCATAATGCAAGGGCAGCCATTTTGCTTGCAACTTTATCACCATGTACTACACTCAGTCCCTGAGTGATGTGCACTGAAATTTCAGGTATTTCATAAAACATCGAGGCATTGCTTTAGTTACAGTGCAAGATCTGGTAGTGGGGGGGTTTCAGTTTCCCAGTATTGTAAAAGGAAGAACTTTGTGCATGAAACAAGTTTCACAGTATGTAGTCTTACAAATCTTGTGTATTTTACACCATACTTATACTCTGCAAGTTAGGGAAGAATATTCTTTCTTGATGGAAAGAGACAGTATTTGGGTGCGGGAGGCTGGTCTTGAGTGAAGTGCAGAAAGAATCTGACCCAGGACCTCACAGGGACTGGCCAGCTGGTATCTCTGGGGCTCAAGGGCTGTGAGCAGTGCAGACAAAGCCTCTCACCTGGGCTGTGTCCCACAGGGGCTGACAGGTCACTGGCACACAAGCTGGCAAGAAGCAGCACGTTACTGGAGACCAGAACTTATCAGAGCTGGGGTTACCCGTTACTGCCCTGGTTTTCACCCTATGCACAAGCTGTCAGCCTTCTAAGTGGCCTCCTTCTCCATCCATGGAAACGTAGAGTTTTGTTACTCAGTTTACTGAGAGCAGGACTCTCTCGTAGCCATAAATAATTCATAAGTGGCCTTTTTTGCTTGCAAAGGGTTTTTTCTAAGCTTCTGAGACCAAAGCAGGCTTCAGACTGAGAAGCAGGTCTGAGTGTTCTTGGAAGGTCCCACCTGAAGAGACAATTATTATAAGCTTTGTTACTGAAACCTTGTCTTGCTATTGGTGTTAAATGGCTTAACAATAAGGTATTATCTTTTTGCTCTTGGCAAAAGTTGTTTCCATTTTGATAGATATCTCACTGCAAAAGTTACGTCAACTAGTTGATGTTGTTCACGTTTGAAACTCAAAGGGAAGTTGAACCTGTCTTCCTTTTGTCTGAAACGTTCTCAAAGCCATGAAAGATTAATCTCTTATTAACATTTGCCTGCAGCTATTTCTGAAATGTATTAGTTGGTTTCTGGGAAATTAATTAATCCTAAAGGAATGATGAAGTGTTCTTAGCTTTGTGGTTTTTATACAGGACTAGGTCCTTACCAAAAGACTCAATATTTCAACAGAAAAGGATTAAAGGGGTAAGTTCAGAGCAATGCAACTTGACCTTTTCAGCTTCCCAGCTCTGTTGAACTCCTATAAGACTCATTTTCATAAGTCACGAAGTGACTATTATACCACAAAGAGCAGCAGAAAATGTGCTAATATTTCTGGTATTTAAACTGGTTTCTTATGTTAAAAAGATGCACTTAGAAAAACACTGAAGTCCGTATAATTGAATAGCAATGGAGTCAGGCCAGTCTGCAGGACCCTTTTGTGCCCGTTCTACTTCTGTAGACTCTAGTCAGGAGTGTCTGTCACTGACTTTCCTGCCAAAGACAAGGTGCTGAGTTTGTAATGCATTTCTGTTGAGACCTCACCCTTCAGATCTCTTCTGAATTACAAACTACTGCTTTAGAGATGTTGAAGTCTCTTCCCCGATTTGTATTGTAAATTCCTTCTCACGGTGTTAAAGCTGTAGTAAATCACCGTCTGAGCATTCCTCTTGTGTTTGATAGGATAACTTCTCTAATGCTGCTACTCCAGACTAGGTACCATTAGCAAACCCTGCGGGGAAAGCAGGGATGGAGCTTTACTGGCTGTGCTGCGATGGCCTTTGTAGGCACTGGACTCTCTGCTAGGTGTGAATTAAAGACCTTTAATAATGGATTTGAGTGCTAACACTATAAAGGGATGCATGTCATCGCTCCCTACGCAGGGATGTTACATGAAGTATGAAACTTAAGGGAGGAATGGAGGAAGCGTGTGAAGAAAAACTGAGAACTTGTGAAACAGGTGAAAAACATGGGATGTGCTATAATAGGATACATACAAACAAGTTTCAGTACTTAAATAGGAATAATTAATTGCGCAACTAATCATTATTGCCAGGATCCGAAGATGTTAATGGCTCACAAACTGAATGTGAGTCAACAATGTCATGTCGTCAGGAAAAAGGCAGGCATCCCAGTGAGGTTGTTAATAAGCAAGACAAGAGTCTGCAAAACAAGGGAAGGCAGCCTTCTGCTTTACTTCACACTGCCAAGGCCTCAGCCGTGGTACAGTGTCCAGCTGTGGGCAAGCATGTTAAAGATGTGGGATGGTTTTCAGAGGTCCTAGAAGACAGCTGCAAGAACTATTAAAGGTGTCAAAAACATGAGCTATGAGGGCAGAGCTGAGGAACATGGCTTTAGCTAAAGAAGGAGAATACGGAGGGGAGACAGGAAATTATTTTTCAGCTATCTATGAGATAGCTGTAAAGAGGAAGCGAATCTTCATCTCTACTACTGTTGGGATAGGACGTAATAGGCTTAGCAGGTGAGATATGGGGTTAGAAGCCTGGAAAACTTGCTAATGACTGCAATGATTAAGTGCTGGAACAGACCATAGGATCTGGGGTCATTAGAGCTGCACAAGGGCAGATGGATTTAGCTTTCCCATTGACTTGCCTGCCTTGCTGCCTGGAGGAGATCCCTTGGTCACCCACAGAAGACTGGAGCAGGATTTCTGTATGTCCAGCCTCTGACCTGGGTTTTACATGGAAAACATGGACTTTGCCTGATGTGCAGTTAATACTGAGTAGCAAGGCAGGCTTTTCAACTTTCTCCCGCATCTGCTGAGTTATTTCCTGTGCTCTTCCAGGATCTGTGCTGTGAAGCTAATTTCATGGTTTACACTGTACAGGCTGTAGCAGGAACAAGCTGTTGTTCTGTGTTTGCACAGCACTTAGTAAAATGGAGCTTGACAGTAGCCCAACGAAAAACAGTAATAATGGCATGGAGGGAGTTGTTCCATCACTAAGGAGTTTCTTTCTGTAGATTTCTTCTGGCTCCGTACATCCTGCATACAATGACAGCACAGAGAAAGAGCAGTCTCTAAGCAAGCCTATCAAACTGACAGCTTCTTACTCCTATTCACTGCAGGGCAGTCACATGCCAGAT
Organism: Eurystomus gularis; assembly: GCA_013400335.1. NCBI lineage: Eukaryota > Metazoa > Chordata > Aves > Coraciiformes > Coraciidae > Eurystomus > Eurystomus gularis. The sequence continues at coordinate 117,866 of VZZY01017965.1, forward strand.
ATTAAAAAGAGTGCTTTAAAAATATCAAAATGAACAATAACATCTGTAAGGCACCAACAGCAAAGGCAGTAAACAAAACAAAATGAAGTAGAACACACCAAGGGTGGTAGTTTTTCAGTATTTGTTCCCCTTAAGGTATAAATAATTTCTTAGGTGATTGACACATAGGACTGGATTAATCTGAAAAGTTTACTTATTTGCATCCTTTGAAAACTGTTGGCCGTACATCAGCCCAGGGAGGTTACATAACTCATCCAGAGTTGTGCATTCTAGTGCTTGTCAAATAAGTTTAGCAAAATCCTGTTTCTTAATTTTTCTGTAAGAAGTACTTAGTAATTCTACAAGAAGATAACAAGCCTGTTATTCCTCTGTGTATTTTGAGAACATAGATGCTTACCTCTTAAGTCCAAATACAGCAACCTGAATACCCAAAAGAAAAGTCACAGTTAATTTTATTGTAGTTAGTTCGTGCTTTCACTTTTAAACATTTTTATCTTCAAATTGATGCTTTGATCTTGAAGACAGAGTTTTCTTGTTCAAGAAAGTGCAGTCTAGTGGTGCAAGTGTGACAGGCTAAAACTCAAAAGCATCACTGCCACTGTTTTTCTTTCTTTTGAGCTTTTGCCCTGGGGTCCCAGTTTTCAGGTATCAGTTGTACAAAAAGGAGAATTAAATACCTGTGACCTTGCTCTTTTGAACATCCATTTCTGTGTGACTCTTACTGCACGATGTGTTACAAATCACTACTTCTTGCCGCTAGCTTGGAATCCAGAAGCGAGAGCTCTGCCCTAAATGCACCTTAAAAGGTTCAGTATTAATACAAGGCCTGTAATAAATGTCCAGCAATGAAGGCAACATAACTGACATCTCCTCAGAACTGATGCACTGGAGGACCCCCTTTTATGGGAGTTTGAGAAACTAAAATTAAGACTTGCCCTTCTGTCAACTGTTAGCAAATGTCCTCCTCTTACTGTCTGGCTTGAATCTGTGTCTGAGGCAGGGAGCAGAGCACAGCAATTTTTAGCTGATTTGGGAGGTTCTGACTGAGCAGTAGCTTCTGCTGCCATCACTCTCCATATGCTCAGGAATCTGATGTGGATAGTATTTACATAATAAAAAGAATACATAAAAATGAGGATGGTAAATGTGGGTCCTCTGGCACCACAGCATCACTTAAGTCAGTACTGCTTTTATTCCTTGGATGAAACTCAATACACGGCCAACAGCAGTAAAAGAAGGGGGTGTGTGTGTGTGTATTGTGTGTACCTCTGCATGCAGTGGGCACATGGTTGTTCAGAAACAAAGGCTTATTTGTTTGTTTTGCTCCTCTTCCAGTAGCTGTGATGGATAGGCCTGCAATTTCCACATTCACTACTGTTTCTTTAAATTGTTTTTTTCATGTGCTCAGCAGGGGTGTGGGGAGAGCAGGTGTGTACTTGATAGGCTACTAGTATTTAAGTGGTGATCAGGGAAGTGTTAGGTTTATGTTTTCTCCTTTTTCTTATGTGAGCAGTCTTGTCTTTTTTCCCCCCTCTCCTTTACTGCCTTTTATTCATTTTTAATACCAGCTTGTTTCAATTTCTTCATGCATCTGTTTCTTAGTTTCAGTTGGTCTTAACTTCTTCCCCTGATGTAGGTTACTTATCTATGCATATACTAGGCATTTAAAATGGAATTCTTTTAACGAGTGTTTGGCTTCTCTTTGATAGAACATCAGGACATCTGTGTCTGTGTAACATGTCTCCTTGGTCTCCACCTCTGTGATGTGGAGAGTGCAGGCCCTAAGACACCAAGACCATGTCCACTAAGTCTAGGTTTCAGAAATCCGTCACCCTTTTCCCTGCTCCTTCTGGATTTTTTTGGCTCTTTTGGGTTGGTAAATTATTCAACTCAGCAATAACTCGTTAACTGAAAAACAAACAAAACCAAAACAACAAATTTATCAGATCATACTTGCTTTACACATGTCTTCCTCTAAGGAGGAGTGAGGTGAGACCCGTTGGGGCAGCAGAGATAATGAAGTAGTCAGAGTCACCACCAGCTGGGGGAACAGGCTTGTGGGACAGCAAGGTTTGGCAAGCCGATGAGTTATAGCAGGAAGCCAAGAGCCTGTGTAAAAACTGCAGGACTGCCCAGAGAGGCACTGGGTGAGCAGGCAGACCTTTCTGTGACTGAAGAGGTCTGGTGACAGTGTGCTGCTACTCAGAAAGACATTGAGCTGATCAAAAGCAAAGGTACACAATTGCTTTGAGCTTTCTCCATTTTAAAGGAAACATCCCAGGTTTTATTGAGACAAAATTAGGCTTCTTTTTTCATTTAAAAGTCTTTCAGTCTTTTTGGGAGAGTATCCTCTGGAGGAGGTCTAGGTGAATCTACCTCAGAGCACTGGCCAGCTTTTTCCCTCCCTCTGTGTCAACTCTAATATTTAATCACAATGCTCTACTTCCACACAGGAGGTGTTTGTTCAGATGTGCCACACATATCTGTGTGTTTTTTCCCCAAGATAAAGTCCTTTGTAATTTTATTACTCCTGGGAATTTCCCCTGCATTGCCACCATGCTGGCAGTCTGTAAGGCCGTCTTCTGTTCTCCTCCTGTCTGGGGGCACCATAGGTGATGAGCTGTTGGGTTTTGACATGGGTCTCTGTAGTCCTTAATCTCTTGATCAAGCCCTCACAAGTGATATACATTCTCACTGCTTTCAGAGACACCATAGGTTTGTGAAAAATCCCATGCTGTTCACAGAAGTTGTGTTTTATACATAACAATGTATAGCAGAACTCCTGCCTCACTGCAAACTCTGCGGGCAGTTCAGAGCATAACGAGGTGTTACAGATGCTTCCCCTCAGCTAACAGATGGGTTATGTGTTTTGCATCAGTCGAAAGACCTAAATCCAGGATTACATGAAGTAACAAGTGGATGATATTTATCAGAGTTGTTCTTACTGGTTTAGGTGGTTTGCTGAATCCAGGCCCAAAGGAAATTAAATACTTGTAACAAAGTGTGGCTGAATATTGGGAATTTACATATGTAAGTCTATGTGTTCTGGGCATTGCTCGTTTTATTTTCAGGACTTGTTTACATCTAGAAGATGAATGTTGGATTAATTTTCTGATGGGGAAAAAATGTATTGTTTCAAGTACACAAAAAAAAGACAAGAAATGTACCTTCAAGCTAGCTCACCAAGTTTTGGCTAAACAGTTTAACATTTCTTGGAATCTAACAACTTTACATTGTATAAGCAGAACTCCTGAAGAGCAAGGACAGGCAATGTGGTAAATCTGTTGTCTGCAAAATCCAGTTTATGTGATTAAGGCAACAAATATGCTTTAATGTAATCATGAATTTCTTTTTGTATAAAGACTGTTCTAAAACTTTCAAAACTTTGTAGTTATATCAAAACATAGAAGAATGGTTTATTTAAAGTTCATCTATTTTCTCATTATCTTGTGTCTACTCTGGTGTAATTAAAGTCCAAATGAAATAAGTTTTAAGAGTAATTCTAATAGTTGAATTTTGAAAGTAGTGGAAAGAAACTAAGTCATATGTCATATCTCTTCAGATCTTAAGTTAATAATATTGAAAATCCTGCAGGTCATGTTTACTTTTATGAAATTTCCATGCACAAACATCACTAGGCAAAATACAATATGCATAATTGAAGCAAGTTAAATGATATGAAGAATGCCTTGAACAAATAGCTATGAGGGACATGTACTTATACATAACCATTAGTGTAACTCTGTAAGTCTACTTAATTAGACTTAATTACACTACTACAGAAGTCAGCACAGAAGCTGTGAGATGCGAAAAGAGACATTTTTACATATTGCTGTAGGGATCTTTGTATTTATGCAAGACATTGACATGGCTTTACTCTGAAGGGCTAATTGAAACAATTGGTTTTGACTACACTGGCAATATGGAAACAGAGCAACTAAAACCACGCCAAGTGCCGTAGGACTGCTCAGGAATCAGAGCTGTAATCTGTTCTGATTTGCACATGTCATATCAAAAGCATTCTAACGCCTTGCTCAAAACTTTTTATTCAAAGAAACGCACATACACCCGACCCCAAATCTCATCAGAATATTTTAATTTCGCCACAAGTGAAACATTGCACAATCCTGTCAACGTGCCTGGAGAAAAGCAATGATAAACTACTGCTACCCTGAGTCACCTAGCTGGAAAGGGTTAGAGCTTGACATTGATATCCCTCACATTGCTAGAAGTCTTCTGAGATTTTGTGACAGTTAGCGGTGTTACTTCAGTGAAGAGCTAGTCTAATACCAAAACTAGGTCTACAGTTTATCAAAGCCACTAAAGGCATGGTTGGGTTGCAAATACTGGAGTGAAAAGAAGGTTTTGTACAGTTAACTGTGAAATGTAAGAAGTTCTCTCTGTGCTGTATGTTTCCAAACACAGTAATTGCAGGGTACAATCATTTTCTGAAGAGACAATAGCAAGGCTTCCAACACTCTCCCACAGTATTGCTTTATCCAGGTTAGAGCGTTACAGTCTGGGCTGGGTAGAGAACTAATGGGATGGTCAGGCTCAGAAAGTAGTTGTTAACAGGACATACTCTACTTGGAGGCCCATGACAAGTGTACCACATGGGTACCAATCCTTTTCAGCATCTTTGTTATTGACCTGGAGGAAGTGACAGACTGCAAGCTCATCAAGTTTCCAAATGAGAAGCACAAGGACACATAAGCACAAGAAGAAATACGAAATCCTGCATCTGGGAAGAAGAACCTGGAGCAATGATGCTGGCTGGGGAGCAGCTCTGTTGAAGAAGACCTGGGAGTCTTGGCAGAGAGCAAGCTGGCTGTGAACCTGTGGTGTGCCCTGGCAGCAAAGAAGGCCAACAGCATCCTGGGCTGTACAAACCACTGCAGAGCTAGCAGATTGAAGGAAGTGCTTGGCACTTGTGAGACTGCATCTGGATGCTCTGTCCAGTTTTGGGCCCATCAGTTCAGGAAAGGTGCTGATTAACCAAAGCGATTCAGCAGAGAGCCACTGGGATGCTTGAGGGCTGGAGTATTTGCCCTGTAAGGGGAGGCTAAGGAAATGGGGTTTGTTGCCTAGAGTCAGGAAGGTTTTGGAGGTACCCAACAGCAACTCGCTGGAACCCAGGAGGAGGTTACAAAGCCTTCCACAGCGGTGTGTAGTGAGAGGGGGACAAGGGGCAATGGAATAAATAGGAACAAGAGTGGTTTAGCCTGGCTAAAAGGAAAAACAGTCCAGCAGTGGAGCAGACTGCTCAGAGAAGTTGTGCGGTCTCCATCCTTGAAAGTTTCCGCGGTGCATCTAGATAAAGCCCTCAGCATCCTGGTTTGACCCCACAGCTGACCATTCTTTGAGCAGGAGGTTGGACTAGAGCCCTTCTAAGGTCCCTTCCAAACTCAGTTGCTCTGTGATTTCATGATAATTTTTAAAACAAGGTTTTTGGAGTGTTTCCGAAGTCCTCAATTTCAGGAGTTTATTCAGGGAATTAATGCACAGGATAACAATGGTGCAGATCAAGATTTTCAACAAAGGTTTGAGAGTAACTTTTCTCAGAAGCAACCAGAATTTTTTGAACACTTTTTTTCTTTTTTTTTTAAATCATAGCTGGAGTTTGGGGAGGTGCAAGACGGAGATCATAGAATCAGATAATGACATAATCAGATAATGACCCAGGAGTTATGCAGAGTCACAGAAGGAAACAGTGCTGCCTCTGAACTGTAAACTAACTCTACTTTCCCCTCATTCTGTTTACATTGCTCCTCACAGCCCTGGATATGAACCTTCTCCATGGGTAGAGTTATGAGGTATGATGGATCTGGGGAAAGGAGAGGATCATGGGGATCCTGATTTACTAAGACAAAGAATACTTTACATATCCAGTACTGCTTTCTGCTAATTAATGCAGTTAAAGGGATAGAAGACAAATTTCATTAGAATTGCTGCTGTTCTCAGGAAGGATGACATCTAATCCAAAAAAAGGATAAAGAGCTTTTCTGTGCTGAAAGCTTTAAGTAATTCATTTTAGAAGCCTCTTTAACTTCAAGTAACCAAAAATTTAAGACCTTGGGCCAGCTCCTCAGCTGAAGTAGCATGGATCCATGGACTTTCATGGGCTAAATCTGATGCATGCTGATGGAGCACGAAAACCTAAAGCCCCTTCTAGGCAGCAGGAGCAGGCAAATGTTCCTGTATGTGGATAAAACCTTAGAGTAGAATACTACCAAAGACCATTCTTACAAAAACAAGGCAATAGATTAAGAAGTCACTCTCGGGGCTGAGAAAAAGAAAAAGGCTTTTTTTTTGGTTTGGTTGTTTGTTTTGTTTTTGTTAGAGCAGAAAGAAACACATCAGTAAGATGAAGAGACCATCTGGCTACTGGACTCCCAAAATATGGGAGTTCCTGAGGCTGAAATTTCTTCTTTAGGAAAGAGTGTTCAGCCTACCTGTCACTGATAGAAAAATACTTTACAAAAATAACATGTATTAGGCCAGAAGAAGAAGCTGGAGTTGTGAAGTCCAGAGAGGTGAAATAAACTCCCTTTGGGCAAATTGATAAAGCACCTCAAGAAAATGAAGAGCATATTTTATGGAAAAAACACCTGCCAACAATTATCACCAGACTGAACTGAAAATTGACATTAGATACCTGCTCTTGTGTAGAAAGGGGAAAAAGGTTCAGGATCTTTTTTTTCCAGTGCGTTGCCATAGGAATTCTGACTTACTGGTCTGAAGGGGTATTAGTGATTTTGAAGGAAACCGTTCTAGGAGAGCACTAGGGTTGTGCTGCTGTGTCTAAAAGCTAAGATCAAGTTTTCTTAATACAGAAAGAATCAGCAAACAGACAAAGAATAAAATAAAGCCCATTGTATTGAACAACCACATCTGAAATGTTTTTAAAAATATTCCAAACCGATGTTCTCCACTGCCTGCTATAAATTCTCTGCCTGGATGGACTGAAAAGTCTTCTTGTGATTGCTAGACTGGAAAATAATTTGAATAATGTGAAGGCATTAAGTGATCTTAATTTTTAATCATAAAATAATATAAGCACTCTAATAAATTTTAGGAGGATGGTATTAGATTTCAATATCTTATTTCATTGTGCTAATATGAGAAATGGTATTATTTAATGATAACTTTATGAACAGCATGAATTCAGCTACGTAACTCCTGTAGTAGTAGTATTGGATTAGTGCGCGTCACGACAGCGGAAAGACGTCCTTTCTACAGTTAAGGCCCGGTTTTTGTGGAGGGCTTCTCCTGAGTACAGTGAGAGGGTCCATGCCCCAAAGAACTTTGTGTAAGAGTAAAGCTGACAGAGGTACTGAAGTGTATTGCTAACAAATAGCGTCAAATATGATTTCTACTTGTGTGGACATGTGCATGCTCGGTACTAATATACTGGGCTTTCTGACCAGAGAATCCTAAATTCTCCTGGCTTTTGGCAATACTTGTCACGTTCCCAAGGTTGAGTGTTCCTGATGTTGAATCTTTCCAGATATTTTTCAGACCATCCAAGTGTTAATTCACGTTGTTCTGCCAGATGAATTTTTGGAAAGTGCACATGGTGCTTTCAGATTTTTAAAAGAAGTTTTCCAACGATTATTTATGCAATGAAGTGCACATTTCATAGGCTCCTTGGTTAGATCTCTTATATATGTTTGCAATTTGTGAGGCTGCAAATGGCTAGTGGAAAGTCCTGGCTGCTACTTGTTTGTTTGGGGCTAGAGAAATCAAACTCACTCAGAAGTAAGTTCCATACGTTTTAGGAGACTTAGGAAAGCGACTAATATGGTCTGATTTATTTATTATACTTGTCAGGCATCTGTGCCACGTGAAATCAGATCAGCGTGGCATACGTCAGATCTGGTTTGTGTGCTCTAGTTATGCAATTTATTTGCTCTGTGCATATGACCAAAGCATACAGAATGTACTGGACAATAGGCAAAGGCAAAACGAAGCAGTCTTTGATTTTCTGTGGCTCTATAAAAAGGTATTCCCAAGCTGCATCTCTGCAAATTACATCAGATCTCCAGTTAAGCTATGTATCCAGCTTTTCATGGTAAATTTAAATGTTGCACCTCCACTCTAGTCTAGCAGTGATCCACAAAGGCTTACCCAGCAGTGTTCAGTGTGACTCTGCTCGTGAGAACCTCTGGAGCTGGAAACGTGCTGCCTCTCAGGCCTGCAGTCCCCATAAAGGTTTTGTTTGAAGCATTTGAGCCTTTTGCATTGTTCGGAGTGAAGTAGTGTACAGATATATGGAACAAGGGCAGACTAGGGCTCTTTATCAATCTTTCTTGATTCTGACTAAGGAAAGCTGTTTTGTGAAATGTTGAAAGTCAAGGCCTTCTGTTTTAAAGGGAATATTTTATATATATTTATGATTGTTTTTCAGAAAGCTTAGATTTATTTCTCTGAATACAGCTTAATAGGAACTCATGAATAGAGATTTTCATCAGAATGTTGTCTGTACAGACTTAACCCGTTTAGCTGTAAATCACTTCTCAAAAAAATATGTAATTGGCCTTTTATACTGAAAAGAGATTTGCTCACAGCTACACAAAAGGTCATCAGTAGCTGATGCCACAGAGGTTCAATTAAGATGTAAATGTAAAGTGTTAGTAGTAAACTTCATAAACTAGTCTTTTATGGGACACAGCAGCATTTCAAAGTTTGAAAACAGTACCTTAGAACGCGAGTCACTGAGCTTATCCTGAAGCCTCATCCTGCTTAGTAAACTGTTTAAAACCCTGACTGGCCATGGCCCTGAGCAACCTGCTCAAGTTGACCCTGCTTTGAGCAGGGTGGCTGAATTTGCCAATCTCCTGAGGTGCCTTCTAACGTCAGCTGTTCTTTGATTCTGCTTGTTCTTGAAACTTGCCCTTCTGGTGCTGTTCTCTCCTTGGATGAGGAAGCTCTTGTGGCAAGTTATTGTGTAAATTTGAATCACAGGAGAGCCTCTACTTAACCTGTTTTTGTCAAATGATGAACTGCATTTTAAGCTTGTCTTTGAGGATATGCTGTAGCTACCAATGTAGTGTTTTTGTTAATTAAAGCAAATAATCTTTGATTAAGGTTTTTGAACTGCAGTCATCTTAAAGGGAATATTATGTATGCAGTAGCATCCGAGTCAAGTTGTTCTTGCCAAAGCTAGACAGCACTTTCTCATGCTGATGGAGCACTCCATCATGAGGACAAGGAGACAAATTCTGCACTGTTTCGTACCTGACAGAACTCCATGGACTTCATTAGTTGGATTTACTCTGAGTGGTGCAGATTTTTGAATGTTGTAGGAATATGGCATAAAAAGACATCTAGATCTGAAAAAATGAAAACATAAAAAGCTATTGGCCCCCTAAACCAAAGTGATAATGCTGGGAATGTATGCTCCAGATGTAGGAGGCTGAATTTACTGAATTAACCCCAAACTTGGATTATGATAGTAAGAATTTCAGAACTGTTTTGGACTGACAAGAGGTTTTAAATAACTTGCAATAAGGGAATTTTTAATGACCTTTTGAGTGAGTATAGTATTCCTCCTATCAGAACGGAAACTAATTTATTGTAGTTTTGTTCAATTTCCCAACAGACATAAAAATAAACCTGATAAAAGAAGGACAGAAAGTCTAAACTGCTTTCTTGACCTTTCCAGAATAGCACTCTGAACTGGCAAAATCTATATTGCCGCAGTGCCCCCGCGTATGCTAGTGAGCGCTCTGCTTGACGGGTTGTCAGCATCTTCAAGAAGGACAATGTTCTTTTGAAAATTCCAGCACTTGTCTGCTGGGCGCCGATGCTGGCAGTCAGTCCTGGGGATTAGATGAAGTGCTTGGGTTTTTGTGATGTCTGTTGCAATGTGATATATGCCTGTAGGTCCACAAACTAATGATGCTCATATGTCCTTCCTTCCACTTTGATCCAGAGAAAAGAGATGAGTGGAAATGAAAAGGGGGAATAACAGTCAGAGAGGAAAAAGTAACAAATGTAGAAAAGAAAGTAGGGGAAAAAAGGTCAAATGGTCATCTAGAGAGTGAAACAGAAAGCTATGAAGAGCCTGAGGAAAAAGGACCTGACAGAATTCTTTCTTCAGGTTATTTTTACAGGTTTATTGTTAGTCTGGTTTTCCTGTAGAGAAGTGTATCTTTTCACACTGCGTGTGCGCATCTCCCCTCCCCACAGGAACTGTTGAACCACTTGACCAGTTTAAATTTTTGTAGAAGCATGATCCCGATAGGTTTCATCAGCGTGAATGACAGCACAGGGTAGGAGGAAAATCTGTTTATCTTTGGGAGAGGAGTGGAAGATGTAGCATAAACACGTACTATGCTACCTGAAGAATCCACACTGGAAAGAAAGGTGTTAGGTACCTAAACTTCGGAAAAGCTTCAGGAAGAGCTTAAACACCAGCCTAGCGACTATCAAACCCAAGTAGGAAAAATGATTTTGCCAGTTCTGAAACTTTTGGATTTCCCTAGGTGTTTTATTTTAAAGACAAATGGACTAGAGAATGATAAAGATTGTAAGAGCTAGTTCACTACGCCACAGCTATTTTTTACTAACTTAATCTTTGTTAAATTTAGATTCATGCTTCCAAATAGCTCTCTGGTGGGGTGAAAACAAGAATCGTGATAAAGGACTGAAGAGCTGAGCTTTCCCTCTGAGAAAATTTAGCAAAATTTCAGGACTAACTATGTAATACTGACATTCCTCATCAGGAAATAGGTGTGGTATAAGATAATAATAAAAAGTCAGTCAAAACAGATGCGTTGAAGGAGAATAACACCTACAGTAAAAGGGAGTAAGCCCAGTCACCCAGCCTGCAACCTGGACACGCCACAGTGACAGCTGCCATCTTCAAACGTTTAAACTACACATGCTTTTCACAAAGCACGGCAGATTTGTGCCCATGCAGTCAGCTCCAGCAGCAGTGCTGGCTGGTGTACAGGAGCTACAAAGCGTGTAACCAACATATGTGAAATAGAGCAGTTAGTAAGAGCTTCATGGATAGTGGTGCTGTGCTTTGTGTTTTCTCTACTATCTGCTGCAGGAAGGATTCACATTACAGACTTGAGACGGGTAGCTCAGCTGAGGCTCACATCTCAAAGTGCGGTGCTTTGGCTATGAATATCATCAATGAAAAGATACAGGTGTCTTCCCATGGTGATTCGAGACTTTAAATGAAATATCTGGAGTACCCTTGTATGCTGAACAATTTAATAAGAAAAAACCCCCCACTCTTACTGGTAGTTACTCACAAGTTTCAGGAGCTCAGTAAGCCGTACCTGAAAGAAGATGCTTTAGGGTGGAAAACAGCCTCAGAAAATGAACCTTTTTAAAGAAATATAGAAAGGTAAATTTAAGATCATTCTAAGGAAAGAAAAGAGAAGGGAAAACTGAAAAGTAAGACTCTTTACTCTGAGAAGTAAGTGTGTACCTCTCAGAGTTTGGGATGCATGCATGGAAAAAGTGCAGCTTTGGAGACCAAAATTTTCCTGGCTTATTCACCTTACACCAAATAATTTTTCACCCCGCAGTTGCTGCTGGAAAACCTGATGCTTTGAAGTGAAGCTCTGAAATATTCCATGTTTTAACACCCAAGACATTTTCTGAATGTAGCCCTTATTCTCTGGTTGAATGGAATTGCTTTGAGAAAATAGCGTGTTCCCTCCCTAGCCAAGTAACTTCAAATTAATCTCAACCTTTAAGTCATATGGGTTGTAAGCCTTGCAGAAATTAACATTAGCTCCCACTATTTTCTGTAAATATATTTATCCATTTAGTATATTTTTGATTGCCACATTTCTTCTAAGGTCGAAGCTCATATAGTTGCGTGTTCCTTATCCTACATCTGGCTGAAAGTAGGCACAGAGAGACAACATCCAGACTAAAGAAAATTTCTCAGGTATTTTTGTTGTAGAGTCCAATTGTCCTCAACTTGTTTGTGTCAGCAGTGACATTGACTTCAGTGGAACTGAATATTTTCAGCCAAAGTGAAAATGTAATCCACAAAGTCCTCTCTGTCTCTCTCTGTGACTGTGCAAACTATTTATTTTATTACAGCATGCTCCTTTTTCATATGTGGAATTCAAAAGGCTTCATCGCTCTGTTCTCAGGCATCCTATCTTAAGGTTTTTTAATATCAAACAGACTTTTAAGAGCAATACGTTCAACACTAAAATCTTTTGCCTTATTAAATGAATATAAGGCATAAGTATCATTGTACAACAGACCCCTGCATTTTTGTAACAAGCACGTTTTGCTTTCCTAGGCTATTTGAACCACCTAACACAGTGTGATGGCACCATAATTTTACGGACTATATTGTGTGATCAGTACATTCTTGTTAACACTGGATCGTGTGATGACAAACATGACTGCTGTGGAATTCACAATATATGACACAGCGTATTTGAAATAGAAAAACAATGAGAAATGTTTCCTGTTATGTGGGGTTTTGCACAGAAAGCTTGACTAAAAAAAAATTTGGAATTCACTATAAAAGCTTTTTTTTCACACTAGTCAGCATTCCAAAAGCAAATATGTTACAGTTATAGAAAATGACAATATTTTATTTTGCTTCATGCATCATTAGCAAAATTGCCTGTTCCTTTCGTCTACTAGAATCCACACTGGGGGTGCTGACAGTAGTGATAACAAAAGGAGCACAGGCAGTTCTAGCCGTTATGCGGTGAGTGGAAGCCCAAAGGTTAGAAAAACTGTGTTTTTACTGGTATGCTGAGTATTGTTGGGACCTAGCCTCTTAAGAAAATAATTGGATCAGATTTTTTGCTGAGGAATTTTGGCAAGGCAGCAACAACTTAAAGAGAGATTAATTTAGGTGATCATAGAACTTTGTGTTTCTCCCTCAGCAATCTTAAATTCTGACTTTGTGTATGATTTAAGTCAAATGGTGTTGAAGAGAATGATGTAGGGTAGAGAGCGTAAACTTTATAACTATTGCAGCAGAAGAAAGTAGATATAATCTCTATGCACTACAGCAGATCCTCAGAATATCATAGCTTTACTCTAAGCTTTAAAATAATGCCTATAAAAAAAGACTAATTATAAAGCAGAACATTTCACAAGACATAAAAAACAGTTAGAAATGTTTTTTTCACTTAATATGAGTATGTCTGGCATTTCAAGTGACTGGAAAAATTGTTTGAATGCAATTTATCTTTACACACTTGTTTTACACCACAGCTATAGTGCTTTATTTTGGAAACAGAATAACACCAGCACTAAAGGCATGCTCTCACTTTGATTAAACTATTTTTTATTATTAATGTGAACTTTAGATATATGATAGTTAAGGCAGAACTGATTTTGATTTACTTGTACCATTTATGTTGCTGTTCATTGTTGTATTTTGTTATTTTTGGACTGGGACTTTCAAATGGGCCTAAAGGAGTTAAGTGTCTATATCTGGCTGAAATTTAGTGGCAAATGGTTATTTAGTTACCTTGGTCCCCTTAGACATTCCTAGCTAGCGGTTTTTATAACACACAAATATAGGTGATATTTGTCGATTTTTTAAGGATGGTTCACTGCCCTCTCCCCATGCAGGAGCCTAAAACAGCCAGGTCAAATGAGGCATAGAGTGGCTGTAACCTTCAACGGGGAGTGTGCAGGTGGAGGGCTCTGCCTGTGCTGAGCCCACCCCTTTAATTGTCCTGCCTGGGCTAAGGAAGGTCAGTTTGTATTCTGACATGTTCTCACTGTCCCTAATCATTCTTGCAAGCTAATGCAAGCCAGTTTGCTGTTGGCTTTCTCTCGTAAAGCCCTGGCAAAGTCAAGCAGCTGAAGTGAAGCACCCGAGTGTCACCAGCTGCAGTGTGAACAGAGCAAAGGTGTGATCAAGTCCCCTCTGGAGCTAATGGTGCTGATCCAGGGAAGAAGGCGCTTGAAGACCAGGTCCTTGGGAGAATATGCCGACATCATTATTTCTGGACCTTTGTAGTAGTGTTTTCTCATGTTTATGAAGTGTTGGTATTGGTCTTCTCTCCAAGGGTGCTTCTTTGTTAGTTTTCAAATGAGAATCATATAAAAATTACAATCATAGATTGAAACAAAGCCACTGTGCATTCATTCTGGAAGCCCGATTTCTTTGTCTCTGAGATAAATTTGAATGTATAAATGGTTGATAAGCTCTGTTTCATTTTCAGAGTGTTTTGTAGACTGAACTTGTTAATGTGTTTTAAGAATACCTTGTTAATTAGCTCCTACAAAACTGGAGCCTCAGGTTGCATGCTGGTAAATTAACCCTCTAGGAAACCCCAAGTATTGTCATGGCTTTGAAGTGATAACCTTGATGTTTTCATGTGCTTTTTCTGGCTACATGAGAGCCTTTCCTCCCCCAGGAATCCCGCTCTCCTGGTCCTCAGTACCCCAGCAGATTTTCTACTTTGTTTTTATGCTATTTTCTGAGATAAAATTGAGGGTGTGAATTATGTGAGGATTTATTTTCTTATTCTGGTAGTTTTTCATGGTCTGTGTTGGAGGTGTGCAGTAATAAGATGAAGAGATGATGGCTTTCATGCTGTTCCCCAGCTTTTTACTTATTGGTTCATAAGTTAAAAAATTCTTCTGAATATTACCATTTTTTTTTTCCCAAAAGATAATGATATTTCAAAATAACATGATCTTGTCACATTTTTACTGAAAAAATCCTTCTATGTTTCAATTTTTTTGACATTTTGATATGCTGTGTCAGGGTATATCAGTCACATCCTGGCCACTCGCAGCAGTGTGATTGGCAGGGCTGGAGGAGCACACAGCAGTCCTAGCCGCTCTCTCTCTAAATAAGATATATTCAGAGATGCGAACACTCCTGCTTCTCATCTTTTTAAATGAGGTTTACCACTCCAGGCATGCCCCTCACACCTTCACATTCTCCACAGCTCCTTAGCTGTCACTAAAGCCGCTGGGCCACATCCGTTTCTTAGGTCAGGATATTGCCAGTGCCTGCCCGACGTACAGGAGCTAACCTCTGTGAATCTCATGGGCCCTGGGTGGAGTGTGCCACGCTGACCAAAGAGCGCAGCTCCCTCCTGCTGCTGAAAACACTGGACCTTGCACAGGAGTATCTGGTCAAGTATCCCTGACCAGCCAGCGACGAGGGCTGGAGCGTAGAAAAAGCCAGCCTGTGCTTTCCCCTCCGCTTCGGTGTTCCAATGGGATGGTTTTGGTTCCACTTCCAGCCGCAACGATACTTGGTGATACTTTCAAACCAGTTGTGGTGTGCCTGGAGGAGAGGAGCTCTCCTGACTTAACTGGCGGTGTTGGCTCCTCCCTACTCTACTGTGAACTGGAGAAGAGATTGCCCTAGGAAAGTGAGGGAGCAGCTTCACAGGAGTGATCTCTTCAAGCTCCAAAGGCATTTAGGCTCATCTGTGCTTTTGCACCCAGGAAAATTAAAAGAAGGCCCTAGCACTCAGGGTTTCTATAGTTGCTTGGTTTTTGTTTTTTAAAGCCAGCCTCGGCCCACTTTGCCCCTCACTTCACAAGGCTGAAGCTGCCTCTAGGCGCGGCTTGGCCTCCCTGGGTGGGGCAGGCGGCGGCTGCGGATGTGCCCTCAGCACACACCTGAGCGACCTCCGGTTTTCCCCAGGGCCTGGGCCGCATTGGCCTCTGCTGTCTTCCCCCAGGACTTTGCTTGAGGTAAGGACAAAGACGAAGTTGTTCAGCAGTGAGGTTTCGGTGGTGTGTGGGGAGCTGGCTGGGCTTTCCTGTGAGGGAAGATGGCGGCTGCTGGCAGGTGGGACTGGGCTGTGCTTTGCTGCAGGGCCTTCACTCAGCGCAGCCTCTGGTTACACCTGAAAAGCAGGCAAAGATGGTGGCAAGGTGTGTTTTGGTGTTGCTATCATCCCTCCCTGGTGTAATAGAGTTCGAATAGGCTGAACATAGTGGTGGAGAAGAGGGGGACAATTACTGGCCTCTGTGTTGGCTCTTGCCTCAGGGCGAGGGCTGTGAGGGCAGGAAATGGCGGCCTGGGGCTGCCTGTGGGCAGTGGCGCCTCCCCAGCCGCCTCAGCAGAGCCGGCTGCCAGCCCCTGTGCTGCAGGGGCTCCAGAGCCTTCGCCTGCTAGACCCTGCCCCACCAGGGACGAGGTGTCCCTCGAAAACACTGCACAGATGGCTCCAAGTGCCCAGACAATAGCGAGTGAAGGAGAGGGGTGGCCGCGGCTGGCTGCAGTGCCTGCAAAACCTGCGTGGGGCCAGTCTGTGTTGTAGAAAATACCTGGGATTGTACCTCAGGTTTGTATGAAACAAGGGTGTTCTGTTCACTTGAAAGCAGGTTGTCTGGAAAGCTGTTATTATGTGTCAAGAATTTGAGCTTATTCCTATGACTTCTGAGTTTCAAGAAAAGGAACTTTTTTTTTTTCCTCAAACATGCAGCTTTGAAGGTTGGGATTCTGTGAGCAAATGCAAATCCACCAAAATGCCCCATGTTTGAGCTATATTCAAATGGATTCTCTGAGCTTTCTCTTAAGGCTGAATTTGAAGAAGGGGATCTGAAAAAACCAAACCAGCCTGCCTGCTGGCATTGTTTGGAGAGAGAGAGAGAAAAAGGCTAATTTCTGAACTGGCTTTGTTGGACTTGGCCTGATATGGTGAAAGGTAAAACATAGGCTTAAGCTCTTGAAATCAGTACCTTCTCCTCCCTATTCAGTTTGCTTGCAACCAGCTTTTTTTTCCGTGAAAATCAACTCAGTTGTGAAAAGCTGTCTTCCTCTCTATGGCATAAATGTTAAGTAATATCTTGGTAATTTTATATTGTATAGTATATTGAAGACCAAATGAACAGCAGCCAAGAAGAAAAATGTAAATGAATGTATTACAGCTAATGAACTTATTTGGAATGCCTGATCAACAGTATATTAGCTGAAGTCATTGAGAGAGCAGAAGTGGGATTCAGATTTTGTGCTTCGCTGGAATGGGAAGGAAAAAACACTGTCTGAATTCCATTTTGCTGTACTGGCATGTCATTTGCCTAACAGTGTGGAAGATATTTGGTTAGGATGAATGGCATTTGTCAGTTGAATTTTTCATCTAGACACTTTAAGTTGGTATTCAGGGTTTTGAGTCATAATTTGCACATCTTGTGAAATACTGTCACTCATACCACCTATAATGAAAGCATCTCAGATAACACTGCTATAATTGTTCTCTGCTCGATCTGACCATTAACCTTTTAGAGTCTTTACAAAATGATGATGAAATGCTAGTGTTTCTTCTTGATTATAGGTGAGAATGAGTGCTCTGCAGCAATCATGTAAGGTACTGAGCTTTGGATTGTGTTCGCATCCCCCACAATGGTAGCTCTGCAGATCCTGTCCTAGATTCTTCCACTAAAACTCTAGGATGCATATCAAATACAAGTCCAGGGCTGGTCAGGAGAGCTGGCAGCTAAATGTGCTGCTTTAGGCACTCTGTAAGGCACAGTTAGAGAGTTGTAAGACCCACTTCATCAAATTGCTTTGGCATTTGGTTAAATTGGGCTCTATCTGGAATGGTTCAAAACTAGATTAAAGCCAATGGTGCTTTTAAGTGCTAATTCAATAGAACTTCAGAATGTCCTTAAATTTGTCATTGTGAACAGAGCAGGTTTTCTAAATTCTGAGTGAATTAGGATACAAGTATAAAACCTGTTGTATGTGATGACCCAAAATTCAGAGTCTGTGTAAGCAATACAAGCCAAGTGTTTATCTAGTGAAACCTTTGCAGAGAAGTACAGAGTGAAAATGACAGCAAGAAATCTAAATTCTGGAATCATGGCCATTGTCTTTGCAATGTGTCTGTGGCCTCAGTGAAGCTCCATCCCTCTACTTCCCTCCAGGATAACAGCATGACTGAGTTTTACTGTGTTCCAAGTAGTTTTTATCTCTGGTGTATACATGACTGTACTTAGTCCCCTTGCTCAGGAAATGCTGGATACACAACTGAATTTTGCTCACAATTTGCCATTTTAGGCAGGGAAAGAGCTCCAGTGTGAGCCCTGTCCTGTGATCTGGAGAGGTGTCATATCATGGCCATCAACTTCTACAAATGGTTGCAAAGTACCTTTATAAGTAACCTACTTAATGACAACTGCTTAGAGACAAAGTCATCTGCTTACACATATGTTGTGCCGGTTCAGCCGTCATCATGTTATGCTGCCCTCAGTTGCCTGATCACACAGGCCAACGCTGAACTCACCGACATCCCCTCAGAAGTCTTCTTTCAAACAATGCTGCCATAGGTTCCAGTGGGCCCAGCTTCTCCACTGCCCACTGTGGTGCCAGCATCGCTAGGTTGTGGCTCATTCACAGGTCAACTCCAAGTTGGGGCCCACAGCTCAGGCCCCAGCACTTTGACATGTAGCATGTAGGAGCCCTTTTGTCCTTCAATCACCAGCAAGTATCAGCTGAGTTTTTCCTTTCTTACAAAGAACAAGCATGGGTCACACCACACTGTGCTGTTTGGCTGGGTGTAAGCTCTAGCTTAGTAAAGGTTGAGGAAAATCTGTGAAGAACTAAGTTGCTTTTATGTAAACAGTAAGGGAAGTCTGTAGGGAAATGTAGTCCTGTAAATCAGAATCTCATGAACCGACAAATCTAACACAGAGAACTATTCCATAGTGGTCAGGAACCATTTACCCACTTTGTGAAGGAGAATGGTTTTCATTCCTCAAATTAAATCTATGTATGAGTTTTCTCTGCAAATATGAGACAATTTTCCTTTTTCTTACTTTTTTTTTTTTAAAACCTTTAAAATATCTAGTCTAGTATGTAGAATCCAAGTGGAGGTGAAGAAAGCTCTTAACTTCATGAGGTAAATCCTGTGGAGGAAACATAAGTAACTACCTCATCTAGCTACACTGAAGTGAGAACTGTGTATACTCACTCTCAGACAAGACTTATGCTGGGAATTAGCATTATTCTTTCAGAATTGACTGGTGAATGTGTAAGCTGTACTTCAGAGACCAGGTTTTTGTCCGTGCCTGGTGGGGCAGAGGCAGCTCAGGGAGCACTGACAAAACCCCAGTCCCAGAAGCAGTACAACTTCCACATTCAGAATCCATATCTGCGTTACTATCAACTCTGTAGCGCTTTGGGTGTTCCCCGAGTTGTCATTATCTGCTCAAAACTCCCAGTGCATCACAAGGGTATAAAGTGTTATGAGCAGGGATGTTGGATTTCTGTCATTGAAAGCAAAAATCAAATGAGATCACGTAGGTGGAGGTTGTCATGATTTATTTCTTGTATGTAATGCAAAAACATCAGCATGCTTGAATAAACACCAAGTGAGGTAGGTTTTTTTCTTACATCTACAGTGAATTTCTAAAGGATGCTTTGTGTATATGTATATACAGACCTGCTTTTGTTGGTGTTGTTAGTTCAGAGCTCAACCCTGCAAATATTTTTACTTGTCGAATAACTGGTTATATAGGTAATTTCACCAGAAAAATTCCTATATAATCCCCGAGTATTCTTTTAAAAAGTGACCTCGTATAGGCTTCGCAGTTTAAGAGTAAAGCTTTGTGATGGAGAAAGACTGTTTAGTATTGAAAACTTTGTCAGAAATTATTAACTATAGATAATTCACTTCAATATTTACCCCTGAAGTAAATGATCATTTTCAGTATGAAAAAAAGCCCCAAACATCAAGTGTAACTTTTATCTTAGGAAATGGAGAACTTTGGAAAGAATAGTTTTTAATTTTCTGAGTTTATTTCCCCTCTTGTTTCTTCCATACTTTTAGGTAAACACTTATTTTTACTGTCTTGAAACAGCTTTTTTTATTGGTTGGTTTAAAAAACCCCTAAATCTGTACCTAGGAAAAACAAGGTGATGTTATTTGGGAGGCAGAAAGGTAATAGACAGAAATATGAATTATTATGTTTCTTCTCTGCTTGAGAGATTGAAAGTAAAAGAAGAGTAGCTGCAGAGAAGTCATAGTTGGATATTTAAGACCAGAAATTATTAGACAGAAATGAAGTAGACTGCGTTGATGGTGAAGGATTTGAAAGTGGGGAACTAAGAGAAGTGCATAAGGAAATAAGTTTTGGTGCTGTTTTTATTTTTTTTCCCTGGTCTGTACTTGCAAATCTAATCTCTTGTCACTTTTTTGAAACACTTTTTGTCGCTTTTGTTTTAAAAGTTTTGAAGGCCAGAGCCTTCACTGGACAATCCTTGCACAACATCGATTACAGTATTTTCTAGGTGTGCCTTTTGAATGATCCAATTAATGTCAGTGGTGCATGAAAAATTTTTTACTGTTTCCAACTCTGACTTCTATCCTCCTTTCTTTCACGCTGGGACTAATTGTAGATGAGAGTAAGAAAAAAGGTAGCAAGTTACTGAGGCATTTCACACAGTCTCTCCTCAAACTGGCTTTGTCTGTGTCTTTGCGAGCAGCTTAGTCCACACTTGGCTGTCAAAATGCAGTTTCATGTGTCCTGTACCCACTTGCGCCAGTATGTAAGTCACATACAAACCAAAAAATTGAGTTTGAGCTCTCTCCTAGGAGCTTGGAGGCAGCACCCAAGACCAGAATCCTGGTGCTCCTTTTTACGTCCACGCTGCACAGAGTATGACCAGAACTGAACAGAAATGCCTGTCGTTTCACATTCCTATGAAAGCTTGTCACAGAAGCAAAACTCTGGTGATGAACAGCATCTTGTTGTTCATTCTTAATATACAAAGCATGTAAATCTACTTGGTGTCACCCGGGAAACATACAGCTCACTGTTCTTACAGACTTCCTAGATTGTCTGCTCAATGTCTCAGCTGTTGGCAAGGTAGTGGTTGCCTGTAAGAATACAGTAGAAAACGATCATGTGTAACAAGGCTTGGGAAAATGAAATACTTTATATGGATTTAGTAAATGTAAATATTGAAAATCAGTTTCTTAAAGAGCTTGGGGAAGCTGATAGCACATAGCTGTGAGAACCTTTCAAGGCTGCTGGTTGCAGACAACACTGATTTAAGCTGGGGTCAGGCTGGCAGTCTCTGTGATAGTAAGATTTAAAGTTATTGCTGTTGGAAGATCACCTGCTGTATCAGCAGGCTTTGTACCTAGCAAATTGTAGGCAAATGTGCCATGCTTGGGAAACAAAAGCAAGCTCCTGAGCTGGGGGAGAGGGGAGGGTGAGGATTGTCAGGCTGCATGGCTATGGATTGTCTCAAAGTACAAAGGGGTGCTACCACAGACTGCTCTCACCTGTTTGAATAGGCTGAGGAAGTGGAATACTGGGTAATCCCTGTTTCATTTGCTATTCTAACATTGATGCATCAGAGAGACATGCTTTATTTACAATTCAATTCTCGTAATGCTAATATTTATCCAATATTAGAAGATTTGTTTACCTCAGGCAAGTTCTATATGTTGAAAGAGTGGTTTGTATCATCTTCATATTACCGAGTAACTTCATGGCAAGGGATGTAGCTGCCAAACAGCTGCCTGAGGTGGCAAGCTGAAGGGAGACTGGTTCGTGCTAGAGGGCTGAGAGGCTGCTTCCAGCCAAGGAGGCTGCTCATGCTCCTGCCAAGCCGGTCCTCTTGGGACGGCAGGCAGGAGACCTGTGGCTCTGTGGGTATTCATCTGCGGCTGTCCCAGTACTAGCTTTGCAGGAGCAAACTGCTTGAACTGTGTGCTCTCTCTCTTGCTAGAGAGGAAGCTAAAAGCAAAGATCCCAGCCTGCCCCAGGAGACACAGAGACTTGAATAGGGGCTCTTATTCGGTGGTGGAGCCAGGTGGCTGCCTGGAGAAAAGGGGGACATAGTCCAGGAGAACCTCTGCATCTGTAGGAAAAGGTAGAAAACCCATGCCTTGTGGGAGAGGGGAAGGAGCCAGGCAAGAGATGTAAGGAGGTGGCTGCCTTCATCAAAATAACCGTTGTTTTTTTGTAGAGCTCCTTTCCCATGAAATTTATGGGTTTGCTCTCCTGCAAACCTGCTGGCGTGTTTCAGGTTTCTTGTTTTCTTCCTTTTAGCCATTTCCTTCTTCCTCACTTGCAGAAGCTGCTTTCTGGTCACCTCTGCAAATCTATATATTGCCTGTATTTCTGAAATGTGTTGCTCAGGCTCTATCATCAACCAGCCAGGCTGGTTGAGGCTTTGAGCGAACTGGTCTAGTGGGAGGTGTCCCTGCCCATGGCAGCGAGGTTGAAACTAGGTGATCTTTTAAGGTCCCTTCCAGCCCAAACCATTCTATGATTCTATGATCTCTTTTCCGAATAGTGAGGACAACAGCAAGAACATCCAATAAATAAAAAATGTGTGATTTCAATTATTACAACTACATTCTATAAAATGGTGCAGATTAACTCACGTGATCACAGTGTGCATTTGGCAAAAGTGTTTGAGAGATTAAACTCAGAAAAGCTACTTTAAAAGCTTTTTCTCTCTTCCAGTCCCTTCATGTTTAAGAAAACAAGAAGTATACCAGAACAGTTTATCCCAGGATTTGTTTTTAATAGGTCTACAAGGAGTTAGCTGGCTGATTTTTTTTAACCTCACAAATTCTAACTGGAAGTTCTAGCTGGGGTGTATGTTCTAAGACATAGAAGTTTCACAAAATCTGCAGAATTAGTTTGTCTTCTATTTACCTCTTACTGACTAGAGAGAGGACCATGACTTGGCGTGGCAAATAGTTATTCTCAAGGAACTTAGCAGAGGCAGCTGCCGTGCTGCTCCTGTGTTGACCCTGCTCAGGTTAGAGTTCTGGTATTGAACTCTACAGACAGTCCTGTGATTGTGGCAAGAAGGATCACCTTGACAGGTCCTATCCTAATGAGAACTTGGCTGTCAATGGTATGATTCTGTGAAGCGTTCGGACTAGTCAAACTAGCACTTTCCAATGGAAAAAACAGTTTTTTTCCAAAGACAGGGTCTGCTCCTAAGCATCTTGGAAGTACCTCTTACCCAGAATCTCAGAAGACACATATGGTCATCCTAGGTCTGCTAGCCTCTAGTAGGGCAGCGAATGCTTTTAAAACAGTACCTACAGATCCCATAGGGGAAAATGTAGTGTGAAGCCTGGAAATAACTACTGCAGGATTCCTTTGAGTGCCACCAAAACCTGCCAAGAGATACATTGTGTTGAGTCTGTTCTTAAATGACAGACTGGAGTTAATGAGAGCGGGGTGGGTAACTGCTTGCTACTGCTGCGGTTGCTGCTGAAGGGAAGGATTACATCTAATACAGTCATCAGCCTTCCTGGTGCTCAGTAAAGAGGAGTAGCATTAGGAAGACTGAGGGGATTTCATGGTTCTATAATGTGGTATTTGCTCAAGGTGTTACAATGTTTCTTCAGAAGGCTGTAACAGAAGCAAGTGGCCTGAGGTCAGGACTACATGAAGTAACCTATACAACAGCGATGTTAGTCAAGGACCTTTGGGGAGAAGGAGAATGAAAGGCTTTGTTGCCTGCAATCGCAGGGTGTGAGGCGTTGCTAAAGAAGGCCAGGGCAGTCCCACTTGAGGAGGCATCAGAAGGGGCTTTTTATCTTTTTTACTTTTGGGAAGGAGGTTGAGATGAGAGCAGCAGTGTCTATCAATAGAAGCACAGGAGGTTTCCTTAATAGAATCCATTTGCTCAGCTTTTAAGCAGTTGTAATAAACTCAGTTCCAAAAGGAATATGGCAGTTCTGTGTCAGCCCCTGCTGTGCAGCAATGCTGACTGGAGGATCCGGCGTGTAGCAAGGAGTTCTGCACCACTGGCTTTGGCAACCTTTAAAGTCAGCAACTGGGAGACCTTAGCAAGTGTCCAGTTAACTCTTAACTTCCACAGTGCCAGGAAGTAACAGGGCTTCACTGCACTATTTACATGTGCTGTTCTCAAAAGTATCACAGTGGTCAGTAGAGAGAAAAAAAATATTGCAGTGATGTGCAACAATCCGGGAAGTTAATTGGTACATGTGAAGGAATAGGAGGGTCAGTGGAAATCCAAAATGCTTTGTTTCATTGTTTAACCCCCAGCTCCACCTGCTTACCAGTACTGGAAGCAGCCAGCAAAGCTAGTAAAAATCCTTTTGTCAGGCCAAAATGATTTGGCATAGATTTGACTCTTCTTTCCCCCTTAGTTGAAATTATTGGGTCTGAAATAATTCTGGGCGAAACATCAGAGTAATGCTTAGGACATTTGTATTCAATAGTATTTCATTGAAAAGTTATTCAAAAGAATGTGATGAAAAATAATTGTCCAATATTCACTTTTTTTTTTGGCTAGGAAGAGTTGATACAGTATGTCATTTTGAGTTTTGAAAAAAACAAGTTGTTTCACATAAACCCTCAAATTGTTCTGCCCCTCCTCACCCACCTGCAGTTTCCCTAGAGGTAGCTGCTAAAGCTAAGTGAATCTCGTTATTTCTGAATTTAAACAAGATGATTGTTTTCTGCTTCAGATATCACTTGTCTTTATAGGCAAGCTCTGCTCATCTGGAGGGAAAAACAGAACATAACAATGGAGAAGTTGTTCCAAGTAGCGCTTCCCCCCTCCAAATAATATTATGCAATTTGCAAGCAGATTTTAAACAAGCTTCTGTAGAAATTAGACCTCATCGAGCTGGAACAAATTTGTTCACCTTAATTTGATTTACTCTTTAAATTAGTGATAGATTGAGGCAGTGACCACATAACCTGAAATGGAACACTCTCGTTGTTTGGGGTTTCTGTTCTTTGAACTATACTCTGTCCTTTCAAATATACTAGTTTAGGTAGACAAACACTTACTAACACTGCTGATAAGCACAGTTGCAAAGATACAAGAAAATACGTCTGCCAGTTAATTTAATTTTAATAATGTTGATTATAGTTGAAGGATTTTAGTGTTAGAAACTGTATTCCTGTGCTATATTTTCTCAAATGATGAACAGCACCCTTTCGGGCCATTGCTGGTTTCTGAAGTTCTATGTAACAATTTCATTGACACTGAATTGGCATGCTCTGTCAATTTTGACAGTCCTAGTTCACTGTGTAGGCTAAGGCAGCATGGCTCAGTATAGTTGAGGACTTACTCTGGTGGTGCTTCGGAAAAAGGACATCTGAATGCTCAGGAAGTAGTTTGGTTTTAGCTGAAAGAATTTTAATTGGAAGCAAAAGCTGCCTTAATGTATTTGTATGTGCACCTATCTGTTTTTAGGTGGAGAAATACCTTGCTTCCCATGTCTGTGACTATGAAACTTCTTCTTTATCCTTGATACCAAGCGTAAATGCTTAAAAAAAAAAAAGGGAGAGGAGGGCAGCGGAGAGATTATATGTAAAGTCCAGAAAGATCCTCTGTTGTTAAGATCTGCTGGTAACAAATGGCAAAACATTTCTTTAAGTATTTTTGAGGGGATTATGCCTTTCTGCTACCGAGCATTTGTTTAGATTAAAATTAGAATTGCTAATATAACATGAAGACTCTTATTCTAGCAAAAATACTTTAAATTGGACATAAAATGTATTGCAGTCACAGTAGCAGGAATATTTTTGAGACTCAGATGATAAAATACTGGCCTTGCTCTGGATGTTCAGAAAATGCAGCCCTGCTTAAAATCTTTTGTTCCACAGAATCGTCACCTACTGTATTTCTGATTTTAGTATATACTATTATTGTGCTGATTCTGTACATTGCATTATCTTCTACACAGAGGAAAAATGGCTTTAAAAAAAAACCAAAACACTTGACTTTTTGTGTCTGCAGTAATCACTGAAGTATTTGTTCTGCTCATGATAAAATAATGCCAAGCCCTGCAAACAGGCTTTTAGTTCACTCATGGATACCCACTGAAGCCTTAAACATTCTCTGTCTTGGTGTTTTGTTAACCTTGTTTCTATAGTTCTAATTGGGTCACTGTAGACATTTGGTGATGGTCTTATTAAATAAACTTTAAAAGTTGCTGGCTAGTGATTTGGCTGATTAAAGATGGATTAGATTCAGAATAAGATGATAGGTATTTTATTTTCTGACATGCTTAAGTTTATGAAGATGTTATGTCACGTTGTATCTTATCACATTATGTTAATTTAGCACTGTGTAGGCTTTTGATGTGATGTGCATTAGCTCGTTAGAATGTTTTCGAACTTTAGAAAAGTTTGTAACCAAGAGGCACAAGGCTTGGGTCATTTGACAAAGCTATTACCGCCTAATGGAATGGCAAAGTTTTAAAACCTACCCAGATAAGATGCATTGTGTGTGATGCAGACACCTATAGGTGGGCCTTAGTTTTAAAACTAGTTGCACGGATGGACTTCACACTCCCCAGTAAGAAAGGTCAATGACTGTTCTGCTTTCCGGGCTGGACCCTAGAAAGACAGGTCAGCCTTGCCAGACTTCTGCAGAGGTCAGGTAAGGTGTCTGAAGTGGG
Source organism: Eurystomus gularis (assembly GCA_013400335.1). Lineage (NCBI taxonomy): Eukaryota > Metazoa > Chordata > Aves > Coraciiformes > Coraciidae > Eurystomus > Eurystomus gularis. The sequence goes on from VZZY01017965.1 coordinate 144,211, forward strand.
CAAGTCAGCTGGTTTTTCTTTTCTTGTCTAAGGTAAAGTGTTCTTTTCCCATGTCCTCAGCGTGCGTATTTTTTCAGTCGTTGGCAGCCAGAACTATTTGATGTGGAGTTGATGGACATCTTGCAGGAATGGCCTTTGGAGCCTACACTCATTTTGGTAGTTTTAGATAATGTCTGTGTTTATGCACAATTTAAATAAAGCGACAATAATTGAAGGGACTGAAAAGGAGAATTAATTCACAACACGAAGCAAGAGCAATCCTTTCTTTTGATTACAGATTTACTGTCTGAATCTGAAGCGAGCATGCACTGGATCTTTCTCTTTTAGTGTGCTGTCAGATAGCTCAAGGTGAAATTCATCTTCGTTATTGTTATGCTATGTGCAAGAATAATTCCTTTTTTCATACAATACCTTTCTCCTATCTTGAGTCTTTCCTTGCAGTATAAACCCAACTCTCCGAACCCCTCTCCTCCTGTGTTTTCTGTTGTCATATTCTTCCCTGTTTAGACACAAGCAGGTCCTTGGCAGTTGTGTTCCCACACAGAGCAGTCTGTTTGGAGGTGCATGGATTACATACATACTGCAAAAAGAAGAAAATCTTGCAGTAAAAGACCAGATTTTGAAAGGTAGTACTGAGAAACAAGTTTATTTTTTCTTGTGCTGGTGGGATGGGCAACACTGTTACAGGAACCAATGTAAGAGTAGGTCCTGCCCCAAGGGGCAGGTGCTCTGAAGCTGCAGTGCTGCAGCACAGAGACTGCCTGCGGCCTCCTGAGCGCATGCTCATCTGCGCAGGAATCCCTTGCTTTATGCTTCCCTTCACGACCCTGGAAAGGCACTTCAGAGCACTTGACTAAAAGGTAGCGAGGTCAATAAGTACAAGAGGCTTGATTGTAAAGCAGCATCAGTGGAGCTTGGTTTGAGCTGACATTCCGAAAGACTTCTGCAGAGCAAAATCTCTTCGTGGGTACTGCTTGTGTTCTGACATTTGTAACCAAGTAATATGAAATAAATGCTTTGCTGTCTTGCCTGCGGGCCATGGAATTACAGGGGGGGAAAAGCTATACAAGTTGCGAAGAACATTTGATAGTTTACAGGTGAGCAGGACTATAGTGAAAGAAAGGATAAAATGTGTTACAAGAAAAGTGACCTGGGTATGCAAATAGCAGGGGTTCCCTTTTTGTCAGATTGAAGCACTTGAGCCAACTGACAGGAGTGTGTGTGTCTTCTCTGCCACCAGCAGAACTCTGTCCAGTGATCTGTGTGTGCTGCACATGAAAGTGAACGTTCTGTGGGATGCACAACTGAGCTGAGGAACGTTCATGTTCAGCCGGGAGAAATGACTGAACTGAATCCGTCCAGCAAGGGGAGACTCAAGGATGTGCATGTATATGGTTTTTGAGATCTATATGCTTTCTGAAAGTAATGGTGGTATGTTCATGGATTTATTGGAACGCTTCCCAAAAAAGTTGTAATATTATCACAAGAAAATATAAGCCATTTACTAAAAAATATTAGAACTCTTTTTAAATCAATGTTTTCCACTATTACCATAGACACAGATCACTTGAACTCTGAGAACAGAATCAGTTCTAGACATGTTCCCTCTCTCTCCCTGCCATGTTGGCTTCATATCCATCCTTTCGCTAATCCCAGGCACTTCTATTTACCTCTTAGAGAAAATGACAGTAGACACTATTTTGCTGGCTTTTTTTGTTCTATTTTGCTGTCCTTTTCAGTATGGTTATATCATTAATCTCTCCTTAACTTGATCTCTGTGAGACAGCTGAACTCAGAGAATACTCGAAGTGCATGATTAATGGCAAATTATCTGGCAACACAAGTGAGACCAGAGTCAATAGTAACCAGGGAAAAAAGAATCTGAAGATCTACAGGTGAACAGCAGTTATTTAGTGCTCGCTTGCTGGTCAATGCCAAGAGCAGCCAATAAAAGGTGACATGAAAATTGTTGACGTAGAAAAAGCTCTAAAATACAGCGTCCTAAATTAATTCATAGCATTTATAGGGGAAAATAAGGAACACTTAGCAGTAGTTTTCAGCGTGAATTAGTAATAGTTCTTCTTTCTCTCAGTATATATGTAGGGTTGAACCTTGAAAACTTTGTGCATATGTTTTTGAGACAGCAATAAGTGGTAAAAATAAAATTTGAGGCAGATTTATGGTTCTTCATGAAACATACCATTTGAAGAACATAACTAATTGTGGAAGTTTGGCTTTTTGTTTTATGACCTTGCCTTCTACCATGATCCTTACAATATCTTATACTTGATGCTTCCAATGTGAGCCAGAAATCAGTGCTACAAAGAGAGGGATGCTGAGACAGTGGGAGATTTCTTTTCTTTTTCAGAGTGCTTTATATGGTTTCCTACCCTGCTTTTGTCACAATACACTTACTTCTGTGAGTTTTCTGCCAAATAGTATGACTAAGTTATTTAACCTTCAGTGTAACTAATTCCTGTCTTGTCGGGTTTTGATTTTTACTGCTTCATATTTTTTGTCTTATTAAGTAAATGTATTTTCAGCCTTTTTGAAAAGGACAGGGCTGGTCTTTTGTTCCAGTTGAGGACTGACCTCTAAGGAAGCTTTGCCCTGGATAGATGTTCATTCTACTCTCCATACTTTGAAGTCTTTCATGCCTGAGGAGCTAATTTCTAAGATGAAGAAATCAGGCCACTGAATGGCTTAAAGATAAAAGTTGAGCCTACTGTAATGTTCTGTAGGAAGCCAAAGTAGCGAGCAGGAATATGTTGTTCTTCCGGAGTTTTCAAAGGGCTGAATGGTGCATGTCAGAAATGTTGGATTACTGAATGAAACAAACCAAGAGGTCATAACTGAGGCCAGATTGGTGTTCCCCGAGAGGATGTTTCCAGTTAGTGCAAGCAGCACTGTCAGTATTGGTTTTAAGCATTACTGTTTTGTGAGAGCTTAATTTCAACAGTAAGTCCAAGAGCTCCTTTTCTCAATGAACTTGTATCATTGAAACAAAATGCAGTTTTGATGGCAACATTTCCTTCTGTAGAACATTTGCTGTGCACTTGGATTCAGCTTCTCTTAGATAATCTTGCCTGTGCTGTGAAGTGTCTTGTTAATGTATGGTCATATAGGGCATTTCTCACTGATGGACTTACAGCCATTCTAGCAGATCACCCCTGACTCCTGTGAACCTTTTAGAGTGGGCAACAGCATTGATTGATTAACAGTGTCATAAGGTTTAGAGAGGTCTGGAAGGGTGAGAGCCAGTGCTTGCTTATCTGTTGACATTAGGAGACCGTCTGCTAGCACCGTGTCTGCCGAGAGCCTGGCCTGGCTCCAGGCTCCAGTGAGTACAGTACACTGCATTCAGCTGCAAGCCCTTCATTACCTTTTATCTAGTTTTCCTATGAACTTTATTCAAAATGATACTAAGTAATAGTTTGGCTGTGATCCAGGTATTCTTACTACTTTTTATAAAGGAAAAAAACAACCCACCACTTTTTGGAAATGTGTGTTTTAAAGGATGGGAGGAAGATTTCTTCTCAAAGTCAGACATTGGCAGTTGTGACCAGCTGCAAGTGGAAAAGTCAGGTAGTATTTTTCTTAGGTAAACTCCCTGAGCGCCTTTTCCTAGGACCTTTCCTGAGACTAAGGTACCATCTTTGAATTTTTCCACTCTGGGTTTTTCTAGTTCCTTTTTGTACCCCTGTACTTCTGCAAACATTTCCACAGTAGAACTATGTATTTTGGGAATAATTTTGTTCCTGCTAATTTTACATGACTCTCTTTTCTTGTTTTGGAACAGAGAGAGAACAGTCATTTCCTTTCATGTCCTGATCATTACTCAACGTTTCGGTCTGTGAATTGAAAATTTGTTTAGTATTGTATCTGTAGTTTTCTGTGATAGAGAAGAATTAATGTCTCACATAAGGCACACCATTCACATTTCATATTTTAAAAGAAAGGCATCATTACGTCTTCTTTTTGGTATCTACTTAGGCCCAGGATGGGTGAAAAACTCCACTGGCAGAACGAAGCAACAGAATAAGCCAAAAGTTTTTGATGACAAATCTTAAAAATCTTTGCTGTTTCTGGCTTTGTTATATTCCATGCCACCTCAGAAAAGCTGCTTGTTTTAGCCATGGAAGTTGTTTTTTCTGAGTTCCAAAACTCCATAGTCCTACAGAACCAGTTAGCTTTACACATCTTCCCAACGGTGTGAGCAGCTCTGGCCAGGCTTCCATAGGGAATTGGGAAGACATCTGAATTTCTGTGTGTCCAAAATTTCAGAAGTGTGGAAGGGATGGATAATCCCTTTCAGAAATGAGAGAGGAAACACTGGAATTTTCTGAAGAAAGAAAGTTTAAAAAAAGATGCTAGTATTTAAACTTCATGTTTTCACCCAGCTTCCCAGAATCACAGAATTGCTGTGGTTGGAAAGGACCTTTAACATTGAGTCCAACCACTATCTATCTCTACCAGGCCACTTCTACACCATATCCTTGAGCACCCTATCTACACAACCTCTCTGGGGAGCCTGTTCCTCAACATAAGGAGGAACTTCTGTGCTCTACCTTGCATCCATTGCCCCTTGTCCTATTGCAGGGCACAAATGAGAAGAGGTTGCCCCTTTCTTCTTGACACCCAGCCTTCATATAGTTATATACATTAATTTGATCCCCTTTCAGTCTTCTCTTCTCCAGACTTAAAAAGCCCCAGGTCTCTCAATCTTTCCTCAGAAGGCAGGTGTTCCAGTCCCCTAATCATCCTTGTAGCCCTCCGTTGGACTCTCTCCAGTAGATCTCTGTCCCTCTTGAACTGGGGAGCCGAGAACTGAATGCAGTACTCCAGGTGAGGTCTCACTAGGGCAGATAGAGGGGGAGGAGGACCTCCCTCGATCTGCTGGACACACTCTTCTTAATGCACCCCGGGATACCATTGTCTTTCTTGGCCACAAGGGCACATTGCTGTCCCATGGAGAACTTCTTGTCCACCAGGACTCCAAGGTCCTTCCCCATGGAGCTGCTCTCTAGCAGATCACCTCTACAATTCTGCCAGCGAACAAGAGATTAACTCATCTCTGCATACAGGACAACAGTGTCATGTCCAGTACCAAACACACATTGCTTGCTCAGTAGCTATCCTGTGAATTTAGCTGAAGAGGTTAGCTTTTGTAGTTGGAAGTGGACGTAAAAAAAAAAGACTCTGCAGTGGCCTTGGTGTTCTTAAACTGGGCAGGGGGAGATAGATGAGAATTAGCGAGAGAAAAAAAAATTAAACGAGCCTTACCTCTGCTTTGCTTTACTAGTAAATGCCACGTCTGTGGTTGTGAGGGGGTGGAATTGAGGTTACTGTGAGCAAGAGCGGAGTGCTTAGTCTGCTCTTTTAAGTGACTGCTCTAATGCCTTTCAAATCCTTTTGGTTTACTGCAAAAATGGTTTACTATGCTATTTTGATACACTGCTTTTTCAGTTGCAGAACTGTACCTCAGAAGCTGGTTTTGGAAGTGTTTTCTTACAATCCGTGCTCGTGGTGCCATTAAGAGTTGTTCTGAAACATGGCACATGAGATATGCATACCAACTGGTGGCAAAATCAGCTTGTACACAAATGCATAATGATAGCAGGGTGAAGTTTGGTAAACAATTAAACTTAATAATGACAAGTAATTTGTAATTTATAGATGCATAAAATGCCACCACTGCTAAATGTCTTACTTTGATTTCAGGTTGGACAGATGTTCCCTTATGATATTCAAATTTATTCATAAAAAGTAGGCAGGTGAAATTAGTGTGAGGGTGTAGCTTTTTGTTATGTTTTGTAATTATCAGCTTCCCTTTAATATATATATTTTAAATTCATATGTAACAGTTGAAACCGAGCATTTAGAACATGAAAATATTTATTTAAGAAACTAGTCATTGTGGTAGTATAGAGCAGCTATTTGCTTAGCTGAAGATATTAAAAACTTCCTCTATAACAGAACAATTGCTTTACATGCTATGATAGAGCCCTGTATTATTTGATATCAAAAGTCTTGTAGTGCAAGATGAATTTCCAGAAATTTAAAAAGGAACAACGTAGTTTGCTTATTTTGCACTTACTTTTGAGCTAAACTTGGCAAGTCCTTGTATTCTGCAGTCTGCTTCCTTTGGTTTGGTGTTTGGTTTGGTTTGGTTTCCAAGTGGAAACACCAAGGGAAGAATTGAAGTAAAACAATTAAGTATGACTAATTTTACTGTTTTCTAGTGTGTAAGTTGTGGAAAATGTCATTTTGCTTGACCTAGTAGGATTTTTACTTTCCTTTCCTCCATACACTGGAAATGAAGTAAAGGAGGAGTATCAGGGAGAGTATCAGGGAGAGAGAATACTTTCTCTTTCGAAGCTTCAGAAGAAAGTTAATACATAGGAAGCATTTTGCAGGTTGTATTTTCACTTCAAACTCTCCTGTGCGAATATAGTTGATAATGGAAACTTTTTTCTTTCTTTTTTTTTTACCTTGCATTTGTGTTAGAGTTGCATCTATTACAATTTCTGAAAACCTTAAATGAATATACTGTTACTGTAATGAAAACCCTTACTTCAGAGATCTGTCGAGCAAGGTTTTTGTTTCAAATTTAAAACCATTAGTGGCTCTTTCTAAAAGTGATTTAGATGGAATAAAAATTTGGTTTAACAAAAGCGTATCAGATTTCTAAAACCTATTGGAAATCTGAGTACTTGATAAACCCTTGGAATTAGTTAAATCACTCCATTAAAAATTTTTAATTTAAATTAGCTTTCTATGTTCTAGTCTGTCTTATTAACTCTATTTATCAGTATCTTTTGAAAAATTCATTTTTATATAAATGCAGCAAAAATAATATAAGATGCAATATGAGATCCTTTATCATCATCTTTGCAAATTAAAAATCCTGAACCAACCTTGTTGGTTCAGGACTGCTTTTCTTGGATCGGAAGTCTCCCATAGCACAAAGGTGGTGTTTCAGAGCTGGGAAGAGACTGTAGTGATGGGGTGTACTCCAGGCATGCACATTGCCTGTATGCCATGTGCCCTCTAACAATAATAATGAACATCTGACTGGCATCTGTCTCGGAGAGCCTGGTGCAGGCTGGCTGCGGTGGGTGCGAGTCCTTCTGAGTGCAGCCTCCCAGGGAGGGAAAGAGGAGCTTTGTTCCGGCAGGCAGGCAGGCGTGGTGGCATCCTTCAGGAAGAGCGCTGGGACTTCCTCTTGCCCTGACTGCTCTGGGAGGGCTTATTGCCTTTGGCACAAGTGTGCGCAAGCAGCCCAGGTCCAGCTCGCCGCCCTTTGTGTGGCGTGCCAGGGAGTTGGACACGGAGATGGGAAATAGCTCTGGCAGGTCTGACAAGTTGTGGCTCAGGATTGGCCCTGACAAACCCAGGTTGATGGTCCATCTGCCCTGCTGGTCTTGGGGTGTATACCATCTGCGTTTTCCTTTATCCAGAGTGTTTCCACTCCCGTCATGTTGGGTAACGGCTTAATGATTGTGCTGAAGAGTATTGGCTATTATAGATACAAAAATATAGGTTATGTTTCTGTAGATGTGATCATTTTTATTGATAATGGCATGGTTTTGCACAAAGGAGATGAAACGCTAGGGAAGCAGAAGATGCTTTAGGTCTTTTTTGTTTGTATTTTTTTCATTAACTTTACTAGCTGAGAGGCCATAAATGCATGGAAATGATGGGTGAGTGAGAATATCTGCTGCGTTTATTTCAGAATAAAGATTTCAACTGGAACAACATTTCATGTGAAAAAGAGAGTTTGTTTTGCAATATGAGGTCAAGTGAGCCCTGTGGTGTGTGGTCCAAGAGTGCTGTAACCCTGCACAAGGTGTGGGATCCTTTCAGTCTGTGCTTCATACACTCAAAGTATTTCAGACACTCCAGGGAGGATGGAAAATCTTGTCTGAAATCATGTTGAATCATCCACCTTTCAGCTCTTATTTTATGTGGCCTGCTTTTGTTCCTTGTCTTTTTTCCCCTGCTGCCTCCCTCCCCACCCTGCCCTCTTTTTGTAACATTTCATACATTTTCAAGTCTTTGCATAACTAAATTTTAAAAAAAAAAAAAAAAAGGCCAAATACAGTTTGAAAAGCCAGTGAAGGTTAGATCATGTTTAATTCATTTTAAACAATGACCGAAGGAGAAAAAGTCCCCTTTTTCTGCTTTGGAGTTGCTCTGCGTTCCTGTGGTGTCTAGCTCATTACACAAGCTACAAGTGTTTCTGATTTTGTTGTTGTTGTTTTGTTTTGTTTTTAATAGCAAAAAATTTTTTTTTCTGTGTCAGTGGTGTACTAGACATATTAAAAAGCATGTATAAAACTTCTTGTCAGAGCATGCTGCTTTTAATACTAGCTAAAGTTTTGTTTGTTGCACTCCAGAGAGATTTATAAATTACTACCTTTTTATATGGACAGGTGTTCTTAGGAAGACATTTCAGGCAGAGAAAACAGGTATTTACATGGTGTGCGCAGTGTTACCAGCAACCATGTTGCTTTTTGCCAGAGCTCTGGTGTGCCCAGCCTCACAGCTCTCCCTATTAATGTTTAATCGGAAAAGCAGCAGGACCCAGCACATTAGTACTTCAGCACTGCAAAGCGAGTTTGGAAACTGCTCTGTGTTGCTAGCAAAGTTTTTTTCTGAATACCTGGCTAATTACTGTTAATAAATCAGTACTGAGGAGTACCTCACCGCTGAATCAAACAAGCACTTGGCGGTTGTAGGATAATGAAGTGTTACTTGACGACATATGTTAATGTGAGGAGCAATTGCGCAGTCCTATTCAAACTCTTCTTTTACAAAACAAAAGAAGATGAAATCCTGTTTCTGCAGGATTCCTTTATATATTTGTCATCTGTCTTGTCTGTGTTAAAAGTTGGGTGCCAAATTTAGCTCAAGTTTTTGGTACATCTAGAGACTTCATTTTGTTTTACAGTATCAGTATTGTTCCCCAACTTAATGCTGTGCCTTTAAATGCTGCCCCTTGTCCCTGATCACGCAAAGCTGGCAGTGATGCGAAGTGGTGTAGTATGGGCAAAGTGACTGAAGTGGGGAGAGCTGCTTTTCCAAAGCTTGTCTCCGGCAATTGCAGACTTTAGCTATTCAGAGTAGTCTGTGAGCTGGTAAGTTAGCTGCTGTTACTCAAGGCAGCAGAACTCGAGTCAAGCTGTTTTACCAGTATGGTGTAGTAAAGTATTTTAAAATAGAACAGTCTTTTCATGAGGATGGATTTTTCCCAAGATGGTCACTGAAATATACATCCAATGCAGTAATGTCAGTTTGCTTGTTTTTCTGCTATCACTGCTTTTAGTGAGGGAATTGTTACCCAGTTTACAATAGCTAATTTAATTTTTCGGTAGGCTGAGCCTGTTTCACTGGTTTGCATTCTCTCCCATTGCTGTTACTGCTGCTCTGCCTCTCCAAATGTTTTGGGCTCTTTGTGGTGATTTGTTTGGTTTTTTCTTTCCTGTTTGATGCATAATTTTCAATGAGATTGAATCAATGCTACTGTATTCACATTCAACTTTTTGACAGCACTTGAAACTGCAGTATGACTGCTGATCTGGGCAGTTCTTTGAGTTGTAACCCATTGATTTTGCATCCTGAAGAGAGACTGGATTTGTGCCAGAATCTTGTGAAGTTCGAATTATTCATGTTTCTATGCTTGTTTAGGTGGTAGCCAACTGGCTTCATATGTCACTGGCAATAATAAAATGTAAACAAGATCTTTCTAGGTAGAGAGAGCATGCACACAAGCTTGTCACCACTGAAAGCATCCCAAAACCTGTCTGTGTTGTAAATGAAATGAATCTTGTGCAGAAATTCATAATGTCAGCAAAACATTTGAAGGGCTCATGAAATCAATGTGGTCTGCAGTACTAGATGAAGATTCAGAAATCCATCGAATTGATGGTGTAATTGAATTTGCCAGTTTTCAGTAAAACACGCTGAGGTGCAATGGATGTATCTAGCAAAAGCATTTATTTTAAAAATACAGCTGTGAATTGCAAGTTCCAATAGCGATAGGTGATAGTATCTGGCAACAAATCAGGAATGGAGAGAAGTATGGAAAGAAAGCCAAATAAATTGTATGCTTAAACTTCTATACAATTTGTGATGCATCCCCCTTTGGAACCACAGTGGGGAAGTACAGTGTCTCAGATTACCTTGCAAAGAAGCAGGTGTGTTGTTCTCAATCTACTGCACGCATGAAACAGTAGGGCAAACTGCTGACAATTGTTGCTAAAGATAAAAGTATTCTTGTGCTTTGAGCTTAATAATTCTGGGTATTGTCTATCAAATGGGAGCTGATGCCTATACAAGAAGTGTTGTCAACAAGATAAAGTTTCTGTAAGCCTAGGAACTCCATACAATGTCTAAAATCGAGTGATGTTTAAGCCTGTAAGAAAACCAGGACTATCTTTGTCCCCCTAATGCACTACAGCTGAAGGTGACAGATTTCATCAGCTCCTCTACTAAAATAGGTGGCATTAACTCGGCCTGCTTCCATCATCCAATATGTGTTCAGCATGTGTGGCGCACATAATCAAATATGAGCTAGGAGACTGTCCTCACAAGGTGTACCGTGGAGCTTACGACGTGCAACTGTCAGTTCTTGGTAAATAAGTGATTCTGTCTGCTTTAATAATGGCTGCAAGCGTGCAGATACATATGTGTAAACTGCCATCTTGTACTGACCAAAAGATTCCCCACAAAAAGCAGGCTGGTATGCAAGAAGATTTCAAGGAGATCCTGAAGGAGAGGAACCATACACTTTAAATGTCTTTACTTTCTAGTGCATTCACCAGTATCCTACGACACAACTTGAAAAGATTGTTTCTTTAAACTGTAATACTTTAATTCCCTATGTTCAGAATATTCTCAGTGGGACCAGATGATTCTGTACAGTATTAATCAGTAAGTATGAAGAAGTCATCCTCAAGAACATAATTATGGGTACTGCAGCTAGCATGCTGCAGAAGTTCTCGTAAAGTCTACTGATATAGACATAGATGCTTTCCATAGCTGACACTAAAATAATCCATTTCAGCATGTGAAGCTGAAATTTATGATCTTGATGTAGTGACTTTGGACTGAACGCAGTGAAGTCACTGGGAAACTCGCCTATCATCCATGAATTTATGAATCGCAGCTCTCTAGCTCACCAAAATCTAATTGCACGGAAAAACCCCAAATGTTGGGTTTTTCTGTTCAGCCGAAAAAACAACTCATAAATCAGGAGTTGCAGTATTCATCACCATCCAGTGGTCTTGAAGTGCTCAGTGAAAGGGAAGGGACAAAGAACAGAGAAGAGTTGTTTTGGGTTCACTCAGTTGTGCCCCATACACGGGAGGTGTGAGATTTGGAGGGTGGCCTTTTAGAGGGAAACTCGTGCTCAGGTCCTCTGCATGAGCAGGAAAGGCAAATGCATCCTACTTTCTCACTCCAATCATCGCCTTAAGTGCTAATAATTCCACTTTTCAGAGCAGTAACTAAAGCAGTTTCTTTCCTTCCTATTTTAATAAATGTATTACATCATATGCAGCATGATCTTTAGTGGAAAATATCACAATTTATGCTGGTACTTACAAGCCCAATGAGCTCTGAGATGTCTGCTCTCTAATTACAGCACAGTGGAGCTTTCCTTGGCAGTGTAAAGAGTGGTCCAGACAAATAACAGCTGTGTTTTGGTTTTATAACACCTCAGCATGTATCACTTCCCAGTGACAAATATAAATCCCACTTCTGATTTTGGATCCCTGGCCAAAAACTGTACTACATTTTGTTCTCTCATATAGTTTGCGATGTCTCTTTGGTGATGCTTTTTCCAGTAAGTTGCCAGGTGCCTTGCGTGTGAGGCAAGTTCTAGAGGCACTTCAGCTCTATGGGCACTTCAGCACAGCACTAAAAGCTGCAACAGCTGACAGGTTCTTATTTACAGCTCATCTTCCGTTTTCACTGTGGCATTGTGTTCTCCAGTACTTTAGTTGTTGCTTTATCCTTCTCAGCCACCATGGAAAGGGCAATGTTTCGTTGTTTGCCTTTGTTGCTAAAACTTCAGAAGGGACTTTGTTAGTTCTGAAGAAAAGGATTTATGTTGCGCTTCCCAACTTCTTCACTATGCAGTATGGTTAGTTTGTCCACTTTGCTCATCGGCCTTCGAGAGTGTGTGTAAATACAGTACTTCTTGAAGGTTTGGAACTGTGTTGATGAAAATGCATCAGCTAGGTGCTGAAACTGCTGGAATTTGCGTGTAGTAGGGTATGCATTTTCCCAGTCGAGGCAAAAAAAGTAGTTTTTAAGGATGCGTTGAATTATTCTTTGCTCACTATTAAACTGTTAGTTTTCTTAATGGGGAGACAAGGCTCTAGTTGCACCAAGCTCAATGTACAAATTATTATAGGGTTTTATGACCTGTATTATTCAGCAAGCCAGACAAGATGATACTAATGCTCTCTTGTGGTCATAAATTCTATAAGATGCTTAGATACCACATTGTTACAGTGTTGGCATAAATATGCTGATGAATACAGATGTAATTAATTTTTAGACATTTCTTTAATTATTCCAGTGATAGATGCCTTTGTCCATAATGTAGTAGAGAAAGTGTCCCTGCTGTATTACTGCTATTTGTAAAATTTGATGGCTGCAGGGCCTGAGTTTGTGGTTCTGCTGTTGCCTTTTTGTTCTACAAATGTACTTGTGGCTCCACTGAAATTATGACCTGAAGTGCACGCTAAAGCATGGAGTTAGCTCCTGGTAATCACAGCCCATGAGAGCTCGAGAATGACTCTGACTAAGAGGAAGGAAGGGCAGACTAGTGGGGCTGATAGAGCTGTAGAGCACGGGTATGAAGAGCCCCAGGTTATAGCAGTGGAAGAGTGAAGATGCTGACATTCAGTTTTGAGGCTGAGCAGTGTTTCCTGAAGGCCTGTTCCTGAATTTTGAGATGGTACACAGCTTCTCTTGTACTCTCTGAGAAGTTGTTTGTGCTGCTCTTCTGCATCAGGTTTTAAATTCCAGTGCATCCCAATGGTTTTCAAAGGAAGGAAAGGTGACCTCATGGCAATGAAGTGGTAGACTATTTTTCTTTTTTTAGTTGAGAGAAACTATGGTCTTTATCTTTTATTAAATTTACCGTCTCGTCAAAAAATATCTCTGGTGATGCAAGAAATAAAACAGTATAGGGTCAACTTTATTTACATTTTTATTTTGCCGTAGCTCTTGACAAAAGTGGAGGTATTATCAGGGCAGCATCACTTTAGTTGCTTTTGAATTACTTTGATATATTCTGTTAGTGCCAACAGCTTTTAAAAAGTAGCACTGTTTCAACTAAGGGGTTTGAAGAGAACAAGCCTGTATGTGTAGCCTCTGGGTTCCTACCAGGTACTGCTGTGGTGTCTGAGAATTAAATTAAAGAAATTAGGTGATGGTAGTTAGCTTTGTCCCTGTGTAGATACAACTGAACCTTGTACAATTTAAGCTACTGCTAAACTAAATGGATGAAGTTCAGAGAATAAATGCGGACCATGTCCTTTGATGTTTATCCCTGTTAAGAGAATAACAGGAAATACAGCGATGAAAAGGGATCAGCCTTTGACCCATGGTGGGCTTTTTATCTTGCGTATTTTGACAGTCTGACACTCAATCTATTTGATTGCCGCATGGTAAAGATGAATTAAATATTTCTGTTTTTTAAAGTGTGGAGAAGCTTTGTGTAATTATTACTGTTTCTTTAGCAAATAATGTATCAGTCACACTTACGGTGACAATAAAAGAATAAATTAAGCCAAGAATTTGTTACTTCAAATAACGTTTTAATAGTCTAATATTTTAGATTATTAGTCTTGTCACAATACACACTCATACTTCAAGTTGACATAGGAAATCTTCAATAATCATATTTACTTTCCTACAGCTGGTAGGGAACCAAGAGAGTGACTTGGAGTTTGGAAGCGGCGAGCCAGCACATGATAAAACACCTTGGCCTGGATATACGCAAGTGCTCCTCAGTTAAGCTGTCTGCTGGCAGCACGGTCCGAAGTGGTGAGGCCTCGTCACAGTCACAAAGCCTTTTGAGCTTCAAAGGCAGGTGGGTGTTCACTGCATGGTACAGAGGAGGAAGGGAAAGGGGCTACCATAGATGTGAAGGAAGCTGCACAACAAAACCCGGAGTGGTACAGGCTGATTCACACAGTCTTGAGTTTTGCAAAGCCAACAAGTATATTCTTCAAGGGAGGGTGCAAGGCCTCTCCACCTTGGCCAATGGAAAGGTCATGTCTCATTTCCAAGTCCCATCTTAGCTGAAGCCTCATGTCCTGGGTGGGGAGACATTGGCTTCATCCTGTCCATCAAGAGGTGCTACTGAGGAACAGACAGCAAATAGTGGGTAGGCTAAAGACCCATTTGCCTTTTCAAAAATGCATATGGAAATATTCTTTCTTTCTTTCTTTCTCTCTTTTTTTAATAGCTGCAAAAGCAGGTTCTTTTGTTTCTCTCCTCCCCCTGTCCTCCCATCCCAAGTGTTTCCTTCTCCTGGAGAAGAGACAGGAAAACTTCAGGCCCTCGAGCTTCCCTTTTAATTTTAATGTGCTAACCTGGTTTTGTGTCAATAGGAGCCTCCAGCTATGTGCTCTTATACATGTTTTTTTAATACACTGACTTCAGTCACTTAAATTATCTTGCTGTGAGCAGCTTCTCATGTAAAACACATCTAAAGCTGCAAGGGGTTTTTCCTTAGTGTGATGATAACCCCCGAGAAAGTCTTCCCTTAGTAAAAGAAGCAAATAGTCTGTGTAAAGACAACAGTCTGAATCATGGAGGTAAGAGATTTTAATTCAGGTGGCTCTGTGAGGATGCAGGCGGTGAGCAGCTGTCTGCAGTGTGGAGCCTTGCTCTGCGATGGCTCACTGCGCGTTACTGTGTTTCATGGCGAGCACCTTCGGTTTGCTGCTGAGGCAGACACTGATATATAGCCGATGTGACTTGGGATCTGTTTGCTTTCTGTTCTTCCCTTCAACCAAAAGGACTCGAAATCTGCCACTTATAATGGAAACTTGAATACTGAAGCATCAAGTAGCTGGAGATGAGCAAAACAGTAAGTGGTAGGAAACAGTACCCTTTGGTGTGCAGTCTCTTTGTCAAAGTGTTCTATTTATCAGGAAAATGCTGGGCCCAAAGATGCACTTGCCTTGGAATTTGGAAAGCAAACGACGATTTGTGCAGTTGAACAGGTAGTAAGCCTTGGAGAAAACCACTTGTCCATCTTTCTTGCTGATACTTACCTTCATAGGATGTATATTTATAGCCTTACTGTTCTAATAATCTGAAACCTAGCCCTCAAGTTAACTGAAGCATGACTTTTGTTGCAATTTATCCTTCTTGCTGAAAGGGATTAAATAATATAAATCAAGGGCTAGTGGAAGCATCGCCTTGAATTTTGGATGCTTTTCAGTGTATCTTTTAGAAGGCGCTCTTTGCATTTCTTTGTTCAAAAAGCTTCTGCAGGAGAAAAAACATCATTTGGGATCTGTATGCTTCTTAGTGAATGTTGTGCTGATAGCAGTAGGATACAACGGGTATCAAAACAACCAAGTGCTAGAATCGCTTTCTAGATGCATGGCAATGCTCTGCGCACAAGTTGAGGTCCATGCACTGGTGGCAGCCAGAGCTTCCTATGACTTGAGGAATGGAGAGGAAGCCTAAACTTACCCATGATCAACAACTCTCTCTTTAACTGCTTTGGACAAGAGAACTTTCAGCAAATTGTAGTGTTTTCTTGGAAAAAACCGTAACGGATAGCCTGCTGTTTCGTTACCTGACTCCAGTGGGGCTGGCTGAGCTCTCTGTTCAGTGCAGCTGTGTGGAAGGTGACCTGGAGTGTTGGTTGAGGAAGGCTACTCCATTGTTTCTCCAAAGTTTTGATGGGCAACAAACTTTGGTCTGCCTGGGTTGCTGGTGCAACTGGCTCCCAGAACTTTTAAATAAAATTTAACTAAAAGTTTGTTTTGTTTTTCTTTTTTTCTTTTTGCTTAGCTGCTGACCTTAAAATAGACGTCTGAGTAATAATGGAGATGAGATCGAATGTAAACAATCTTAAAAAGACAAATACCACTGGAACCTTAAAAATCTGTCTTAATCAAATTCTGTTTTCGTTATCTATTTGAAGAGTATTCTATTACTGCAGAATAAACTGCAAAGGGCATTCATGGATCTACTGGTACAGATAAATGCAGTAGTACTATTGGAGAGCTTAATCCATATTGCAGATTGGTGGTACCCAATCTTTCTGGCTGCGGTGGCCACTTAGTTTCTTCTTGTGCCATAGGAGCTCCCTTCCTGTCTCCCCATTAGGTGTGGTAGCAGTGTGATGGAAAGAGCCTCCCCTGTGGATACAATGCCTGGAGTAGACTGCTGCTGCGGGCTGCTCTCTCCTTGATCACTGGAAAAAGAGATACCAGGAAGGTATCTCTGGTGAAGCACCCTGGGCTATGGGCTGAGCATCTGACCATGGCCCACCAGCAGCTCCCCAGTCCCAAGTTGCAGGAACCTTCTCACTACTGCTGTTTCGACAAGCAGGACGGATTGTTCTTGTCAGAGCTCAGGCCTTACCTGTGTGTTTGGCCTTTTCAGGCTCACCCTGCCTCTCTAAGTCCCCAGAGGAGAGGCATTTACCTGTCACGTTTTATCTGTACAAGTCATCCTGTTTCTCTCCAGTCGGGATCTTGAGGACACAGCTATCTTGTCGCTTGCTGTGATTATACTCCAAAGGCTGCCTTTAGGCCAGAATCTGGAGTTCTTGTTAGGCACTGTGGCAGAGCTACGCTGCAACAGTCTCACATCACAGTCCTACTTGTTTTGAAACAGGAAACACAAGAGCAGAGAAAACACATTATAAACCAGTAATTCTTTACAGGTTTCAAGGCTTAGTGTGTATTGTTAATTACCTCCTGGAGGGTGCTACCTTTTTCAGTTCTGAAGTTTGTCAGGTTTTTAAGGTGAGTTTCCCTGTCTCACAGTATTTTACCAGTTCAGGTAAAACCAACCCCACTCATGTAGTCTCCTGCTTCCTTTATTTCACTGCTTGCTGTTGGTAACATTCACGTTAGGATACAGAGTTACTCAGAAAGCTAGAGACTTTCTCCAGACCTGCTTCTTAATTTTCTTTTCTACAGGCACAGAGAGCCTTGATTTTTCTGTAGTTACACATGCAGACTCTGCGCAAGGAGGCTGCGTGGCTTGGGTGCCCGTTGCATTTGGCACTTCTCGGTCGTTAGAGGCTCCCACAGTTGGCATCTGTCACTGTGCCTTTTTCATTCCTGCTGGAAGTGAGGGAAGGAGCTCATAAATGTGAAGGTAGTCTGAACCTAGACATGTGTCATATGATGACCATTCTGTTGCGGTCTGTCCAGTTACTGTCAAAGAAGGATATGATTCTAATTACTGTTGCTAAAACATAAAATAAAGGCATTCTGAAGTTTGACAGCAGTGAGGCTGACTCATACTCTTTTGCCAGTCATTCCATATTTCAGTGACTAAAGACTTTTTTTGGGTGAAAAGTAGTATATTAAAAATAAAGGTTGTGTGCTTTTTTTCATTTGTCACACCTTGAAGCTTAAATTTGAACTGGTGGCAGAGAAAATATTATTTTATGCCTTTTAGAGGATGAAATATTTGTATTTTTCAAGTACCTTTTTCTTAGTAAAGGAATATGGTTTTTTTTTTGTTGTTGTTCATTGTTTTTTTTTTTTTTAAGCATTGTCTTAATTGTGCATGTGTATATAGGAATCTGTCTTCCTCCTAGAGCTGATGGAGAAGAGGCTCCAGAACTCATGCATGAAGTGTTAGGAGTCTGTGGGTCTGGGTGAAAGGTATGAATGAAATTTCTTGTGCCAGATCCCCCTGCTTACAGAGCCCTAAAGTTGTGCAGGCTGGGTTGTTTAGGGCAATGATTACCTCACTCCTAGTTATCCAGCTGTCCCTAAAAATAGCCCTTTTGTATGTACAGGGAAATTACTGGAAATCCATGCAGAAAGTGAGATGCATCCCTGTGATGGTTCAAACACTTTGGGTGTCCTCTGCCCTACTTCTTTCAGGCTTGCCAGAGTTGGTAGGGTTGCTCCAGACCTGAGACAACAGATGGTCTCTGAGGAGACTTGCGAGATACAATCCTCCTTGTTGGTTACTCATGAGTGATGACTTAAAAAAATGCCTGAAATAATTGCTGGTGTCCAAACTATACAGGGGGGCCGTGAGCAACTACAGTTGAAGGGGGTGAGCTGATGTCTGCTGGCTCTGTAGTGCAGGACTGGCTTGCAGAAGGAGGATCTTTAATACTGTGGTGACAAATGTGGAAAAGGAACATGACATGGAAGACCGAGAAGCTGAAGCACTTGTGCCCTGCTGCAAGCTGTTTTCTCTTAGTGCCAGCAGGACTGTTTGAGTCAGTGCTATAAACGTTGCCCACGTGACTGCCCTGAGGAACACTGCGGGACACTTCTTAAGTAATTTGGCATGAGATGGAGCTGGGACTGAAACTTGGCTACACTTCCTTATGCAAGTGAACTGCTTAAGAAAGGTCGTACAAGGGGTGTCTCTAACCGTGCACTGAAGAACAGTTTGGCGTTTGGGGTATTGTATTGTGGTCCAGAGCATTCCTACATGAATTCACTCCCTTTGTGTTACCTAGTCTGTAGAGTTACTACGGAACCTGGCTGAGGCCTGACAGCGAACAAAATGTACCTCCTGCAGTGCTGGTCAGTGCAAGCTGCATAGAGCTGTGTTTCCTAAGTGGTTTATCATCTCAAATTATTAAAATTGCAGACATGCAGTGTGAGGTTACTTCTTTGCAATTATCTAGTAATGTAGAGAAAATAAGTTTAATTAAGCAAGTGTATCTTGGAAACAAAGTAACAATTTCAAGTTGTTACTAGTTTTAGAACATTTGAAGTACAATGCAGTAGAAATACAGTTTAATATCCTACAATAACCCTCAGCTGATGTGAAACAAAGCCCAGGCTGTTTCTTCCATGCTGCTCTAATCAGCAAGCTAAACCTGTTTTTCCCAAGCTGAAGATATCTCTTACGTATGTCCAAGCAGAGAAGCATGTTCAGATGGTGTTTGATGTGTGGAGTGTGCACTTGAAATGCCGTGTTGTAGTGGAAGTAGTAGGAAAGTGCCTTAATTATAGTAGTGTGACTTGAAGCAGCTGGTTTGCTTTGGCATGGTCAGAGCTGATGGCAGGAGGCCGGGCAATGCAGTTGCTGTGTGTCCCCCTGCTTGCGACCTTTGCAGAGGCAGAAGGAAAAAGGCTCCAGCTTCGGCCCTCTAAGCTGTGCTCTCATATTTGACAGTGATGCTTATGTAAGGGAAGCAGCCCTGTAAAGGAAAGGGAAATGCCTGACAATCAGTTGCAACATAGAGAAGATTTGGGATTTCTGTGGCATGCTTTGACCAGAATAAATACAGAAGAGCTTGTGTTTCATGCACTGATCTCCTTGCTTCAGCTGCAGGGATTAAAATTTTGGCTCTCAACTTAGAAAGGAAAGAAGAGAGGTGTTAAAGTAGTCAGGTCATCACCTCTGAATTTATTTGTGAAGTCTCACAAATTACAGGGCTTGTAAAAAACCAGCCAAACAAATCCTTGCGCTATATAGCAAATTCTTATGTGCACAGTAGTGGACAGGCTTTCCTGCTTTAAAAAAAAAAAAAAAATTTGCAAATTAAGACTTTATGAAAATTGAGTAAAATATACTGATGTGACTGCTTAAGTACAACCTCTTTCTCCAGGAACAATTTTCAGTGCTTAGTAAGAAAAGTTACTTCTGACTTCGCAGCTTCCTTTTTGTTTCTTCTCTATGATCTCCATTAAGCTTCCCCAGATCCTGCACAGGTTGATGAATCCTGCGCTGGCAAAGCCCTGCACATCACTCTGATGGCTGGGGAGAGTGGCACTGGTGGGGCTGGTCCCTGGCTGTGGCAGAGCAGCATGCTCTGCAGCCACTACCTGCCTGTCCGTGGTTCCCTCAGTGGTGTGTTGGGGACTGCAAGCTTTGCAGGAAACATTCAGCCTAGTCCATAAGATAAACAGCATCCCCTTTGCTTTAAATGGCAAAAAGCTGGCACATTTGTAAACTTCAGAAAGTTTCATGAAAAGACACATTTGACTGTCAAAAAAAAAAAAGCTTCTATTAATTGTACTAATAGTGAAATTGTTCTTGATGTTAGACACTGGCTCTCTACTTCCAAGTCAGGATAATGTAGAGCAGAATGGCATGTAATAAGTGAATTTATCCCCATATGACCTCAGTGTCACCCTTTCAAGTTGTGCAATAATTACATATAGCAGAAATTGAGCAAGGATTTCTGCAACTAGAGCTTCGGAAAATAGTCTGTAGTCATTTGTCATCTTGGTATCTAAACAAGAAACAGAAAAACTTTCAATAATTTTTTAAAAACTATTTTCAAACAAAATTTCCTTTCATATGATCTCAGTGTTAGTTTTTTTTTCTAAATAGAAACAAAAGAAGTCAACACGTGAAACCAAAGTTCTATGAAAACAGCAGCGTGTGAACACTAGTTTAGAAGCCTCATAATTTCTTAGGCAACTCAAGTGCTTTTAAGACTATTTCTTTTGGTTATTTATGTATGGTAGAGATTAAACATAGGTCAGATGGATGTGTGATGCCTTTTCAGTTTGTAACAAAAGAATTTTTCTCCCACCATTTGACTTATTTTAGCTATGGGCATTGTTACACTAGTTTTCATAATACACAGTATTTTCAGTCTATTGTCAGTGACAAATTAATTCTGTTTGTCTGAAAGCAAAAGTATAGGTGTTTTTCTTAATGGAGCATAAAGCTGAAATAATGGGTTTTCTAATTTTTGCAAACAAAAAGTTCTAGAAGACTGTTTGTTCATTTCAGGTAATTACAAACTTGATCAGTGCATGTTTTTGGAAAACACATTCTGTATGCACATGCGTAGCTGTTCTTAAACATGGAATGAGTGGGAGCTTACAAGCCATGAGCTTACGCCGTTCCAAAAATTACCTCAGTGCTTCCAGTGCCTGGATCACATGGACTCATTATTGGTTTGGGATTTCTTTTGTTTTATTTGAAAGGTGTGACTCAGAAAGCAATTACATGGTTCTTTCCTTTCCTTTCCTTCCATGCCTGTTCTGCATTAGCCAATGAATAGTTCCCTACATTCTTAAATGGACATGTAGTTTTTCCTGTCTCTGATCTTAAACATTTCATTTGCATAAGCAAATGATGTTTTGCAAAAGGTAATACAAGTAATGCTAGATTAAAGAGCAGTATAGCTAAAAGGTTGTCAAGTGGTAATTTTTCAGATAATATCCCCAAACCAGTGATTTTGTCTACTCCTTAGATGTGAGCACCATAGACTCCTGAGCTGTTTTAGCTAAAGGATGAGTATTTTGATAGTGTTCATATTTCCTTTTCTTCATGTACTTTCTGTGATTTTACTTGCTTTTTGAAGAGGCAGAAAACAAATCTATCATCTATATCCGTACTAATTAGCCATTAGATAAAATGTAGGCTGAATAATCTAGTTTTAGCAAATGTCTTTTTAACCCTTTAACACTTTTTGTTACTTTTCAGTAAGAAATAACCAAAATGCACATCCTGCCTTGTAGGTAAGGAGATAGGAGGGCCAAATAAACGTCCAAAGCAATAAAATCTGTTCTCATTAAGATCATTATCTGCCTTACTATAATCATGTTCAAGTCCAGACATCCCTTAATCAATGCAGTCTGGGCAGATATCACAACAGCTCTTCAGCAAGTACAGATAACACCAGTGTCAGTAGCCGAACTCAGGGACAGGCTTAAACATGCATCCAGAAAGCAGTGAAACCAGGGCAAGATAAGAGAGAGCTTTGAACTGTGTCTCTGGTGACACAAGTAATACAGTTCAGGTAGTAATTTTTTGATAGTTGACTGTATATTTTTCATCAGTAAAGGAAGAATAACCAGAATAAAAAGTACTTGCTGCATGGGCAAATGCTGAAATCTTTTGGGGGAATTAACATACAGTGGAGAGAGACCTTTAAGATGTTTCTAAGTAGCTTCGATTAGAAGCCAATACTTTTAAGATTCCAGCAAAAGAGAAGTTAACGTTCTTTCTTTCTTTGTCTCCTGCACCCCCCCCTCCTACCCTTTCCCTCCAACTCTTTATTTAACATTGTTTTCTCAGTGATCCAGGCTTCTGTTCAACCAGGTTGTTGTCTGGTCTGAGGTGTGATCCATGGCCCTGCCAGTAAACCAAGAAAAGCAGCAATGGTGTATGAGAAGGGGTTTGTGATGTGCTCGAACAGAATTAGGTTTTTCTTAGTGCCTCTGCTCATTACACAGTCTTCTTGTAGAAGGCAAAAAATCAAGGGCATTTAGGTACCAATAAATACCTTCCACCAGAGTTCTGTTGAAAATACTGAGGGATCAGGAGGCTGAGATTTAAGTGCTTATGTATTTTAAAATGTATAAATGAAAGAGCTTACAAAGGGCCAAGAAATGTTAAGTATTATAAGTGGTGGTGTGGCACCTAACTTTGGGGTTGCTGACTTGACTTGCATTCACCTCTCATGTGGCGCATGAAGAAAATGAAGGAGCTTTCCCAGTGTATGAGTAAATGACTGTCTCCCAGGAGATGCTGCAATGTTTGGGCTTAGGTATTAGGTTGTAGGGTTTTTTAAGTCGGGAATTAGGCCAGTTGCACTCAAGGGAACAAGTAGGCTTCTGCAAGTGCAAGAAACCTCATTCATGTGCAACTCTGAGGGTAATGACCTGCAAGAGGAATCCTTAAAGGGTAGGATAGACCCCTGAGAGAGCTGCAGGTGCTCAGGGAAGGATCTCATTAACACAACCCCAAAATTAAATAGTTCAATTGGAAGAATGAGAACTAAAATGATGCAGAAGAGGGGTTAAAATCTTCTAGTGCACAGAACAGCTAGCCAGCTGTTGGCTCCTGACTCCTTCCTGCCAGGTCCCAGAAGGGAGCGTGGGACTCCCATCCTTGCGCTGCTTGTGTCGGACATGCTCTGAAAAGCCAGATGAAGCTGTTATTCCCACTTCTGTTGGTGGCTGTTAGGAGCTTTTTAAATAATGAATATGAAATTAAAATTGTTAATACAGGCTCTGTCTTGTGTGTCCAGCTGTCTTAACACTAATCCTGCAAATTTCTATTCCTGTAGAGTAGGGCTGGTACCCAGGTATGCATTTCTAATCACGATAATGAGACTAGTCACAGGCAGAAACCTGCAGGGATACAATCAAAGCTCTGAATGTGTTGCATCTGAAATGCTGGTGAGACTGCCTTCTGCAGTTACTTTTGCTTGGTTTTCCAGGGCTCACCAAGGCAGAAAATAGCTATAGAGCAGCTATTAGTTCAGCTTTTCCCTTTCTTCTTACTATCCCCTGTATCAGCAGGATTGATTGAGAGCCTTTTGTTGTATAGAGGATGTTCCCAGGAAGCTTTCTGTGATTCCCATTACAGTTTATTTGTGTCCCTGGAGCCTTCCAGAAGAGAAACCTTTTGAAGCAGAGTTCTTAGAATAAAAAAAAAGATTTTAGGTTTTTAAAAAGAATGAACAGTTTCATCTGTGTCCTGTTAGACCCAAGGGAGTGAATGAATACTTTCCCCCTTTAGAGCTGAAAAATACGAAAACTCCTATGCAGTGTTAGTGAGTCTTGCAAAATAGATACTGTTCATGCAAGACTTGCCTCTTGTCCTGACACCAGTGGTGGAAAGAGAGAGAGCTTTTTGATCTGACTCTTACTTCATTTTGTACATTGATAATAATTCTACTGGAATGAAGGTCCTCTATGAGAGTGTGGTGAGAGAGAATGTCTTGTCATTTCCCTCTACTGAGTTTTTCTGTCTTGCTCTCTGAATCAGTTTTTTTTTTCTTCATTTCACTGATGTAATTCCTGACAACACCTCTTTCTCTTATTTAAGCTAGAGAGAGCATTGAACATGGCCATGACAATAGCTGCAGAAGAAAGATACTTCTAACTACAGCCCTTTTACTCTATTTGAATGATTTCTTAGTGCTGTTGCTGCTGCACAGATTTAATGTCCGCCTTGGGAGAAATCATTCCTGCCTGGTTCTCCCCTGAGCTCTGGCTCCAGCAGGACAGCCAGAGTAGGGCTTCATCCTTTGGATCTGTTTTCTTTTCTGTGCCTGATACGATGTGTTCAGAGTAGGAGAGAAACTGGCTTCATGAAGTAGGAGCTGCACTGTGAATTTCAATAGCTTATCTTCTGGCACTTTCTGGCTGCAAGAGGATGATAGTAACATTGCCTGGAGAAGTCTCCACCACTGACTCCTGTGGGTGTCTTCTGGAAATTTTCACCCTTCTTTCCCTGGGGAAAGACAGTAAGCTTGACCAAGTTTAAAAGTCCGGTACTGCTAAATTAGCAAGGGCAAAGAGGTTAATGTAGGTTTTCTGTTATTACTGTTTGCAAGCACTGCCTAACCAGCAGAACGTAGGTAGTGCGCTATTTTATGAATTTACTGAAGTGCACAGGGGTGATGTTTAATTAAGCCTCTGTGATTATAGGCACTGGCCTCAAGCACAAACAAAGCTGCAGCTGTTAGGGATGATGCAGGTTGTGCAGTCTTTACTGCAGAGACCATACTCACTGCCAGAGGGAGATGAACGGGAGAAAACAAATCACTGCCAGAGCGTGATGCACCTTGCACGGACCTAGAGAGGAAAGCTGTTAGCTTCCACAGCTCTCGTTTTAGTGCTTTGTGACATCCGACTTTGGAAGGGCACATACAGGAAATCGAGGTGTAGCAAGTGAACCAAGCTATTTGCTTTTTGCTATTTGGCTGTTACTTTTGTATGTTCTGCGTTTGTAATCACTTTATTCTTGTATGCTGTTATGTAGGCAGCAGCCTATTCATTAGATGCATCCCAGAAAAGGATGAAATTGTGATGCAGCCCTCTCTCTAGACAGATCAGTGGGTGCAAGCGGTGGGATAGCCTGGACTTCTGTGGATTTCTAAGAGCTTAGGATGAAAGGAAATAAATCAGAAGAGACGAAGGATCTCTTCAACGATCTTATGACAGAGAGGAAGTCGACTAGCCAAAGGAATTTAAAATACCAACCCATGCAAATGTTAAAACCTGTGGGTAGCAAATGGAATTTGACAAGGATTTGATAAGCAAAGTGGGATTAATGGTGTGAGCTGAAATAGCTATCATAATGATACTGATACGAAGGCACTGATGCATTTCCATATAACAATCTCTTTGTAAGCAGTAGTTTTTGTCTTTACTTAAAAGAAATGTTTTTTGTTACTATGTAAATATAGGATGTACATGACAAGCTGGAAAAGAAGATAAACTTGATAAAGTTCTCTGCCTCCTGAATTTATCTGCAAATTTGAAAAAGCATTAGTATAACTAGTGACTAGTATACTCTAGTCAAAATAGATCTGGTGTGTAAGCTGGAGGAAGGCTGGGGGTGGGATTCTTGGTTAATGTGTATGGCTAAGAACTGGGACTTTTCTGTTTTATTTACTTTGCTGTAAGACAGGTAACATGCTTAGCCTCCCTGTGCCTTTTTTTGCCCACCTTACTTTATGAAAGTAAGATTCATGTTTAAGAAAAAAAAAAAAGATTGTGACATTCACAGGTGTGTATTTTCACTTCTAATGTTGTCATATCACAAACTTCTGTTTCAATTGGAGGTATATCTTCAAATTATTTTCATTAGAAGAATTACTTTACCACCTTTAAACATTCTTAAAACTGTAACATTTGAAATTTTAGGATTTGTGTCTCATGATCTTGCAGGGTTGTCTACTTTCCTTTTAAATCTCCCAGTAAGCTGTGGTAGATTTCTCTGCATTATTTATAGTGCTCCAGAGATCAGCATTCTCTTACTGCTT
Source organism: Eurystomus gularis (assembly GCA_013400335.1). Lineage (NCBI taxonomy): Eukaryota > Metazoa > Chordata > Aves > Coraciiformes > Coraciidae > Eurystomus > Eurystomus gularis. The sequence continues at coordinate 170,150 of VZZY01017965.1, forward strand.
CTTCACAAAGGGTGTGTTTACTTTGAGGAAGCTACTTCTGCCTCATGTCTACCCTCTGTGATATGGGATGAAGTACTTTTCTTTGGGGAAATGCTTTCTTCAAGCCTAATGAGAGGTATTTCAAGTATTACAGGGATAGAAAACAGAAAGACTGATAGGTAATGTCATGAGTTAATGTTTTCTTTCTCATTTCCCATATACAGCCAGCTAGTAATTATACAGGAGACAGTAATTTAGTATCAGAGACTTTTGTAAAGACCTCTTCAGATATGCTTTGCTTGAAATTTTGTTCAGATACGTTCTTGAATTAACAGCAGCTGAACGGGGATTTACTGAGGACTCAGGAACGTGAAAACCTCTGGAAAGGTCTAGCAAGATATAAACCATTGGATTCAGAGCTACTTAAGAGGAGAGCAGTAACTATTCAGATCAAAACCTCAACTGATAAAATATCCTTTTCCTTTCTCTTACCTCCTTCTTCTTCTCCCGGATTCTGGTTAAAGGGGGAAGAGTTTTGAAAGTTTTAATCTGCTTTGAATGGTTTAAAATTTTTTTCCTTTTTTTTAAAGCAATGACCTTTTCCCCCGTATATATGCAAAGAAGATTGTCTTCCTCTCTTCTTTGCTTGTTTGGGAAGTGGGAGAACTGAGCAGGTGAGCCTCTCCTGGGGACAGTGTAACAGTAGAAATAAGGAAAACATTTTTCCCAAACATCTGATCTTTTCCTAGGCAGTAATAGGAAATGAAATTTTGAGAGGCAAGGAAAGAAAAATGTGAAGAGGAAAGCCTTTGTTTCCCTGCTGATTCCAGACTTTGACAGTCAGAAGGTGTGGGAAAAGAAACATACTAGGTGAGGGATGACCTAGTAAGTTTAAAAAGGACGCAAGGACTAAATTGTGTGGGTCGGGTGCCTGAATGTGAAGTTTTTGAAGTATTTGTTTGAAATGCTTCTGTTTGAAGCACCTCTTAAATGCTTTTAAATGAACAAATCAATATTTATTATCACATGCTGCTGCACCTTAGAAAGGAACTGAGAATATGCTAAGTCTTTGTGCCTGAATGTGAAAGCCTATAACACTTTAGTAGTGCCTCTTTTAATTATTACATAGGTTATAGCACTCAGATTGTCTTTTGTTGTAATAAAACATTAAAACCTGACATGTAACTATACTTTAGCAGTAAACTGTGTAAACAAAAAAGCAGTACATTTTTAGTGTGGTTTCATCATTCCTTATTAATACTATAAATGGGGACTATAAATTTCTCTCTTCTTCAACACATGTAAGAAAATCCTTAATGGATTGTGAATGACATGTTATAAAACCTGACATTAAGTAATGCAATTTATATTTAAATGCATCTCACATAAATAAATGCTCTATAAATAGAAATCTATCTGAATATAACCAGTCATTTTGGTGTAGCAGTTTGGATGATGAAATCATTAGCTAGCAATTTATTGTCACAGAAACACGCATTTATTGTATTCTGAAGGGAACTCCCCCAACCACCCTGAATAAACACTTTTAAAAAGAGAAAGATTTTCATAAAAACTAGGTGTTGTGTATATTCGTAGCAGGATTGTGGTAACCTCTAAACAGAATCCATACTTTCCAAAGCACCAAACCAGATTAACTGCTGCAAGTTAAAAACAGTAATCATGGGAAACAGGGCGGGGGCCCTGAGGCAGATGGACATGACATGCTCACCAAACCACCAATTACTCAGATTCCAACCCCTCAGTGCAATTCTTGTTGTGATAACTTAATAGCGGTTTTAAACTGATACTGCCCCCGTTGCCTGAACTGCCACTGTTAGCCGTGACGCTTCCTCTTTAGAGAAAGCAAGCATGATGCTGTGACGGAGTAAGAGGGAAGTATGAAGCTTTAATGGAGAGGTTTAAAAAAAAAGGAAAAATAAAATTGGTCTTCCAGAAGGAACCAGAAGAATCAAGAGTAAGAGCAAACAGTTTCACAGATCTTAGTGAAGTCTGATGATCAGTGTGTTAACTGTGCATTCGGTCACAAAGGGAGAGCCAAAGGATCTAGAAGACAAGTTTGGATGAAAGTGGCCTTATGGTTCGTTTCCAGCATGCGGATGAATGCGGCAGTACTTGGAAGAAGGCCACTGAGTGAGTCCTTTCCAGATCATTCCCTTCAGGATTTTCAAGTGAAGACAGCTTAGGTATTTGGATGGGTTTGGAGCTCAACACTTATTTCTTCCTCTTGTGAGGAAGAAACATGGGGGGTATGTAACCATACCCCCAAGACAAACCACACGGAATATCTGCAGCATGGCTCAGACAGGAAAAAATGAAATTTGCCCCCCTGTCTGCCTGTCCGTGCCAACTGTGCCCTGGGGCTGTATCTACTATCTCCTCTGCAAAATGTAAAAACTAGGGTTTGTCAATTAGTGTTGCTTTGGGCCAAAAGTCCAAAACCAAATAGCTACCTCTACAGAACAGGTCTCCTGCATCGATTCTTCCAAATTTTGCATGCCCTCAGTCTTGCTGCTGCTGAAGATGTGTAATTCAGAAGTAGTTATTTCAGTAGCTTGGGGTATAGAGAGGCTACTAAACAATAGTTCTCATTTTGCTTTGATTTTCAGTAGTTTTCTCTGGATGTGTGCATATGTGCTGTTCCGTGTGATGCAGAACATGGAGAGTAGCTGGGTTGCAAAAGATTCCTAATGCTTAAAGCTTCTGTGACGTGTTTCTTGGTGGGCTGAACTTACTCCTTGGGCAGACCAGGTTTAGTAGACATTAAAAAAACAGGAGCAGGGAGATGGGGGAGACAGGCTGATTGCAGAGTTGGCTGTTCCTGCCCTGCAGAGTGAGGGTGAGGCTGCAGTGTGCAGAGATACGGTGTTACCTCTTGGGCATCTGCGAGACTTAACTTCTGTGAGATTTCTGTAAAAGGGGTTTTCTCCCTTGCCTGACTTGTCTTTAATGAAATTGGACAGAGATTAATGTGTTGCCATTGCAGATGCATTTGGTTATAATTGCCCAGATATTCCTTCTACCAGCAGCAGCAATATAAAGGAACATAAAGAAACTATTGGATGATTTCCTGGAGGTGGAAAAAAACCCCAAATCTAACAAAAACCAGGTGCTGCTGCACAGGTGATGCTGGAGGTTAATCCATATGAACTTCCATCTGTATCTCAAATTGGATTGGAATTGGTTGAAGATTTAGTGGGGAAGGAGGAGGGAATGGAGTGACTGCATATCTTTATTTCCTTAAGAAAGCAGTTTGAAAACCATTATTAAGGTTAGTAATCAATAGTTGCTAGGTTTGGCTCTAAGATGGGTTACTCTACTGCTCCAACAGAAATAATGAAGTAAATCACTAACCTGATGCTGCAGTCAGTCGGTGAAGTTTCTAATACACTGAAATAAGCTGGGAGGGGGCAATGACTGGGCTAGTACCAATGTGTAGAGAAGGGTTTCTTCACCCTGTTTATTTTTCAGTTTCATTTATTTGTAATTCTTCTGGACAGTGGAGAATCACCAAGGAGTTGATGTGGAGTCTGGGGCTGAGGCTGAGCTGTTGTCTGTGTATGTAACAGGACATCCCTGTTTCATAATCTGCCCTCAGTGTTTCTGTCTATGTGTTACTGCAGCAATGCTTGCTGAGGTGGCAAAGCCAAAAAGGCATTTTTGCTTCTGTCTCTGTCTTGGGAGGGAAAGTTAGAGGACAGGTAATTTTCTGGGCTGTGGCTCTAACTTTTCAATATATAAACCTGCTAATGTAATTTTAGCCAGCAGTGCCTCTAAGTGCTAAATCTACTGGTATTAACTCTGCCACAGCAAAGATGTTGAAAGATGATGTGAAGGGTTTGCATACTTTCATTTGCATCAGATTACAAGTACTTCTTTTGAGCATCGGTAATAACTAAGCGTGTTTTTGAAAGTGCTCTCAAGAGGGAGAAAGTCTTCTGTGAATTTTCACTTTAGTATATTATAGAGCTCTTTTTCCTTGTTACAATTACTTCAGCTTGAATAAATTGAGGATTCCTTTCTGAGATGAAGATCTCTCTTGAGCACAGAGATTAATTTTAAGGCTTTGATCATGCAGGTCACCTGATGTCTGAGGCGTCCCCAGTAAAAGTTATGTTCACTTGCATTACTGGGCAGAATTCTCTGGAGTTCAACACAAAAGATGGAACCTATATGGCACTATAAACTCTTCCAGTACCACTGAGATAACACCTCTTTGGTGTATCTCATATCCTTTATTTTTCAGAGAGCATCGTGACATGTCATTCAGTACCCAGCAATAGGTAGGTGGAGTTATCTGGGTGCATCAGTGCCCTTATGCTCAAATGGAAGACTGCAGACTGGACCACAAAGTAGTTTGATCTAGTTTGTTTCTTATGGGACTCACAGAAGACTCAGTCTGTATTGACAGGAGTTCACCTGGTTTGACGTGGTCCAAAGCTGTCACACTTGCCTCTGAGAGGGAGAGGGTAAAAGCAGTTGTGAGATGTCAGTGTAAAGGTAGATCTTGGTAGGACCTTGAGCAGAATTTCTGTAACATTTCCCTCACTGGAGGAACCTATGAGTGAGAAGATGCTGTTTACCTGATGGAGATGTACTTGAAGAGGGATGGTTGCTACCCTTTCTATTTGCCTCTTTTCCAGATTCTATTTTTGTGTTCTCCCCAATTCTGGTAGTCTGTAGGGTTATACTTGGACTTATTTATTAGATGGTTTTACTGTCTGTAAGGTAACTGAATTGGCTGGTTTTCCTTTAGGGGGATGGAGCACAACCAAGGAGGCACCCTTCACAGCTCCGGAGGTGTGCAACCACCAGAACTGAATAAACGCGAGACAACCCATCTTAAGGCCAAAACAAAGATTTGCCAAAACAAAACAAAAAGCAAATAGATTTCCTTTCATTAATGCAGCATTTCTGCTGCTTGGAGCTGGTTCATTAAACTGAAAATTGTTCAAAACAAGCATCTCTGTAAAGAATGCCTGAAGCAAAATTAATTAGTTTTGCTAGGTTAGTAATGCACCTTGCTTGGATGGAAATGGAAATTATTTTTTGCAATAAAGCCACACCACTTTTTATCAGAATTGTCATTAATTGTAGGAAATAGAAGTGTGATGGAAGAATTTGTCAAGTCTAATTTATTCATACGGTGACCATTAAAAATTATTGGCTTGCCTCATGAGATGCAGCAGGATTTAAAGTAACGTGTGACTATCACCTGACCAGCACTGATGTCTGTATCTAGTCTGAGGAATTTCCAAGCCGTCCTTTCACATTATTAAGCAATAGATGGGTAAATCCTACCTAAGGTTATTCATAAGGTGTTGAAAAAATCTGATTTAATCTGCCCATGTTCATGTTTGCTGTTCATTTTTTATAAAGATTCATGTCCTTTTCAAATTGTAGTAGAATTTGAAGAAGAGCTTTATTTTGTATAAACAGTGTTTTGTGTGTGGTGATCAAGTGAGGAATGAGCATGGGCTCATAAAGCTTTACCTAATTTTAATTCCGCAGCTTTGATACTTTAAAAGGCTGATTTTGATACTTCTCAGTGGCTAGGGCAAAACAGATCTGCAAAGTCAGATCAGTAAATCTTGTTAAGAATTTTTATTGTTGTTGTTCCTACAATGGATACCTTCAGAAAAGTGTGACTACCACAAAATTGCCCATCACAGAAACTAGGTTACAGGAGAGCTCCTGGAGGTGACACCCTGCTAGGTATTTAAAGCAGTTCATGGATTTCCAACTGATGCATTGAGAATTTTGGCTGGAAATTCCAAATAGGTTCACTTAATGATCATCAGGGCTTACTTCTTGTAGCATCCGTATGTATTCTTTTTTAAGTGAAGAATGAGGATATATAGATCATATGACCGCTTTAATCTCACCCCACAAGGATATTGTCAAAATGTCTAAGGCTGACTACAGTGCAGCCTTACCCTGGTGTTCTGGTTCCCTCTGAGAATAATTGAAATGTTGCTGGTGCAGTTTCAACAGAAACAGCATGGTTTGGTTTTCTGGGGAGGGGTTATTTTTGTTTTGCTCAAAGGTAACTTTTTAAGATTTCTTCCCACCAACAGTTCTTTATCTCTCACAGCATCCTTCCTGGGTCTTTTTGGTTTGAGTTTCTTTTTCCCTTCTTCTTTCCCCTTATATGTAGATCTTGGTGCTGAATATGCTTTACTTGCATGGCATTCTGCTAGAAATATAAATACAAGAATAATAAGGTCAAATAAGTACCAGAAATACTTATCACTTTGGACTTCTTTATTCCTACTGGAGTCCCTAATTTACCTTTTTCTTCTCCTCACCCACTGCTGATATCTTCTGTCTTGACTGATGCATTCATTATACTGTGGTGAGGTTTTCCCCCTCCTTTTTAATGCTGCAGTATCTTATTTTTATGCTGCTGATCAGCTCATTATCTCTCTCCCAATAACTAATGTATTTTTAATATATTTAACTTACTTTCCTGGTACCAAACCTATGAAAGGAACTGATGTCGCTTCCCCAGCCACTTTGAAATTATTCACCAAGTGCCAGATTCTTCAATTTGAAAATCATGTTCTTTGTGTAGGTTTGGATGTAACATTAGTCTGACAGGATCTTTCTCTTTATGGGTGCTTGATGAGACCACAGATACAGCCTGAGCCATACGTGCACAACCTGCACTTTGTGGCAAAAGTGTTTTTTCCCGTGTTTCCCTTCCACAGAAGTGGAAGAATGACTGTCCAGAATTCTCTGCATGCCTTTCTGATCACACTGTAACTAATGCGGTTACAAGTGGTATGGTAACAGTCAGGATGGAAATACTCAAAGGGATTTTGCTGGTGATTGCTGTTCCGTTCGTTTCCTCCAGCTTGCCAGAATGGTGTGCATGAAATCAAACACTTGTTTTTGCATGATGGGAGACCTGTCACAGGGTTTTATCGTCTCCATTAAAGTGAGTGTGTCACACCTGCCATCTGAGCTTAGGGTACAAGAAGTACAAATGTGAATGGTTTGTTCTGGGTTAGAGGGCTGGCTTTGGAGGAAGGGGCAGAACAGGGTGAATAATCAACTTGGAGGGGGGGCATTCTGTGGGTGAGCTGAGTAATTTCCGAATCAAAGATTTTGAAAAGTTGGTTTTCTCATTTACGTGAAAACAAACAAAATAATAGGATGCAACACTTTGGCTCTTTGTTTTTGCTGGCAGAAGAAGTTACTGCCTCTGAAATTAATTCTGAATCTTTTTTTCCTGAAATGTAATGTCATTCAGTGGTTCTGAAGGTATGTGGACAAGATTCTGCTTCATCTCTATCAAGTTCCTTCTCATTTTCTCTGAACATTGTACAACTGTGTTCTCACCCAATCTGTCCAGTAGCTGTGGTGCCAGCACCTCGCCTCATGGTGCAGCAGGGGTTTCAGAAGGCAGATAGTGATTTCAACTTGCTCCCACTTCACGCTACAGGCTGTGATAGCTCTAATCCTTCTTTGCCACTGCAGGCTCCCTTCTTGTCTCCAGACTCGTTTACCCCTTTAATTAAGGGCTTTCAGAGCATGTTTTGAGTCCACAGATGATGATAGAACTATGATCTTGAGAGGAGGATACTGTGTGGGCACTGCTCTGTTTGTTGCAAAGCGATTATAACTGATGCTTATTTCAGGCACTTGGCAGAGGATTTGGAAAGAGAATACATCCACTCGGCAAATGCTGGTTCTTGGGAATCTTCCTGCAGAGTAACAAAAACAGTAATTCTGAGACAAACCTCTCAATTTACTTGACAAAAACTTCCTCTATGAGAATTTCCTCAATACATGCTCTTCAGTGAATGGTTTTTTGTTTGTTTGCTTTATAGTATTTTGTCTTTGAATAGCTTGCTTTCTTTTGGTGGAAGTGTATCGTGTTTAGAAGTGCTGGATAGAGGCTAGTCCAGGAGGAAGATGTCAGGTCTAGTTTTCTTGTGAATAGGGTAGGTGACAGAAATGAGAAAGGAATTAAAGTTCTTTAAAAACAAGACATGAAGAAAATAGCCCAAAATGAACAGTTTTCTAAACTAGGAAAAGCGTCTGGGAAACCTATCAGACTACAATACCTTTTGTTATATGGGTCAGAAATGTAGGACATTTTTATCAGATCAAATGCAACAATACGAGACATTACAGTGTGACTTCAAAAATGAAAGTTAATAAATTGCTTATGACTCATTACTTGCTAGAGAAGTTACTGTGTGGAAAAAAATCTCAAAGTTAAATGCTGAGTGAGGGGTTGTTGAAAATGTATCATGTTGGAGGTAGTATACACCCTTCAAAAACTGAGACTTTAAATGGACTTTTGCACTGGGAGTATTACGTGGATAATTCACACTTATTCCTAGTAAACCGTGATTTACATAGAGCATGTAAAGCATACATTCCAAGTATCAAACAAGAATAACAGCAAAACAAAAGTTACTACAGCTAACTAGCCGAGATGTGTGTTTGAGAGAGGAAGTGGAAGATAAACAGACTGGAAATGCAATTTTGCCTTCACAATGGAAACTGAGCAACGTTACTTGGCAGCTGGCAAGATTCTAGCTGCTCCTCTTGGGAAAAGAGGTGTGTGTAAAGTAGCAAAATAAAATTTCTGGTTATCAATAGATGATTCAGAATTTCTGGTCTGACTTGCACCACTGTCAATTACTGCAGTCAGGGGGGTTTCGTTCATTCAACATTCATGGCTCACAGATTGTATTTACACCCCTTAAAGTGGTAATGAAACTAACTGACATCTGAAAGTATGTTCCAGAGCATGGAAAAGGTGGGGTGGTGGTGATATAGAAGTGTTAAACCTGAATCAAATAAATATAGGAGACTGCCAGTTGCATAGCATCCTAAAAAGCACATTCGTGTGATCTACCAATGCGTTGCTGAACATAAATAGCTTTGAGAATCTGTTGGGTGTTTGTTTGCAAGTTTAAATATGTCTTTGTTGTGTTTAACCTTGACAGTTATTGTTTTAAGCATGTGGTAACTTACTGTGTACTTTTTGTCAGATACCATCTGAGAAGCTCAGCAGAAAAGCTGGGCTGTTCTCAGGAAGGAAAGCGAGGAAGTACACAGAAACATCTCAGCCCTAGCACGTGTCACTTGCTCTTTGTTTTGGGCATCCTCCTCACAAAAGCTCCTCTGCACTGATTTAATTATGCTTCTCCATGCAGAACGGTTTCTGTGCAGCAGAACACACTGGACTAGTAAATAATTTTCTTTACAATACTGAGCAAACATGCTGGGTACTGTTAAATCACAGGAAACTGATCAGCTTGGTTTTTCACTCTGTTTTGGCATAAAGAGGACTCCATTACACTAGTGTTTCCCATAGATCATTGTTGCAGCCAAAGTGCCATGGAAAATGACTATTTATGCTGTTGCCTGTCAAATAACAGGTAGGAAAAAGAAAATACAGACCAATGTGTTATGGTTTGAGGTTTGGGGCCAGGACAGGCAGGGGTTGGACACCCTGAGGGTCCCAGGGGGGAAGCAGTTATTCCCTCCCCCTTCCTGTCCACACCGGATACTGGAGGCAGGAAGTGGTCTCCAGCGTGGGAGGAAGAGAGGCTCTTGGAGCTGACCCTTCCATGCGGCCAGGAGCCATTTCCTCACTACTCCTCATCCTCCAGTGAATCCGAAGCCATCCAACCTTTGGTTTTGTATTATATTGCATTTATTGTGTTTTCCCCCATCTTTGTACCTATATCTACCTTCCCTTCTTGTTTTCTGTTCCCTTTTAAACAATATATATATATATCTTTCTAAACTTCCAATACAGTGCAAAGTCTCTCTCTCTTTTTTTTACTCCTGATCTCCCTTTTTGCCCACCTGTCTGGGGGGGAACTAAGGGATAGGGAGGGGGGAGAGCATACGTTCTGTTGCCGTGGGGACCTGCCCTGAACCCCTAAACGGACCCAGAACACAATGTTACGATGCTACTCAATATTCCTCTGTAATCTCTGAAGAGATGCAGATAAGGATGTCATTTTACTGTCTGTGTTGATGGTGGTTAAAGTCAAGAACCAAATATTGAATAAGGCTTTAATTATAGTATTTAGTTATTTAAACATTTCTGGGAAGCAATATGATGATTAATTACAGTTATTAATTACAGGGCTTGATGCTTGTCTCTGAAAGCTCTGTGCTGCTAAGGTCTCCAGACCTTTTCTATCAGCCTGTGAGTCCAGGGTTTGAGAGATGATCGGCTCTGCTGGGGAAAAGCACCATCTCCATACTGCCCTTTATCATTGCTTTCTGCTGTGTCTTTCAGTCCCTGAGGTGGTGTGTGCCACTTGTGGGGAGAGGACAGTGAATGGGGCAGGAAGCAAAAGGGCTTGCCCTCCAGGGAGGGTTAAAAGCCCCTGGTAAGTCAGAAGTAAAGCACGTCTATCAAATTTAGATGGCTGTGCAGCACCTGGAAGCTCTGGGAAGCTGCAATGAGAAGTACTAAGACCATCAAACAAACTAATTTTCACTCTGTTTTTACAGTGCACAATGCTTCTTGACATTCCCTTTGGAGCACAGCTGTAATCTAACTGTAACCTGCAACATAAAAAGTGTTAAAAATGCCAAAATTTCTTTTTAATCTATCTTGATTACTATATTTCACAATTTAGATCTATTCCATTCTCGGTAAATCTTCACAGAGTCCATGTATTGATTGTAAGGATATTCTGCATCCTACTACATGTCTGAAAGTGTTTGTTAGCTTACAATCAAGTAGTTGTTTCTGTGGAGTAAAATCAACTCTTTAAAACTTGATCTTAACCTTGGCACTATTTTTTGAAACAAAGTTTTCAAGATGTGTGTTCAAAATCATTTTCTGTCTTCTGTAACTTCTAAAAAAAAGGATTGAGTTGCTTTGACAGTAGTGTATTACTTCATCCAATCTCTATAGTTTTTGATGAAGAATTTTCTTGATAAATTTTTTTTCTATAAAAAAATATTTTTCAGATAGATATGCCTTACAAGTCCTCCAAATCTTATCTTCTTTCCTAAGATTTTAAACTTTTTTCCCCTTTAAACAGTGTCAATGTGCCTTCTTGCACAATCAATACTTTAAAGACCAATCAAAGCCATAAATATAAATATTTTGGAGGAGTTTGAGCAGGATATCAGAGTACATCTGTATCTTTGTGTAGTTGGAATCTGTAGCTCGAATGAGGATTACTCGGTGTCTCTGGAGGATGCTGCATGTAAATAGCATACTCAAAACCAGCAGGGGGGTGCCAGCTCTTAGAGGTGGTTTGAATGCCCACCTCCATACCCCATACAACAGCCTCCTGCGCAGACAGCGGCACAGCAGCCACCTGCATGGAAAAAATGGCAAGCTGTGTAGGAACAAGTGACACTTTATTCCTCACATAAAAGGTTATTGTGAGACAGGTGCTTCAACCAGACCCCATTGCAGGAGATGTACAAGGAATGAAGGAGGTCACTTCTGTAAAGTAGGCCTGTGTTCCAGGCAAGGTTTTTGTGCTTGACTTTGAGAGTCCTCTTTCTACTGAGCAGGCAGACAGGGAGTTCATCTTGCATTTTGTAACTGTAGCGTACGAAGAGGTTTGCTATGATGCCTCGCTTCAGGCCACATTGCTAATGCTGTATCTGAGGAAAGTATCCCTACTGTGGGACTGAAAGGTACCCAGGAGTCCTCTGGAAGTCCAGGAGCCTTCAGTAGGAGGGCTTGGTTGCCCTCACTTTGGACACAAATACAGTAACACCCTGTGGAAGCCTCATGCTAGTCCTGCTAGCATGTAGTTTCATGTTCTTCTGATGTCCCAAACTCGGGATTCATTTATTTACTAGCAGAGATCCGCTGTGCTGTGATTCCTACAAACTCAGAGGCACCAATGACATTTCAAAAAAGTTCTTCCTATTGTGTTTTGTAGGAAATTAATTTTGATTGACAATTTTAAGAAGGTCACATTCATTTAATTAGGAGTTGTATTCAGGCCTACTGTTGTTTTATAAAGATTATGTTTTTTGTGCAGTTTAAATCTTTCTGTTTTTGCTAGTTAGAAAAACTTAAGATGCAGCAAAAATTATATATCAAGTACTTGCATAATCCTAAAATATACCTCTTTGTAAGTATATAATGACAGTGTGCACTTCAAAATCAATTCTTCTAGCAGTAACAAAGCTGGGGATTTAAGTCTCACAGGCCAATTTCAAGTGAGCAGAAAGTAACAATTTGTCACAGTCAAGTGATCTTAGGACCTGCTGTCTGTTTTTGTTTTTTTTTTAAAATATGAAGTATAAAAATTTAATGCAGTAATTTTATGGAGATGTTCCTCACTCAATTCATAGGGATTTAAATACAGTAAAGTAGCAGTGTATAATCGTTTTTGTGAAAAAAGTTTTAAGTCAACCCACCTACATTGAAATAACTACCAGCCCTCAGAATGACAGGGAAATGTAGAGATAAGTGCATGAAAAAAAAATCTTTCATTATTCTGTACTTCTGAGCTCAAAATTCCCGATTTTATTTTATTTTACTTTTTTTTCTTCTGTCTGGAAGGTGAGCTCTGCGTTGCAATTGGTTTACTTGTATTGAACACACAAGAGTTGGCTCACTATCGGACCTTCTTTCCTTGCTTTTTCCAGACTCCCAGCCTCATTTGTATGCTTTATACAGGGACACCAAGTGGGATTTTGGGTAGAGTTAATGAACACGTTTATACTGCTCTTTTTGACGCAGGCAATGGAAATGTTCTGCAAGTGCTCAGCCAGTATAAATGACACAAGTGGTGAACAAATGGGAAGAAAAGATGTGGAGTAAATATCATTGTATGATTAACTTTTTATTATTGCTGATGTTGGGCATGAAATTGGGCAAACTGAATTTGAAGCAAACCTGTGCTCCCCTGTCAGATCCCTGATCCTCCCTTCCCAAGGCTGCGATGTGGAGGGACACCCGCCTCACTCACCGTGTTCGGATCTGCATAAATCCCTTGGCTCTACAACCTGCGCAAGCCTTCGTGACACACACGTATTTCTGTAGCTCTGTTCAGTGAAATGAGACATAGGATGTAAAACTCAAATGCTGTTGGGGAAGAGGGGGCATGTGTGGAGCCCTCTGTATTTTACTGGGTAAAGGGAAAGGGTGTTCTGTAGAAGTGATTTGACCCGAGTAGGAAAACACAAAGTTTTTACTTAGGTACGATTTACTTTTCCTGCTCTTCATGTACTCAAGCTAATATGTTGTCCTAAACTTTTAACTCTAATTTATAGTAAGAAAAGTGACTCCTCGTCTTCTTGTAGTTATTCAGGTTCATCTTATGTGCTGGCAAGTGAGCCGTGACACCCATATAGTGTATCAATTAGGTTTCCTTTTTCAGTGTAGCATTTCTAGTAAATGTCCTCCACAAGAACGAGATGATGATCCAGTGCTTTACAATAGTGTTAATTTTCTATGTCTAAGTAAGTATTCAAATGTTGTCCTACTAAGTGGTTGTTTAATTGTAGTAATTGGTGTGGAAAACTGGACCTGGCTGTGTTTGTTGTCACCTGAATACTGTAGCAGGAATATGAACGCTAGTGAGCAGAGATGGGTAAATTTGGTGGTTTTTTGGACTGATTTAGCATTACTGTATAATACTGTGGAATATCTTTATCTGCTTCGAGGAAGTGAATAGTAGCTTGAGTAAAGCTTCTAGATTTAATATTGTAGAAAAACATCAACAATTATAGTGCAGTGTGGCCAAATGTCATTTGTTTGACATAATGGTATTGAGCTGATGACTCGCTTATTACCTGCGCTGCTTAGAGCTGGAAGAGAAAGGACTCATAATGTCTTTTCATTATATAATGAGAGAAAAGGTGAGTCTTGTGTCAGGCTGTTGACTTTCCTCAAAGAAATTAGGAGTGCAGAAATCCAGCACAAGCTGGTGAAGGACAGAATTGTCTGTAGAAGGAAAAAAAAGTTAATCTGATGAAAATATGTAACTGCCCTTAAATTATGTGAAATTGAAGAAGATAGTTTGGTGCGAATTTATTTACCTCTTCTAAAAAATAAAACACCCAGACCCTCTCTTTCTCCAATCTCTACAACAGCAGAGCAGAAATGTTGCAGTGAGTAATCCACTATTTATGGCTTTTTTGGTGGTGTGGTAAACTGTGTGCACATTCTTCTGCTCTTATGTAGTCTTTACTATTGCAGTTTATGAAGAAAATAAATTATCATGGGAATCAGAAAGAGATAATTAGTATCTACAACCAAGTGCAATTATACTTGCAAAATTAAGCTATTTGAAGAAGGATGGGTTTTTTAAGTGATGGAATAATTTCAACCAGAAGAGGGCTACAAAATGTGGATGCAAATCTCACGTTAGTTATCCTTTTCCCTGCTGCCCAGAGCAGTTGATGCTAGATACAGACTTGGAATTCTTGCCAAGCTGAGCCAGGTCTGCATCTAAAAATTAAACAAGACTACATTCTGTATTAAAATATTTGATTTGATTGGAAATAAATTTATTGGATTAATCCAGGCCAAACCTTTGGTTTAGTTCTTTTCTGTTTTCCAATTTCATTATTCTTGAAAGCTTTTTCTATGCTTTATTACTCTGTTGGTTTTACTACTCATATATTGGACTTTCAAGAGGAGATAGGAATTTGAGTGGGGAGAACAAGGAAAACAGTTCAGAACATGTTTAAGTGTTTTTGAGAAACTGCTGGAATATCTCCCATTTTATAAGCTGTTGGAGGTGCTGAAAGTTGGGGTTTTTTCTGCTTTGCTCTGGGATGTCCTGCAGAACGCTCTAATACTAGCTGAGAGCTGGAGTCAACATAGCTTCTTCTGAATGCAGCATTAATGGTAAAGATGTGACTTTACCAGTTATCCCATAAGCGAGTGCTGATCTTGGGGCATGCAGTCTGCACCCCTGGGTCCCAAAGTGGGGTTTTCTGGCTGCCCAGCACCCTGATACAGGTTATTCATGTGAATCCACTGAGCTGGAAGTCTGCTTTGGAAGGGCATGGGTACAGCGTGCTGCCGGGGTGGCTGTTGTACCTGCTGCAATGTGTACAGCTCACCTCTGCTGCAGCACTTGGAGGGATTTCTAGCATAGAAATTTGTAGCAAAAAAGCAATCAAGAGGAAGGGCTGATATGGTAGAAAGTTGCCTGTCCTGCTGCTGCTTCTTTTTGCTCTGCCCTGGAAAGAGAAGGAAATTGAGAATTTTGGTAATGGGAGAGAGGGAAAACAAGGTCTTGATTCAGATGGGAGGGCAATTAGTGCTTCAGGTTTGTCTGCCAGGTACCTGCAGCTCCTTTCTATGTGACGTCTTCCGTAAAATGCCTGAAATTGCACTAATTCCATTGTCCAGATCACTAACAGAAATAGTAAATAGCACTGGATGCAGATGGGGTTGCACCAGAGCTGCACTTGGTTAACATTTGCAGAGGTTAGTCTTCCAGCTGGTTGTGCAGCTGCATTCTCATGGTGACATTGGTAATGTCCCACTGTCATTTATGATAACAGCATGTTGGGATAGCATTGAAGAACAGAGTCCTGCAGGCCAATTACTGCAAAACTGAGAGCTCCTCCCAGGAAAGAAGTAAGACTGATGGATGCTCCATAGCTCCTTTGTTTGTAGTCACCTTAAAGCAGTGTGCAAATGCCTGCAACTTCAAAATTGAAACTTGGAAATATTCTGGAATAAAGTTAAGCTAACTTGTTTTAATTTTATTTT
Organism: Eurystomus gularis; assembly: GCA_013400335.1. Lineage (NCBI taxonomy): Eukaryota > Metazoa > Chordata > Aves > Coraciiformes > Coraciidae > Eurystomus > Eurystomus gularis. The sequence continues at coordinate 185,841 of VZZY01017965.1, forward strand.
AATTGGATGACGGAGTTAGGACATTAAAGATTCAGAGAAAGTTTCATCTAATGTTTTATGCAATGTACAGTGGCTTAGATCAGGACCATCAGGTGACTTGGACAAAACCAACTTACCTAAATATTCTTCAGCTGGTTCTTCCTGCATAGGTGAGTAAAGCAAAATAATCAGGCCCTGTCCTTCCATGACTGAGTATCTTAATCCCTGATCCAGCATCACACTTATCCTTCCGAAGTTAGAGAAGCTTTATCCTCCTAAAGATGACCACTTGGCTGAATGCAATCCTTGCACACTGCTGCCAGAGTCCTAGGATTGTGGAAGGTCTTATGTTTAAAACCAAAATCCTTGCTTTAGCTCTTGTAGCAGCAGCTGTGCCCTAAGGGTGAATCACTCTTCTGGAAGGACAGGCAATGTTTATTCGATGATTTCCTCAGGAATTAACTGAGAGTATCCCTTGAATCTAGATCAGTGGCTTCAGAGGAGCCCTGTGATTAGACGCTACCTGGGAATGTGCCCTGCAGGCTGGAATGAAATGGATGCTGCTGCTTGGGAAAGCTGCCAGATTCTTTTAAATTTTTAGAGCAGGAATAATAAAACTCTTTGGAATGTCTCATGTATTCTAAATATCATTACATAATTTGAATTGAAACACTGGAAGAGAAAATCAAGGAGTTTTACCTTCAGCTGGGTGATTTGCTGAAAATGCCATGATGTTTAAGAGGAAAAGTCCTGTATGAAATGATCAGTCGTCTTATGTACTAAGCCCATTGCTTAGCAACTACACAAGTAAACTTTCACTTCGGACTAAATTTTCTAGATCTCATTAAATTCAATAAATAAAGTGAACTTTATCTTCACAATACAGAACACAGCCTTGCAGTATAGGAAACATATTCTTCCTGTCATGTTGCATATTTAAACTTATATCTTGGGAGCAACAGGTATAGTATAAAAAAACCTGTAATCTTCCTACAAACTGCTAGGATAATGGCAGTTCCCATCAGTAAATATTCACTCCAGAGGGATGAGCCACCCTCCAGGAAGATCTGCCAGAAAACTTATGAAGTTCGATGGGGTTAAGTGTAGGGTCTTGCACCTGGGAACACATAACCCAGGAATACAGTTCAAACTGGAATCCACCTGGCTGGAGAGCAGCCCTGTGGAAAGGGACCTGGGGGTCTTGGTGGACAGCAGGCTCAACGTGAGTGAGCAGTGCGCTGCAGCGACAGAGAAGCCCAGCAGGGTGCTGGGTTGCATTAAGAGGGGCATCACCAGCAGAGGTAAAGAAGTCATTGTGCTGCTTTACTTGGCGCTGGTCAGACTGCATCTCATGTACTGTGTTCAGTTTTGGTCTCCACTATACAAGAAAGATGCGGACAGGCTGGAGAGGGTCAAGAGAAGGGCCATGAGGATGGTCAGGGGACTGGAAGGCCTACTGTATGAAGAAAGGCTGAGAAAAATGGGTATGTTCAGCCTTGAGGAGAGAAGGCTTAGGGGAGACCTTATTGTAATGTACCAGTAGTTGAAGGGTGGCTACCAAGAGGAAGGAGGCTCCCTTTTTACAAAGAGTCACATGGAAAAGACAAGTGGTAATGGCTGCAACCTGCTCCTGGGGAAATTCCGATTGGAGTCTAGAAAAAGCTTTTTTACACTGAGAAAAATTAAGCATTGGAATAGTCTCCCAAGGGAAGCGGTGGATTCCCCAACGTTAGACTGTTTCAGGACTCATCTCAACAGGGTGCTGGCCCATCTCACTTAAACTACACTTAAGGGTGGACTAGATGATCTTTGAGGTCCCTTCCAACCTGGTATTCTATGAATCTATGAATGAATCTATGCATATTAGCTATGTTTTCTAAACTAGCATCTTAAGGTGGAAAAAGAGGCCACTATTGATCATTTACTTAGTTGATTTCAAGTGCATTCGTTTGGTGTTGGAGTAGACCCTTACAGGAGCTTTTAACTGCGCTTTTAAGCACAAAGGTAATTTGGAAAAGTATGTGTATCTTGCATTGTATGATTTTTGAAGGCCTCTTTTCATAGCTTTACAAGATCTCTCTTACCTTCTGATGGCTGTAAGTTTACAGGCGTTTGAATACAAGCCTTTTTGCCAGCTAGTGAAAATGCGTTGTGTGTTTCTGAGATGTTAAAAATAGTTTAGCTGTAGATCAATTCATAGTCATTTTTTCCCTTCTAACTGAAAGTGTACTGTTTAGCAAGGCTAAAGATACCGTCTTCATGTTCCAACTTGCTGAAAAGAGAAAGCCTTAAATGTGCTCTGCTTTTTCTTTTTTCTTTTTTCCTTTTTCTTTTAATATTGTGTGTTCAGAGGCTGTTAGCAGTGTTCTCTAGCTGAATGTTGAATGAGGTAATGTTGATGCAGAAATCCCACTGAAGGATTCACTTTTCTCAGCGTCACTGCTGGGTGAGGACTGCTTTAGAGACAACTTGTTGTGCATCTCTGCTGGTTTGCATCTGTGCCAGACCAATGCTGGGATGCTTTCAGTATGTGGTACACAAAGTTTGCTTTTTAAGAGTACTTCTCTTTTCTGTCCAGCAATTTGTCTTCAGATCATAAACTGATGTCTTTGTGTTAGGTGAATTAATGCATGAAACGACATGTAAAAAGAAAAGTGGAGAGGAGGGGAGGAACAGGAGAGTCCTGCTGTAGAGATGTGGCTCCATCACAGAAAACTGCTGTCCTTTTCTGAAGTGTGATGAAAGTACTAAAAGATGTGATCTGTGTTGAGGTAAAAAAGTGGCATAAAGCAAGGTGGATCTAAACCTTCTTTCACGTCAGGTGTCACTTTCAACTGTCTTGGAACAAAACAAATCTTGCTGCATGAAAATGTGAAAACAAAGAAATTCTCAGCTCATTGAACTTATACTTAGCATATATACTGGTATGAATGCAGTGTCCTTTTCATGACATTATGGTGAAATAATGCTGTCAGCAGCAGGCCACGTGCATGAATTTCAGACAGTGTTGGATTATCCCTTCACGTGAATTAAAAGCTACACATCTCTTGGAACAGTTAGTCCCAAATTCTTCTGAAACCAGCCTTTGATTCTTGCTGTATAAAGGCACATGGTATACTTGGTATATGCAGTTTTTCAGCATATTTTAGCCTGTTTCAAGAGCCTTTGGAGAACACTTACTGGCTAAGCTACAGATATTTCTTTGAGTGGTGGCATGAGTATTTCTAAATAGGATTATCAAAACCTACATTTATACAGTGGAGGTTGCACTGCAACCTCAAGTTTTTCCTGCACTTGCAGAACAAATCTTTGGATGCTCTGGAAATGTCTGTTTCACACAGAAACATAATGAAATAAGAGTTTGGAAAGATTCCAAAAGATATATAAAAATTGTTAGTGTTCTACTCTGGAAGTTTTTGAACCATTTAAGAAAGACAAAATACTGTGCACTGATCCCACAGCAGTTCTTTCCAGTATAGATATGAAGACTTTGTGCTCACAGATGTTAGGACCTGGCCTGAAATTAGAGTTAGAATCAAAATACTGTAAGTGGAAAAATACAATGTATATGCAATAAAGTATTGCTTGAACGGGCCACTTCTGTTCTAAATTACATGTATTATGCAGCCAGCCTGAGAATTAGGTATGCAGTTGGAAGCTGAGTTGGAAGGTTTAGGTATGTAGTTTGAAGCAAAGTTCCTATCAGTTGCTGAGTACCTCTGAAACGTGCTCAAGTCAGAAATTGTGGCCTCAGGACAGCAAGTATTCTGAATCCTTATGTGTTTCCGCAGTTCTTAACCTGTGTTTAAAAAGACATGTGCATAGATGTGTGTATGCATATCTAGCAAGAACTGAAAGCCACGTTGTGTGTTTGGGCTCAGGCCAGAGTGAAATGAGGAGCACAACTGTTCTACTGTAAGAGTTCCCCTTGAAGCACTTAGCTCTTGGGCATGTGGAAGTGCTTGGCCACATCTCTGGCCACACCATTTCTTGTGTTCTCTGATTTCTGTTAAGGTTAATATTGCATTTCTGTGTAGACAGCTATTAAACTGGTCAAATTTAACTGGTCAGAGTTAATCTGTTTCAATTAACAATTACATCCGGGACAAATATGGTCGGTGCTTGGGAAGCCTGTGTTACAAAATCAGATCTTCTCAGGGCAAAGGTCCACTGCTATTTAACATCTGGTGCTTCTCTCAATGGCAGCCTTGATGTGTTGTTATTTGTGCTTGCTTTGTTTGTTTGTGTTTTCTTCTCCTCCTTAATAAGACTGCTCCTTTTCTCCTTTTTGGGAGGGTGGAGACACTGGCTGCTTGTGCATCTCTTCCATGGTGAAGATTCGATGGAGCTACAGTACTTAGGCTAAATTTACAATTCCTGCATTTCACACTTCAGTGACTTGAACTTAATCTCAAAATTCAGCAACTCTTTAGAGGACAATTAAATTTTTCATGATACTCACTTGCTAAAACATTTACAAACACTTGCACTGGGTATGGTTTACAAACACTTCCTTCAGGAAATGTTCTTAGTCTATTTTTCAAGTCATTTTGGTGTTATGCACTTAAAGGGAATTATTTCCTCTATCACCTAGTGATCCTGAGATGCTGAACGCAACATCACAAGGGAAAGTGGTTTGAATTGCTCAGACTTAGTCTCCGCTTAGTCTCAGATAAGGCTGCACTAACTTGCTGACTTTTCTACCTTTTCTTTCACCTTTGTTGTTACCATTACCCCAGACAGATGGAATCCTGGTGTGATGGGGAGCAGCTACTGAGTTTCTCTGTTGCATGTGACTGGGCCATGTGCTGCGTCTGCTGGGAAGGGTGGGAGTCATGCATCTACGTAAGGAGCTTAGCTGAGTCTGAGCTGAGCCTGAAGTTCAGTGTGGATTTGAATAGATGTGTGGAGAAACGTGCTCCACTGGCGTCTGAGAGACATCAGACATGGCGTATGGGTGGCATTGACCAGGCATGTGGGTGATTGGCTGCCACTTACTACCAATGAGTAGTGGGTTGATTTAGTGATTCTGTCTTGACTGACTGTGGTTTGAGCCACTATCCAAGTATTCTCTATCCCTAGTGGACACGTTCAGTGTGTCTGAGCTGAATCTAGTGTCAACATGTGATAGAAAAGCTGTTACTCTTCCCTTTGCTCAGAACTAATTGTGCATACAATAGAGATGTCCATTTTGTTTACATGGAAGGTTTTTGTGACTATTACTTCTCAGATTACTCACATCTTTTTACGATCAATATAAGAAAATACCGTAGATGCTTCCTAGTGAGGCAGACCTGATGGAGCGTTAGTATTTATACTGAGACTTTGGTCTGTGAGTGCAGAGTAGTGGGAAGACTCAAAGGAGCCAAAAGAATCATCTCCTAATTAAACATCTGACTTATGGGAACAGAGTCCCAAAAAGATAATCCTTGCTCTGCAGTTTCTGCATCTTCCTCTTGTTAGTGATGAAATCAGACTATCAATATTTAGTGCTCTCATGTTTCTACAGATAATAATACATTTAACGGCTTCTATTTATGTAAGCCTTGAGGAAGAAATTCATTGTATTTGAGCAATTTTTTTTTTCTCCTATTTGTCTGAGACCAATCAGGCAGACAGAACTGTGTCTTCATTCTTTCCCTTCCTAATTTATCTTCTCTATTTTATCTTTACCACCAGTTTCAATTAATTTACTTCTTGGCTACAGAGGACTGTGATGAGCTTTTAGTGAAAAATCTAAAACCGAAGACAGCATTTAATCAAAACATTTGTATATTGAACATAATTTCCTTGATTTGATTTATTTCTTTAGGTACCTGATACAGGAGTTTAAGCGATGAGACTTAGTAGTAAAAGCAAATGCTCACAGGGAGAGTTCTGCTGGTTCCTGTAGCTATTGTCTTGGGTTAACAGTATTTCATTAATTTAATTTGAGATCCTATGTGACAGCATAATTATGATATAGTAAGACTTAGCTAGGTGGCATAAAATTATCTGCCAGTACAGCCTCAAAGACAAGGTCACGTAGAGTACAAGTAGTCTTCAAAATGATGTTTCTAAAACTAAGTGTTCCATCTATGGAAAAAAAATAAAACTGTGTTTTAATTTTTAGCACTAGTAGTGGCTGCAAAGCAGTTCTCCAGAATTATTTCTCTAAAGCACTTTAAAAAGCTATTGATGTTAATTTAGGGTTCATTTTTGTTTAGGCAGGGCTATATTAAACATCAGTTTTATGGATATGAAGCTGGGAGTTAAGAAAGTAGCGAACAGTTCTTCAGTCATCTGCTACATTTGGTAGGACAGCTTTGCATTTGCTGTTTCTGAAAAACAAACCTGAAGGCCCTGATCCTTTTTATGGGACCAATTTACAGAGCTGCTTCGTGCAGGTGCCTGTAGAAAATAATGTACATTATGTAGGCTTTGCTCTTTCTAGATGGTTCCCCAAAATATTTTGTTGACTTTTGTAGTCCTAATTAGTACCATACTTCATAGCTACTGCTGTTAGGGCTACCCTGTCAATCCCTATTATAAGTGAACTCCTAATATAAAGTCTGGGATTTTTTTCATCCTCATTATACAGAAAGGAAAAAAAGTCCCCCTTAGGACTTCATGACCATCAAATGCATTTGGCAAGACAGCCAGCGAGACCATTAGGATATTTGACATGTGTTTCATTTATATTCCAAATAATGTGGTGAGATGGGCCTTATGACTAAAGCAGACCTGGAAGCCAGATTTATGTAACCTTGGGGAGGTCACTTAAACCACAGCCGCCCTTGTAAATGCACTGGGACCAGTCCTGATGCACCTGGGCTCCAGCGAGGTCCTGAGCAGCCGTTGCTGGCGACGATGCGAGTCGCTGGGGTTAATGACGTATGAAGGCACTGAGATATTCAGACATAAAGCCTGTCCTCTGCCTTCCTCTGTATCCATTTCCTTGCCTGTTAAACAGGAGCCTGCTTTACTGCCTGTATCAAGGACTTAATCAACTGTGCATTTTTCCGAAGTGCCTGGAGATCCCAGGATGTATTCTATGGCATTGCAGGGGATTTGCCATTGATGTTTCTAGGAAATAAAATGAATTATAGACCATCTTTTTTTAATTGCAACTTCAAGAATTTTTAAATTGAAAGGAATATTTGTGCCCATTTTCTGACACTGACATATGTGTTGTTGGATCTCCTGCCTTCCTGCAGGAGGGAATGTATTCTTAGCTTGATCAAGAATCGTTCTGATGAGATCTTCCTAGATTGCCGTGTATACGTGTTTGTGTTTATACCTCTGTGTGTGTATGCATATACATATATTTTGTGGTTTGTAGCATCAATGGAGCTAACTCTGGAGATAGGGGGCGTCTCAGGTTTTTTGTTTGTTTGTTACCACTTTAAAACCAATCCTAGTCACTGTTGTATAGCAATAATGTATTCTGCTTCCCTTCACTGCTTTTTAGCTCTTTCAAAATTTAACTCATTTAAAATTTTGTATAAGTCCCTCCTCCTTTGGGTGGAGTATTTTCTTTAGTCTTTGCAACTTGATACTGACCATGTGAAACCACGCTTACTGTTTCTGCTCCTGCCTTATTTGAGATGAAAGGTAAAGTGTAGCAGAGGTAGCTCAAAGTACTTTGCTGATGGGGAAAGACTAACTTTTGACAATTCATTTAATTAAAAGTTTTAGATGACTTGATGATAAAGTTGTTCACCACAATCAACAGTGATTAGTCCTCTGGTGTGATGTGGCCATTCTGTCCTCACTGCCAGATCTGTTTTCATGAGACTGTGTACATGGCCTGGAAGAGGAGGACGTAGTTGTTTCTCCTTCTGACCTTTCTAATTTTATTTTTATGGCCTTGAGCTTGACTCTGCACTTCACCAAGAAACTTTAAAAATATAATTATCTGTAATTCATGATGTAAATAATTATGTTTAATATTTGATTAGTTAATAATATCTTTGAAATAGAGAAAGGATGTCTTCCTGTAATTAGTTAAGAACTCAAGGCAAGGAGGCAACCTCCTTTTTATTCTGCACCAGAGCAATGAATAACACTTGTCCTTGACTTGTAATTCCTCTGTCCTGATCCTGAACTGGCAGTAGTTTTGTGCAGGGATAGAAAATGTTGGATGGTGGGGACTGTTCAGTGCAACCAGAGGTAGTAATGTCACCTCGAAAAAGGCAAAAGCGTCCCATACAATGTGACCTGGTTTACCTTGCTTCTATGACCTAGTTCTTCCAATGGCTTTTCTGGCTGAAGGTCTGGGGCATGAACAGTCTTTTCAACAATTTTAAATACACCGATTGCCTGGAGTTGACATAGAAAAGTGGAACAATTCAATTACAACCCACCCCGCTCCCTTCTGTGCTCCACCAAAGCCTTCAGAACAAACACACACAACACCACCCGCCCATCAAACCAGCTCTAAGACCCAATCTGTTGAAAGAGAGAGGATATAATTTCTCATTAGCATCACAGGATCAGTGAGCTGATTTCTTCAGCTTTAAGTTTGTTTCTATGCTTCATGGCCAATTCTATGTGCAATTATTATTTGCTTTCATTTTTACTGGTAAAGACATCCTAAATAACTGGAAAAGACTAGTAGTATAGAGAATGGGTTTATTTGTTCTTGTCACCTTTGTATTTTAATTGGAATGATGTTGACCTTCTTAACTGTAATTGTGAATACTAGTTGAAGGATCATATATACCTTTTCCTTATTTGCATACAAATTGCATTCGAACGAGTAGCCAGGTTTTCACACTCTGCCTTTTAACTGAAAGGTTATTTTAAGAGTTTAATGCCTGTGCACTTTTTTTTCACAAGATTTCGTTCAATATGCTAAGGTCATGGATTACGCATGAGGTCTGCTCTCTGATGGACTCCAAAATGTTTTAACAAGTCTTCCTTCAAAAGAATGAGAGCAAGAAATAAACTTAGATCTTGGTTTACATGTGTCAGGGCTGTGGTATTTTTATGCATTCTCAGGCTAAACTTAGACCTCTGCAATTTAGAGTCAGTGCTGGAAAGACGAGTAGCTGTTGTTTCAGTCCCAAGTTGACCACGAGGGCTCAGTGCAGCACTGAGAACCCAGCAGTGAGTATCACCGAAGGAAGCTCTGGCTGTCTGGATTTGACTTGTACATCTCATTGCCAGCTCAGATCTTTTGATGCCAGAAGAAAAGCTTGTCCCTAAGGGGTCAAAACAAAATTTATTTTACTCAGTGTTCCATCTGCAGAAATGGTCATAAGCAGATGTGCAAGGAAGAGTGAATAAAGAGCAAGCAAATAGGTATTTCCAGCCTTCAGCTACATGCACCTCTGTGGACTTCCTGAGCTGGATGTGATTTTGATCTATTTGCTAACCCTTAACAGGATTATTTTCCATAGATGTGAGCCTTCATAATTTTTTTTTTTAGCATCTACCAACTATTTTCTCAGCAATTACAATGTTTTTACTCACTGCATGTGGAGCCAAGACCTCCTTGGTTCTAACCTGTGTCACAGTTACTGTTAGTTTTCTTTGTACTGATATTAGGATTATAATTCCCTTGATTCTACCCCAGCCTTTATTTTTATATCCATTATAGACACCTCCCACCTTCTGTTTCATACCAAGGTAATTAAAGCAAGTGGGCTACCTACTTAGCATATCGAATTTTCTACTTCATCTGAATACTCAAGTGAATACCTTTTAGCGCTAGTGGTTTTGTTGTTCTTTTTGTGTACTTACTCTACATCTGATCCTGCAGTTGCTTTGATTCCAGACAGATCTCTCTAGTTTCTTCCACAGTGAACATTAATGCAAAGAAATTGGTCAGCTTCCCTGTGGCAGCCCTGTCCTTTGAGTGCTCTTTGTGCCCTGAGCAGTGGCCTTAATGAGACGTCTGCTGTAGAAGGATTTCATATTAGCTTTGGTTCCTTTTTGCATGGCTGAGTTTTTGCCTATCTCACTGTGGTTTTGTATTTAATGTACCATTAAATAGTACCATGTACCATTTAATGTTTTCTTCATCTGGACACAAATTTAGCTTTTTAAGTCTGTCACCTTGCTTCTAATAACTCTTTGCTGTGCCGGTGGGCAGTGCTGGCTTCCTCCTGCTTGTTCTCCAGCTCCTCTCAACGGGCAGTCTGCGCTGGCCCGGTGACTCCAGCATGGTGCCCTTCAGCAGTCTTCACCACTGTCTTTCACAATTCAAATCTCTAAAATGTAATTTTTAGCTGATTTGTAATAAGTTTCCTGATTTCTACATAATCTGCCTTCCTGAGGGTTTATTGTCACTAAAGGATTTTTTTTTTCTTTTTTTTTTCTTGTTTTACATTTTTGTTACACCTGCAGGAGTTTGCCGCTAGCTACTTGGTGGTTGCATCTGCAGAGATTGTTTCTAGTTGTGCAATTCCAGTTGACCTGTACCTACTTAAGACCAAAGAGCATTTTGCATCTTGCTTTTGAGCTCCCAGCAAGCTTCTTCACATGGTTACTGGCAGCATCTGAGCAAACGTCCTCTCTGCTTCCTGTCCCAATGTGGTACTTGGCTCGTCTGTGCCAGTCACTGAAGCCTCCCCATTGCGAACTTGTTTACTACGCTTTCTGATTTCTCCTGGCATGTTGTGGTTAGTGTAGCCTCTCTGTTCAGCTGAAAGCTAATATAGACCCAACCCTGTATTGCTCTGTTTTAGGCAAGATGTTGGAAGCCATGCGGATTCTGTGTTACTTGCTGAGATTATTAGTGGGTTAATTGGATTTGACCCTGCCCTCTCCTTAGCATACAATACTGCAGTACAGGTAGCTCATTTTCCTGCCTCCTCTGGTTTTGGGTGTTTGCGTTTGCCAGTGACTTCACTCAGCAGTGCACATCGCACTTCCTCAATCACGCATCGTTAGAGTTTAAGGTAGGAGAAACTTTATTGAAGTGGACATTTTGTTAAGCAACTCAAAGTGAGTGCATTTGTTACTAATTGTGTCAATTGTGCATTGAAAAAAATTGTGCTGCTTCTGAACAGACTCAGAATTTGAGCCTGTGCCTTCCGTAACTCTAGAGCACCTCACAGCATTACTCTCTTTCTGTTTGACACTTGGGCTTCTTTTTTCCCCCCTCTAACTTTGCACACAGGCTTTCAAACCTGTACGAAGTTTGTTTTTTGCTGGGTGTTTTTTTGACCCCTTTAAATTTTCAGACTGCTGTATTTTATTCTAATTGATCTATGAAAATATAAAGCCTTTGGCCAGACCCAAGGCATTTCAAGCTTGGCTCTAGTATCTATAGGCATGTTGCAAGTATTGGCAGTTATCCATTAATGACTAACTCTCAGCAGTCAGTGCACTACTTCTGGGAGGAAAGGCCAGACAAACGTGAATAGAACTGTTCTCTGCACAGCCTCTACCCCTACCCTGCCCTCTTTTCCTCAGGAAATATGTCTATATCTAATGTCAAAAGGTGCGAAAGAAGTGGATTAGTGGTGGTGGTAATTCAGCAAAATCTCAGGCACTGACTTTCATATATTGTATCCCCTGCCTTTTAATTCCAGTAAAGGATATGTGTGGAGAAACCCGCTTATGCTAATCTAGTTTCTGCAGTGCTTCCTATCTTGGTACAAATATATTTTAAATTACAAAATGTAATTGTATTTGCCATTAGCAAAATTCCAAAGACCATATACATAGGTACCACTGGTTGTCTGAGGTAAGGTTTGTCAAGTTGATTCCTTTCAGCACTATCAACGCTACTATTTTAATGGGATATCTTCCAAATACATTCCCATTTTAAAGCTTAACTGTTGTCTTTCCGTTCTTTATAACTGAATGGGAAGTCATTTTGTATCCAGAGATTTAGGTTATGGTCTGCAGTAATGGAACTGTCTTTTTTTCAATTTAGCAAAATACCATTAAGAATTAATTTATGGCCCAGCTACATTACTGAATCATAGAGGTATGTAGGGACGTTACAGTCCGGGTATTCTTTCCAACAAAGTTCTAAGATAATTTTTAAAGTACAGACACTTTCCTCCTTCATTGCACTGTAACTCATACATATAAATATGATTTAGGGAGCATGTTTTTACTGGAGATGCTGAGGTAGCAAAGTGTACAGTTACACATAACACTCAACAATGTGACACTCTGTGTATTGGATGCAATTTTGTCTTGCATAAGCAGCAAATGGAACAAAGGATGATTACTTTAAAGTGAAATGAGTAAGATCCTACCATTCCTTAGTACAAATGTCAAATGCTGGCAGGCAGTTCATTTGACTAAACATTAAAAAATAAGTAAAAGGAGCTTGAACAAATATATAAGATCCATATGGTACACTGATGGACTATGATGAAAAGCTTTCATTTGTGAAGGAGAAAGTTTTGTTTAGTATTAATGTCACATTTGTATAAGTTTATTATTTTTTTAATAGTTCATCAACAAATACATTTTCTTCAGAGGTTTCTGGGATGTCTAGGGGATGTGACAACACAAAAAAACCAAAATAACCCACCCCAAAACAACCCCCAAATAGAACACCACAAAATGCAAAATAGCCCTTCCCACCTTCTGGCCCCTAAACCAGCCCAAACAAACAGAAAACACCTCAGAACTGGGAGATAAAGGAATGCCTTGAAGACAAGGTATTTGTGAGTGTATTTCGGTGATGCAATATGCTGACATAACTGCACGAGCATGAAGAGACAGCATGGGTAATTGAGAGAAGGGAAAACCTTGTCACCTTCCACCATTCAGCAGTAAAGCATTTCAGTCACGTATTTTCATACATTAGGAGGTATCACGCTGTAGAGGGTTTTATGTAGAACTTCATCCAAGGGACTTGATCCTGGTGAGTCTGTCTGGGAGGATGGTATACATTAGGACAAATTGAGGTCAGGTTCGGTCATTTCCTTTTTTGATTGGAGAATCAGATTATTTTATGACGTTGGGAAAAAAAAAAGTTCCATTCAGCACATGGTAGGGTTGGGTGGAAATGGAGAAGGGACAAAATTATAAAGGTACAAACATCAGAAGGGACCTGAAAATGAAAGAATGCAGAAATAAATCTAACTAGGGAAATACATGCTGTTATTAAGCTTTCATGCAAGCCGAAGTGTTGGGAGTACAGGAGGAAATTACTGCAGAGCTTCTGTGTTTAGCTCCTTTCAGTTACTCATTTTATGTTATAAACGTGAAATTGGAGGTCCTTCAGAAGTTCCAGCAGTGCCTCCCTCCTCTGTACTGCACCGTTGTGCTGCCTTTGAAGAAAGGAGGGCTTGGAGCCCTTCTGTCTTCACATTCTCTATTATGTGTGAAATTACCTTGCTCTTCTGCTGAGGAGGGAATGTTCTCTGGAGTGTTTTGTCCATACTAAAAGATAAATCCGTAATTTGTAAATCTCTGTTGTGTTCTTCGTCTACCCTGTGACTTCTGTCATTTCATGCACACAAGGTACCTGTAAAACTGCATAGTGGAAATAGCAGCACTTTAGCTCGATGTGTGAGCAGCTCTTTGAGTGTCAGGCAGTGGCATATGCTATATTTAACTGGAGTCATTTACTAATGGCAGGATTTCTGCCTAGCCCACACTGGCTCTCCAAACCCAAGAAACTGGGCTGATTTATGTTCAGGACCTGACCCCTTGCTGCTGGTTCAAATTCTTTTTGCTGTGGATTGTGATCTGGATGTTAATTTATCAAAGCTGAGATTCACAGGTTGCGGTGTTACAGCCAAGCTAAGGAAGTCTCATAAAGAAGGGTACATTCGTCTTGTAACTTCATGTAAATATTCTGGGTTCCTATAGCTTTGGCTGGATGACTGGATTATCTCATTAATCATGTTGTGAGGATTTCTGTGTTGTTGTTCTCTCTTCTCAAGGATAGACAGACACCACTTATGCGATCAATAAATGAGTTATTGGAAACTCTAGTGCTTATAAACTGAAGCAGCAGCATTGCTGTATGCTGCTTGTGTTGGCTGGCTTCTGTAAGGTAGTCTACAGGTGAAAAGAAAAGGGCAGGCTATAAGAGCTGGCCAAAATGCCGACTTGCTGGATTTGAGAAATCTAATTTCAAAAATAAATTGAGTTTGGACCTAATGTCTTACTGGCTCTGAGCAGTGATTTTTCTATCCTTTCTTTTAACCTCTACGGGTATTGATTCTTTGCAGTAATATATTTAACATCTGCTGTCCAGGAGCATCCAGCTCTTGGAGCTGTGGAGAGCTGCCCAGGCAGTCCGGCTGGGGTGTGCAGAGAGAGGCTGCAGGGCAGAAGGGCAGCTGCCCCATGCAGCGCCTTTTCTCACCATCCCGCCTTTTCTTGCATCGGAGGCTTGCTGCGAGAGCTGGCGGCGGGCAGGACTGGGTGCTCTGGTATTACCCATAGGGAGAGGAGCTGGGCAAAATATTTCTCCACTGACCAGTGGGCAGTTTTACTGGAGCTGGTGACTTAGGGCACTCTGAAATCACTGGGTAGCTGCTCCTTCTTCTCTGCATGCCAAGAGGCTATCCAAATAGATTAAAACCAGGACTGGTGCGGCTCCGGGAATAACTCGACATGCTGACAAGTATATATGTGTGTGTGTATATATACGCATTCTAAAACTTTTTTTTTCAAATAAAGCTTGTTGTGCTCCTGAGAGCTGCCAAGATGTGAACAGGACAGTCATGCCTAGTTTCTCACACAGACACAACAGTCCTGGTTTTAGTATTTTCTGAAAGCCTCTCTGCCTGCTGGGAAGAAGGACTGCAACTGGGTTTTTTCCACCACGTAGTTAGTTTCCTATTCTTTATTTTGTTCTTTTCTTCCTAAAGGAAGCCCTGGTTAGCAACCTTACCCAAGCCTTATAATTAACCAAGTTCAGTGAAAGTTTGTATATGGCAATTTCATTTTCCTCAGGTGAGATCTTCTCTTTCTTACAGTGCTGTGTGGTTGATTTTAACCAGATGTCTTTTCTCATCTCTCCTTACAAATTTTAAAGAAAACACACACTATCAAAATGACCTTACAGTTCTCTGAAAATGCTAATTAAATTTTTCTCATAGAAACAATGGAGGAAATAATAGTTTTAAAATAAATGACCAGCCACAGATCCTCAAAAGAAAAAGAACACTTACACCGACAAAGGAAAAATGCTAAAATGAAGTTTGAGTAAACTGATGTATAATGAATATGGACAAAAACCTTAGAAAATGCCTAAGAAATAACTGACAACCCATAGTAGCTCCTGTTTTCTAATGTAGGTTTAAAATGTTTCTGACAGATGTTTTTTCTACAGGAAATTTTTTTAAAGTAGACAATGATTTTTGGTAATGCTAGTGGATGTTCTGTGTGGCCTTTTAAAATGTGCAATATGTGCTCTATTTATTGAGCTGAAGAGATATGTTTTGTTCTGTTGTTTGGGTTTTTTTTTTTAAAGTATTAAAGAAGGCCTGTATTATATGTTGAATTTAACAAAGATAACGTTGTCTGTATTCTTTATGCTGAGAGATTTTGGTGGGTTGGGGGATGTTTTTGCGGGTTGGGCTTTGTTTGTGTTTTGTTTTGTTTTCTTTCCTCCATAGTGGTTTATATAAATCAGCTCAGAAGAGTAAGATGCTGTAGAAGAGGCTCAACTTGGCTATCCCAGCAAGAGGTTAATTATGGCAACACAAAATAAAATGGGAAGGATAATTGCATCGTGTTTGTAGGGCACCCATTTATGGCCACCAAAGCACTCCTACTCTGAAATTAGATCACTGGACTATAACCAAAGGTGAATGAAAAGGAGAGTATTTCTCTCTTCAGTCATTTCTGGCCACTGGGATGACTCCAGCTTGTACAGCTGCTCAGGTGCAAGGGGTGCTTTCCAGCTTCTTACCAAAACGGCTGGGATAATCAAGGGCCTGCGTTACGCCAGGCATGCTGAGGGAGAGACTCTGCCTTTTCTCATCCAGCTTCCTACTGCTGAACAATGTGAACTTTCCTTATAATCCCTAGCTCCAAGAGTGTGTGTGCCATCTTAGTTGAATTTGGAGAACAGCAGTAAAGGATATAGCCAGCTCTTGCGTGTGGCTTTACTACAGGGCAAGCTCTCACTTGGCCCAATTCATCAGCTAAGAGATTAATCCTAATCACCATGCATATCAGAGCTAGAATACCTGATTATGCATAAGCAAGCTATTCATTTGAAAGAAATCATTGTAGAATTTAAAATGCATTGTTGCTAGGCAGCTGTCTGCCCTTCCCAAATGGGAAGGAGCCACCCTGCCACATGTTGGTGGCCTCCTAAGTTAGGAGGGGTTGCATGCCTCTGGGGCCAGCATCAACTCTCCCAGGAAGTTCCCTGTAGGCAGGGGGCAGAGGGATGAAGCTGCAATGGAGCCGTAGCCCACTGCCACAGCTTCAGAGGCTGCACTGCCTTTTCTTTTGAGAAGCCCATCTTTCTTGGGTCGGATAGATTGAAAAATATGTATCCAGAAGGTTGGTCCTTGTGGTTTGTTGCCTGCAATGGAGGAGGAGGAGGGCAATTTGGTGGCTCAGTCACTTTCTGCACAGTTTTTATAGATAGCTCTCAGATTTATTGAAGGCCTTTTTTTTCTATGTATTTGTGATTTGACATTTAAAGGCCATATTGAGTGGATTAGGGAAATCACTGGGTACTAGAATGAGAAATGAGCTGAAAGAAAAATTGATCAGTAATTAGGAAAGTTAATCCACTCATGGCAATGAGCCTGAGATTTATCCTGATGTGCTGCCATTCTGCTAGGGTAGATAACAAATAAAGCAAGTTGGAAAAAGATCTCAAGAAGTCCTAGTTACAGTAACGTGGCTTAGGATCATTAGGCTTCTCTACAGGGAAGAGAGATTTAGCAGAATACATTTTTTATTCATTATATACATTCTCTAATTTGATTTCATTCTTTTTTTTCAACTACTGCCTATCTGCTGTTTGAGTTGTGCCCACATCTTCCCCATCTTAACCCCAAAAGAAAACATTTTAAAGAGCCAAAAATAGGAGAGCAGAGAATATCAAAGACATCCACCTTCCCTTTGCCTTGTCAAGGAGCTATTTCCATTGCAGGGATCAGATTTCAAGCAGAAACACAGGCCTAAATTTTTTTCTGTAATTAATTTCTACAGTTTGTGGTGCTAAATATAAATGTAGAGGTGCATTGCGATGAGAATACTTCTTATAAATATGGCAGAAGTGTATGTTTCTGTATCTGAAATTAAAGTAGCCTTTGGCAAAGTGTCTGCACGGCTTTGATAAGGAAACACACTGAAATCTTATGTACAGTATGGTGAGCCAAACAAGGACACTACTGTCCACAGATTGTTATCTTAAAGTATTTTCTAACTCCCCTACTGTTGGTCATTTATTGTAAAGTTAAAAAAAAAATCAAAACATTTAACTTGAATGTAAAAAATAAATGACAAAGCCACAGCAAATAGTTGATTTTATCACGTTCGTTGAGCATGTCTTTAGGAGGATACATACGCCACAAAACCAGGCCACAAGTGCTGCTTCTGCCTGTTCCCTTGGTCACCACCCGTGGTCCTCTTGAGGCTCACTCCCCGGCATGACCTTGGTGACAGTGCTCAGGGTGCCTGATGGGCTATGGGGCTGCTGCCATAGAGATTTGTCACTTGACACTCTAAAGAGCAAGCTGGGTGACTAATGCTTTTTTTACTCTCTGCCAGCCTCTTTGTTGTCTGACTAGGGAATAGAAGGTTTCTGCAGGTCCTGTGTTTATTCTCAATTCAGAAATAGCTTTTGTATTTAAGGCCAGCAATTGTCATGGGATTTCTGTCCTGTTTTCCAGTTTTTGTTGCACATTTTATCTCCAGCTAAATTTGAGCAAACTTCAGGTTTAGCTTGTAACTGTGAGCAGTAAATGTAAGTTGGAAAATTCTGATAAACTTCAGTTGGAAAATGAAGTGCTGGGGCCCGAGTTGTGGGCCCCAGGTTGGAGTTGACCTGGGGATGAGTCACAACCCAGCAGAATGTTTTGTTTTTCGTATTGGCTTCATGTTCCAGAGGCAGAAACTGGTCCACCTGTGTCTTTGTGGCTCCACCCTCACCCAGGTGGTTGTGGTTGGGGTGGTGGGTGAGGCCAGGATTATATCAACCAGGAGCTGATCAGTTGGAGGAGCTTCCTGTTGAGTGTGATTTCTGTTGGGGCTGGTCACACCTTGCTGAGCTCTCTCAGTGGTGTCCTTCCATGTGACAGGCCGCTGAGGGAGCCATCTCTGTCCATTATGTCCAGCAGGCGATGCTGGCACCACAGTGGGCAGCAGAGGAGCTGGGCCCACAGGAACCTATGGCAGGACTGTCTGAAAGAAGCCTTCTGAGGGGCTGTTGGTGAGTTCAGTGTTGGTCTGTGTGATCAGGGAACTGATGGCAGCATAAAATGATGATGGCTAAACTGGCACAACAGAAAACTATTGTAAACGTAAGTACTTAGTTGAGCAAAATGCTATCTTGGCATTGCCAAACCTTGTAGATTGAGAGAAGAAGGAACAAGGGAGGGGTAGAAAGGAGGCATAGCAGAAAAAAATGTCTTGAAACTCGAACGGAAGTCCTTGGCTTGAAAATTTTTTAGTGCAGAAGGGTTTTACTGCCTCATAAATACTTTACTAAGTAAGTGTAATTTCTCTTTTCAGATATTTTAAAAAATTTTTATTTTTCTGTAATGATGTTGTTATTTTTGTTGCTTTGGATAGCTAGATATTAGCCATAATTTGTATATATTATTTTGTAATAGTGATCTTTTTACAACTCCTAAAGGATGTAACAGAACAAATTATCTTGATTGGAAGCCAGAGTAACACCTGTCCATAATAATTTTGTTTTACTTGTGTAAATTAAACTGAAACACAGAGTTAGAACTGGCATAACACAGCACTTTTTACAGTACAGGTTCTATGGAAAAGTAGTGAAAAACGGGGCTGTGCTATATGTGCTCATCCCCAGAGGTGCAGCCTTGGTGGAGGACAGGCAGGGGAGACCTTGTGGCTTCACTGGTGCTGAAATGTGGGTACCTTGGCCCAGCTCTTTGGGGCTGAGATATTTTGCCGACCCACCAGGAAGGAAAGGGAAGATGCCCAGGGTGGCTGCCTACTTGCCACTCCCCCATTGTGGATTAGTTCTAGACGGGTGACTAGACTTTGATCTGTAATGATCTAGACAGGGAGGAGACCTAGAAGGAGTATCAAGAAAATCTGTATAGGCACAATGATTAGCAGATGATTAGCAAGTAGGGGATAAGGGAGCTAGAAGATATGTCTGTGCTTGGAAAAAAACCACTGCAGAAACAGTAGATAATCTTAGAGGTGGCAGATTGGCACCTACAAGGAGTAGCATGTTTGCCAGATTATGTGGAGGGATCACTAGGGACCAGCCTGATAAAGTGGCAGCAAAACCTGGCATTCACATCTGTAGCCGATGCCAGGAATGTGAGTGACTGTGATCCCCTGTGAAGAAGACTCTTTAGTACAAAATCTCTCTACCACAGACTGAATTAATCCTCTCAGGCCCGTATGTCTCCATCCTCTTGAAATGGCTGAAGTGTAAAGTAGAATAGCTGCTTGCAGAAGGATGCACAGATTTCACGTGGATACAAAGTAAAGGACAGATGTACATGTTGAGCGGGCTGCACAGAGCATCAAAGGGGAGGCTGCTGCAGCCCACAGGCTTTGGGAGACGGGAGGATGTGCTACTAAAGGACAGTGCTGGCGCAAAGTATTGTGAAGGGCCTGTAAGCCCTCTGAGCAAAAGCCTGAAAGAAAAACAAGTAAACAGTCCTCAGCGGTGTCGTTTTAGTGACTATACACACTTAGGGTAAGCTCAGAATGCCTTCTCTCATCTTTGTCAGAAGCCCTTAAACTTTAATGGGATGGCGTTGTTGCTCTGTTAGGTTTGTTATCTGTGCTCTGTACAATCTGCAAGTGATGTCACCTTGATGGAAGAAACAGACTAAAATTGGTATAAGGAGGGACAAGCCTGCAATTTCCTATCACTTAGGAATCCTCAGAGGAGGCAGAGAGAAAGCAAGGCAAAAGCAATGAGAAATCTTCAAACAAGAAGTTTACACCAAAGCGAAGAAATCTGAATGAATGATTCCATTCATTTACCCCACAGATACCAAAACGAGACCAAAAAGTTGAGAATAAAGAATTGCCCTAGCAGCAAAACCTGACCATTTGTGGAAAACTTGGACTGTGTGGTGTTGTTACCAATGTGATTTATAGACATGAAACCTGTGGTAGAAGCCATGGAGCAAAGAGTTCAAGCCCTTGAGTTCGAAATATATTCAACTGACTTCATGTACAATGTTCTAACAGCTGAAAACTAACAATTGCATTAGAAAGAAGTGTAATCATTTAGTCTGGTGGACATGTGCTGGAGGTGCTGAGAAGGTGGAAACTGAACCAGTTTTGCCAAGGGATCAGAGTAATAGGCCAGGCAGACACTCATTTGCAGGGAGCAATCAAAGGGGAAAAGGTTTCCCAAGGTTAAAAATAAGTAAATAACTACATCAATCAGTCCTTGAGTATAAGGGGATATTGTGAGCTAAATGCCACTAGGTACTTATAAGTCACAATCAGTGCTTCTAAATGCCACCTTAAGACTGAGTCAAGAGCAGGAAGATGAAGAAAGGTCTCAAAAATTCCCTCCTTAACCAGTTTAAAAGACTTCTGTTTACAGAGTGTGCATCTGTTTTGCACGGTAGATAAGCTGATTTGATTTGCATTAAAGTCTGGTGTAAATACAGCGTAAGACAAATGTGAATTTTAAATGAAGCAAAGATAAGGGAGAGAAGCTCATAGCACTTGAAATCTAGAGGAGTATTACAGCGGTCTGATTCTTTTTCTCAAGCTTAGGGAAAAGGAAAACTTATATTGGCTTGACTCTTCACTTCACCCTCACCCACTGCTGGTGTTTTGTGGTTTGGGAATTGATTCTGCTCAGGCAAGTCCGGTGCAAATGTGCAGGAGTAGCACAGTTTTGATCTCTGTCTCTGTCCATAACCTCGGAGTGGGGAGGGAGCGTGTATGGGAACGCTGGCAGCTTCTCCAAAATTCAGTGCTTAGGGTAAAGCGACACGATGCCTAATTTCCTCCTACTAGGCAGTGAAAGTGGATAAAGGCAGAGGAAATTACTGGTTATGAAACAAACATTGTACATAAACTGGTGAAACATAGTTGAGATAGATATATAAATATGTATGCATAAACATATGGTTTGTTTCTTT
The DNA here is from genome assembly GCA_013400335.1 of Eurystomus gularis. NCBI lineage: Eukaryota > Metazoa > Chordata > Aves > Coraciiformes > Coraciidae > Eurystomus > Eurystomus gularis. Next base: position 207,023 of record VZZY01017965.1, read on the forward strand.
GTAGCTGGACCACTGCCAGAAAGTTTCTCAACTTGAGGGCAAGGGAAGCAAGAGGCATTTTAGAAATTATGAGATCCAGTGTTTTCAAGTAAAATTTCCCAAGGATCTGCTACCCCCTGGTGAAATTGATGCTGTCCATGTTTTGGGAACACAAGTTTGTGGAACACGGGAGGTTTCTGAAGAAATCCTTCAGCCTAGGCTAAACAGCATTTTGGACCTGCTCGGCTTTGGGCATCTTGCCACAAACACCCTGTTGTAAGGTCAAGGAGCGCTGTGCTCCATCCTCCGGGGAAGTACCATTCACCCTTCAACTGAGAATTGGTTTCACTTGCCACTAGATGACCTTCCAATGGTTTGAGTTGGAAGGGACCTTAAAGATAATGTAGTTCCAGCCCCTTGCCATGGGCAGGGACATCTTCCACTAGAGCAGGTTGCTCAAAGCCCCATCCAACCTAGTCTTGAACACATCCAGTGTTGGGGCATCTACAGCCTCCCTGGACAACCTGTTCCAGTGACTCACCACCCTCACAGTGAAAAACTTCTGAATTTCTAATCTAGATCTACCCTCTTGTAGTTTAAAGTCATTACACCTCATTCTTTCTCTACAGGCCCATCCTGTAAAGGTAATTGCAGGTAATTTATAATGAATTCTGCACAGCCGAATGGTAATGAACCTGGTTACTGTATCAAAATGACAATAACGGGCATTTTTGCTGCAGTATAGTGTAATAAACAATGGAAAAAGCTGGAACTGCAGTGAACTGTCACTGTGACAGAATTGGTTTATGACAGTAGCTGAGTATGACTGAAAGCTGGATTTTTCTTTAACTGCTCCCTTTCAGAGAACGTTCTAGTTTTTTCTGGTCAGAATTGTGCTAGCATGCTATAATGTGGGAATGACTGGAACAGTTGTGACAAATGCAGTTTTCTTGGTAGTAACCCCAATGGTTAATAGCCACAAAGGGCATCATTGGCTTAGAAAATTGGCATTATGATATCATTAATCCTTCACTTGTAGGAAGTGCAGCCTAATAGAAAACACTTGAGAAACTTGGCCTCCACTTTTAGCTCTGTCCATGGCCTGCTCATTATTTCTGTCTCATTTCTGCCTCTTTTAGTCAAATAATGATTCCCATTTGCTTTGACGTGCAGAGGATTAAAGTGGTATGTCTTTAAAAAAATAAATGAGGTCTGTTATACAGGATAGAAGTTACTCAAGTATATTTACTTTAATCAGACTCTGTTGCAATAATGTTTAGCTTATTTGAAATAAGCCCCGGCCTCAGCCTGCTGCCGAGTGGTTGGATGCTTATCTTGCAAAAGATTTTGGGCACTATTAGGAATCAGATGATCTCCTCTTCCTGGGGTGGGAAGCTAGTGATTTGGGGATGGAAAAGGAGCAGCCTCTGATGTGTTTCTTTTGCAGTTTAGCAGGCTAGCAGCCCTGCCAGCTCTTGTTGCACGCTCTGCTCTGACCTGGCCACTAGCAGTCTTCGTAGTACTGATGTGGCTCCTTAACATTTCTGGCTTGTTTTGAGTTTAATTTGTATCTTCCAAAGTGGCAGACAAAGTAAGGACAGCATATGCCCTGAGCTATTTGGACAATAACTGCACCAGTGTGAGGACCATGGATAACGAAGCTGGTATTTTCAGATGTTTTCAGTCAACTTTGGAGCACTGCAGATCAGGTTCCAATCAGATCAGACTTCAGAGGTTGTGTTAGCACATCTCCACGACTCTGCAGACTGGACATAATGTCTTGACCTTATTCCAGGACAGCCAATCCAAAGCAGTATTTTGCAGTCCTGCAAGGAAAGTGGTAGGTCTTCAGTGGTCTGACAACCAGCTGCTGTCTGTGGCTCTTGTTGGTCTGTGTCTGCCAGCCTAGCACTTGTGAGTCCTTGCAGTGGGTGGCCCAGCAGCTGCATGGTAATCACTGGAGGGAAGAGCAGTGAAATTAGACAAGTTCCATAGCCGTGTTAGACCTATCTTAGCACGTTCAGAAATATGGCTGATATCCTCCTATGAGCATACTGGTTTTGTTCTGAATGTTTTCAAGAAGTATTTTTATTATGTTCAGACTTTGTGCTTGAGAGAAATTCTAGAGATGACTTTTGTTCATTAGTTTCAAGTTAGTAGCTCGTGTATGTGTAACTGAGCCAGAATCTCCTGCATCTTTTCTCATTTGAGATTTCTTTGAAGTTCTACTAAATTCACTCTTTAATTTAATCTCAGCATGTGTGTAATGCTGTCCCTGAAATAACTGTTATCCAATTATTTTAGCTTCTGCGTTAGTGAGCTGCAGCACAGAATACGTGATATTTTATCATTTATTGTGAATAGCACACCACGAGCAGAGAGGTTTGCTGAGAATCGGTCTGTTTTACAGATCTGTTGTACAAAACTAGGTCTGTTACAAAAACCAGGTAAGTGGCAAGAAACCCCTGAGAAGATTTAAATTGGAAATGGTGAATGAAAATAAAAGGTAAAATACACGGTACAACTTTTATCTACTAACCATATTGATAGGATTGTATCAGAAATTACAGCAGTGCTGTTCCCTCCATTACATTTATGATTGTGTCAGCGTTTAGGCAGTAAACCCATATTTTCTGGGCTTGCTATAAAAATTCACACTGAGCTGGAATTTGTTATACATGTACTACATTTCTCAACATTCTACAAGTCTTAATAAACCTGAAAAAATTTTCTATTAATCTCTTTCAAAATTATTGTAGAAGAAGGAAGATTTAATAGTTTGGGTATCATGTTGTCACGTTTACTGTCACACAAAATCGTCTGAGTTATCCATTGCAGGCTTCCCTTTGTTCACTACCTCAGAACAACTGCTTACTCATCTGCATGCTTACTGAGAGCTTTCAGCAGAGCATCTGTATAGTAGCCTTACTTACTACAGTCTCCATAAAATAAAATGATTGAAAGTACAGTGTGTTTTGGTGGAAAAAAATAATCTATATTCTCCCAGTAAGTGGAATGTTGTGGGGTTTTTTATTGTCTATTTATAAGAATTTCATTTATTACCTACGTATAGGCAGGCAGCTGCAGTAAAAGCCAGACGCAGTGCTCTTGGAAGTGGCTCAATCTTTGTGTTGGCTTTCATGACCTCCGTGCTGGGCTCGTTAAACGGTCACTTACTGGAGGGAAGGTGTTTTGGGGAAGGGGGTTTAAGTATGCAGGTATTTGTTGTTATCCTGGCCCCAGAATGAGATGCCTGAAAATCTGAATGGCAGACTAAAGCTCTTCCCAAAGAGAGTATTTGTTCAACTAGCCATCATAATAATAGTTTGAAAAGATTTGTCCCTATTTCTAGTGCCCAAAAGGTATGGAAAAACAGAGGAAATTAATTATTGTTTTTTTACCATTCAGCATACATTTCCAGATAAGTACCTTGGAAGATTCTGGATTGCAACAAGTAAGACTAAGAAGATTAAAGTAGCAGATTAATATATTGAATCAAGTGTGTACTGATTCCTTTGGATGTGATAACCATGCGCTGTTTTGTAGTTCAAACCGTTGGTAGCCAAGTACAGAGCTGTGCAAAAGCTGGAGTTTCCATTCTGCAGAAAACAGATATTTCAGCTGCTTTTTCCCCTAAATCTTATCAAAGAGTTAAAACATTTAAAAGCTGCCATCTCTGGTAGCAGCAGATGAGCGAACTCAGTCACCGCTTGCCAGCAGATCCCATCTCCCATGATACAGACTGATGGCTAGGGAAGGGGTAAAAAAAAAAAAAGTGTGAATGTTTTGATACACTCTAGGAACATCCTGACCATGAGAAGACTTACTGTAGGGGTAAAGAAGGGGAGAAAGGAAAAAGATAACGTTTGCTCAGGAGTTCATACTATGGGTGCGATAGGAGAATGTGGCTGTTCCAACCTGTAACTCTTGAGAAACAGCAGTTTGCAGTTAAACTAACTCAAAGCAAAATTTCTTCATGTCATCCCAGCAAGCAGAAACGATTTGATTTGATCTAAACTATTTGAAACAATATATTTTGGTCTTGGTTTCTCATAAAAATGCACATTAACAAACCTAGTATTTTCCTGAGGCTGTATTTTTCGTGTAGGAATGGATTCTGTAGTCGCTAAGAAGTTAAATAACATGGTCTTGGTACAGGCTTGCTGTTCTCATGCCTTCTCCTCCTGTGTGTTAGTTCTCCAAATGTTTTAGTCTTACCTCCAAATGTTTAAAGATAATTTAATTAGCAGCAAGGGCTTGTCCTGTCTAGGAAAATCCCATGCAATTTTATTAAGGGGAAAAATGGAAAAGGATAAAGATCAGGGCCATCATTTTTAATTCAGTATCACTCTCTCCAGTGTCTCATTATCCTCCTTGTAAATGATTCATAGTCAATAATTGTCTGTGAAGAACAAATGACTCCCGTATTCCCAAATCTCCCACGCTTATCCTTGAGCTACCTTTATTTTGGATTAAGACTTGCCCATACAAAGTCTGCACAAATGTCTCTCTTGGCTGTTACCAGGCAGAAGCAGAGGGCTTGGAAATGGTTAGCGGGCAGATGTTGGGACAGCTGCACTCACCTGACTCTGTCAGCAGGTTGCTTTGTCGTCCTGGATAACTTGTCTTGTGCCTAAAACCTTATCAGCAAGGTGTCACACGGGAGATTTTTACCCAGAAAATGTGTTACCGAGGAGCCTCTCATGATAGAGTTGCAAACAGGGAAGGTTGCCCTTGCTCCAGAAACAGTGTTTGTAAGGTGAAGCAGCTGGGGATGTTACCTCTGCTCCTTTCCTCAGGCTGGTGTGTGTCAGGGTTTACATTCAGCAAGACCTTGAGAAGCCATGAAGATCAACCTAGGTGCAGATGCCAAAGCACAATGGCCATCATGACTAGGTGTTTTCTATTTTAATAGCTGCGAAAATCAAACCACAGTGTGAGCTCTTAAACTCGGCCAGGAGAGAGATGCTGTGTTTGACACTTCTCTCCCATGCAGGGTTGCTGAGGAAAATTTCTCACTGTGCACGTGATGTCTTGAAAAAGGCTCTTTTGGAGGTGTGAAGGATCCTCCCTCTGACTTTTCTGGTCCTTTCCTGGCCCATGGATGTCTAAAATAAATCCTGATACTTAATCCTTAGATTCAGACATTGTGAAGCAAATTTGCTGTGACATGGATGAGCAAAAGTTAGTGAATGTGTGTAGTACAAGAAAAAGATGTGAACCCTTCCCTAAATCCAACTCCAGGACTTACAGTGAAGAGCCTCCTGCGGTCAGTGCCAGGGCTGGTTGTGTTCCGTGTGTTACAGATCACTGCGGGCATGAGCTGCTGCTTACAGCTCACCTGACACAGCTTTGCTGGCAGGTGAATGCTTAAGTGAGGATGATGTGGGCATGTCTCCAGTTGCTTCAGCAAGACTTTTTGATAAGTGGGTTGTGTATGGAGCTGCCTACTCTTAAAATAGCTTTGTAAAGTGTTGTTGTGGGAGAAGGGAGCTCTAGGTCCTCTGCGGTGCTACTCTGCTGCCTTAAGGCTCAATCAGTGCTTTGTGGTCCTCTCACGTGCTACCGCCCTCTGTGATGAGTTAGCTTGCCTGATAAATTGTTCATTGTAAATATTTCTCCCGCTTTGCCATCTCACTGAAAACTGTTTCTTACGTGCTCTCTTTTCCACATGGATACCAGTTCCTCCTTACCCTGACACTCATTTCATGCAACTTTTAGTCTGTCCTCATGAGAAACTGTTTCCTTGCTTGTTCAGGGACCCTGAATTTATCCTACAATTTTATCCTATATATTCTTTATATATGTATTTTATATATAGATACTTCTTTTGAATAACATGTTCCTCTGCTGTGGACAAGGTGGTCTAATACAGTGACCAGGGTGCTGCCAAGCTCAGGGTGGTCTTGTATGACCCTGGGAGAGAAAGCGGTGCTGAGGTGGCACCCGTTCAATTGCCTCTGGAGTGCCTTGGCTGCAAGTGCTGCTTTGAATGCCGTGCTCTTCCCGTGTGTGGGTGCTGAAATGCATTTTTCAGGTAGGCCTTCAGAGCACGCACTTAGACTTCTCTGTTCTTGTGCAAATTTGAGATTGTAGTTGAAGAGCAGGGTAGGAAAAGGGGTAAACGTATTCTCTAGGGGTAGAAGGGTCTCAGATGTCCATAAAAAGCTTTAAGAACTCCTGGCCTAGGCAGATGCATTACTGCCTCAGACAAATGTCTAGGCTGCCAGATAACTTTTTGTTGAACAGGCAGGTCAAATGGACTGCTACTGTCTTAGATGTATGGCGAGGATTTTCCCTCTTAAAATGCTGGTATTCTTTTAAGCTGTTGAGTCTCCTTCCTCTTGTTGCTCAAGACCATGTGTTATTCTTTCTTTAATGGAAGTAGAAATGAACTCATGTGAAGTAGGTTTCCTTCTAACTAGGAAACGTTCTTGAATTATCTTAAATTTTTGGATACCAGCTTGTAATTTCTCTCAGATTTACTTGTGGCATGTTGTTATGCCGTCTTCTATAGTCCGCTTTCCAGCACTGGCAGTGGGTCTATGGTGTTGATTTTGAGTGCTGCCATATCCTACAGCAAGGTAGAATGTGGAGACATGCTTGTTAAGGTCTTCAGCCAGCTCTCTTGGAGTGGGCTGGAGAGTGTGGTATAACCCAGGCACTTTGGCGTCTGCTGTTGTGAATGAATTTTGGCAAGGGTTGCACTGCTGCCCTTTACATCTGTGGCAAAGCCAATAGCTATCATTTTGCGACAGCTGTGATACAAAAAAAAAAAACCAACCCTCTTAGTACAGGAAAAGAGGTGGATGTACAAAGGCTTTGTGTTCAGAGGTAGACCAGGAATGGGTTTAACTTGATGTCTGTAGCGACTTGGAAATGAACACTCTGGCATGGATAACAGTCCCTAAAATCACAGTTACGATAATCTTGCTGTGTATTGATTAGAGAGGTTCTCAGGAAAGATGTGTGTGAATAAAATCTACAACAAAAGTCTTAGTCTGCAAATAAGAGTCCATTTTTAAATCAAATGTACATATAGTTGCCACATTGTGAGGGCTTGAGTCTTTTCTGTTTAGTATAATCCAGTCACCTGTATAGAGTTAACTTACTCTCTCAGGACACAGAATGAAAAAGTTTCAATTACCACTCTGTTTCTTTCCAATAGGAACTATAAATGTATTTAAAGGTAGTCTGTGATATTCATGCTTAGTTCACTGAATTGCTCTTTGGTGGCTTAGTTCATTGTACTTGGAGACCCTCAGAGAATTATTTCAATGACTTTGGGGAAGTACATTGCAGTGAAAGGGTTCACTTGGAAACCTTATGTGATAGAATAAGCAATAAGGGTGTAGAAGAGAAATTCATGTTCTTCAGGTGCATCTGCCCATAAGCAAGTGTTATTTGTGACTGTGCATCTGGCTCCAGGAACCAGGAAACTGATGTGATAAGGAAGTTGCTTTGGTGCCCCAACAGACTATCAGACATAAACCCAAATATATTTGGGATGGTCCATGCCTTGTCTTGGCTATTTCCAGTCCTTTGATTATAGCAGGTCTTTACTTGGATCCCAAACAGCCCCTTGACAGTATTGCTAACTAATAGCTCATCAGTACTCTTCACTTAGCTCTGTCAACACGCCACTTAAAACGTGGTGAAGTTGAGGTCTAGAAGCAGAATGACCTTAATTGTCAGATGAAAGGTGTAGCAGTGCTAAGGTCTTCCTGGCTTTGCAACTGAAATGATCTTAAAAGCAATAATTTGCATCCTATAATTACTGACCCAAAATGTAATTCCATAACTGGTGATGCAGCTCGCTCTTCAAGACAATTGCTGCCAACTGCCTCTATCTGAGCACTCATCCATGTCATCTCCTGCTCTCCTGCACCAGCTTTGGTCTGCCAGGAGCCCCCGCAGCATCTCCCTGCAGCTGCAGGACCCTGGTTTCAAAAGTAGCTCAGAAAAAGCGGTGTGGCTGTAGCTCGGGGTGTTGCACTCACTGAGGCAGGTTGTTTCTGCCCAGTGTGTGGTTTCCAATTTTGGATGGATTGGATGTATTGAAAAATTAAGCAGGAACCTTTCTTTTTAAAATACATGCTAACTTTATTAGACAACAATACAAAGCTGCTGCAAACTGATTTATTAGAGAGCATTAAAAATATCAGGTCTCAGTTTTATATGTCAGTATTTCTGTATAGATTGTGATTGTAAAGCGATCATGTTTGTCAGATGTGATGGGCTTTAATTGTGCCTCACAAAATAATATTTAATTTTATTGTAAGAGTTCGCCTAAAACTACACCTTGTAATTTATAGGTGTTTGGAGCTAGGTGCCATATTAATAACATCCAAGCAATGAATATGTATGGTTTTAAGTGAACACAACCTAAAATCCCATGCATTAAAAGAATCACGTTTGATGTTGGGAAGTCAAGCACCTAAAAATCTGGAAAATGCTACAGCTAAACCATTTGTGTAAACTACATTGTCCCTTTCATAGAGAGGTGGGAGGGAGCACGTAAATAGGGGGAAGGTACCTGAGATGGTGTTTAAGGTTGTAGCAGATGTAGCAGAATCTGTAGTTTATTTGGTATATAATGCACAGCCCAATTAATGGAGGATGGAGAATGTGTGTTAAAAAAGGCTGTCATTTAATTTTGAAATAAGATGTTTGCTTTTTTTATTGCAGAAATGAAAAGTGGGTGCTGAGCAATAAGATGCAGGAAAAGGCAGATGTGAGTGCTCAGGCAGCTGGGTGCTGCGGAAGGAAATAGCCTCTTTGGCTTCACCACCGAGACCCTCAGTGACGGTGAGTTCAGTCACTTAACACAGATTTCTAATAAGCCTTTTGCTAAACAAGTCTCACTTTCTGAACACTTGTAGTTGTGGCACAAATCAGGCCCATGTTTGCTTTAAAAATACGAAGTTTTTAATGATGGTTACCTTAGGGAGAGATAGAGGAAGTGGTTGTAGGTGCCCCAGATTACCCCTGTTCTTGAGACTGCTGCTGTGAAGGTAGAATAAATTTGAGGAGCAATTGGAATGGAAGGCTTGTGTGCAATTGTCATGGAATATATTTGTCCAGTTTAGGAACAGCTGCAGTACTTAAGGTACTGCCACCTTTTCTCTGATTTCCTTATCAGCTTTTTATTTTCTATATGCTGAAAACTGTGTCGTGTCATCCTAATGGAATGGATCATGCAGTGATCTTTTCTGCTTCATTGCAAAGTCAAATTAAACACCATTCAGGTTAAACAGCCACAGATTAACCCAGATGACATTGTACTGAAGCTGATGAAGAGTAGTTGCATTAAGGAGTACTTTCTGAAAAAAAGATGTTGAGTGTCTGAAGTCCTACCATGAAAATCACCCAGAAGGAGCTAAGACTTCTAGAGCAGGATTTAAATTGTACAGAATTAATAAACAATTAAAGAGAAAATTGACTAGCTGCTCGTTACTTGAATCCAGTTTCACCTACGTAAGGGATGAAGTAGGCTTGCTTGAAAATGAGGATAGCTCAACTGTGTCTTTCAAGCCTGTGTCATAAATCACATGTTAGAGGTCCAGGCTGGTGTTATATGTGTAAGTTCGATTCTACTCTTTTGTGAAGTGTTTTGCTTTTCACCTTTGTTTTTTTAAAATAGCTGATGACCTGCATCAAAAAGTTGCCAGTTTTTATGAAAGGGGCATTAAAATGTTTCAGCCTTAAAGAAGTCCCATCTATAGCTGGTGTGGAGAGCAGGTGGTCCCTTACCTCCATGACTAGTACAGTCTCTGAATGCATCTGGTAGCAAGTATCGCCAGGGATCTTAGGCTGAGATCTAGCCAAGACTGGAAAATTGTTAAAGCTCTGTTTCTTGTGGGGATCTGAGGTAAAAGCCTGTCCCTTTCAAGTGAAAACACGGTGGTGCCTTGGCCGCCACCAGCCAGGTGCATTTGGAAGTCTCTCTTGTTGCTTTAGAGGATCAAAGATTAAACCAGTATAGGCATATTCCGTGCTTCTGCAGAGCACTGGTGTCTAGACTGGGCTTGAACTGTGTTGGAAGCTTGTGAAACTGCTGGATGCGCTGTACATAAAGGGAGACTTTAATTCTGCTGTTCTCTGTTTCCATCAGCCGTTTCTTATGTTGCACCACAGGAAAGAGACCTCTGTGCAAGAATCATTTGAATTCATTGGCAAACAGATCAAAGCACATTCCTGTTGCAATGAAAAATCAAAACATGGATTGTACAAGCCCTTTTTATTGGACAGCATGTCCACAATGCCCCAGTACAATATTAGAGGGACAGTTCTGAGTACAGTTCCTAAACTGGGTTTTGGCAGGGGAGTTGTGGATATTGCAAACATGACACTTCAATGGCAAGTTTTTCATCATGTCCTGGAGCACGAAGCTCTTTTCTTTTCCTTGTCCTCCTCTTCCTCCTCTTCCTGCCTGTTGCTTCCCAATCCTGCTGCCAATTTTTGTTTTTATTTTAAATCTCAGCTCTCCTGTGGGTGTGAATAAGGTTCAAATACGTACTCTCTTCATGTTTTCAGCAAATACAACCCCCCCAAACTCAGCTAAATTTAATCCAAGTTCAAGTACAAACCATGGGTATAATGCACAGATTTCAATCACTTTGCAGTGGGTGCATAAAGGCATGGCACAATATTGGTGATTTACAGGGAATGTTCAAGAACTCTCTTGGAGTGTAGCAGCCCTATCAGGTCTCCCGGGGGCTGGCAGCTTGGTTCATTGTTACTTGCTGTCATACAAGAAATTAGATATTCACTTGGTAAAGTGCATTTGTTCCCTCGTTAAACAGTAGTAATATACTCAATTAGAAATTCACTTTTAAGCCAGTAACAAGAAAACCCTTTTAGCCCTTCAGATGCTTTTGCATTTGAAAAATAGTTAATCTGATAAAGCAATGTGAAACTGTGTTTTTGAGGGTTTCTTATAACCTGTTCAAACAGGTATACTTTGAATGCAGCAGAATGAAAAAGGATGTACAATTTCTTGTCTGTTACAATTTCCAGTCATTTATCTCTTTCTCTCATTAGCAGGATGTTGCGTGAGAAGTATGTGGCCATTTTATATTTCGGGTTTGAAAAAGTTTTGTTGTGGAGATGAGATTCCTGCTGGGGTTACTGCTGTATGCACAAAGACGTGAATTTTTAGTTGCCTCCATTCCTGTGACTACAATAAATTGGGATGGGCGGGAAAACTCTCACTATGTAAGTCAAGCAATAGAAAGATGTAAGGAGGGAAAATGAAGTTTAAGCAAGTTAGAGAGCCCAAGGCAAAAGAAGTTCACTCAGGTTTTTTTGCAGAGGAGAAGGTGCTTTCCTTGGCTCTCTGCTTAACTGGTGTTGTTGTGCAGTAGTGCTGTTCTTACCCTAAACAAATGGCATTCACACACAGACCCCCTCTGTCACTATGCGTTTTTAAAGACTGTCTAATCAAAGGAACTCTTGTCAATAAGTTACATTTGTTTGAAATTTATGTATATCTTCTTGGTTCGGTTGAGTTCAGCGTGCTGGAAAAAATGAAAATCTGCTTTATATTTTTCAGACACCAGGTTTTTTTAATGTATTTTTTTTCTATCTCACATGTGAATGTTGTTTAGTTTAAGAACTGTGTGACCTGACAGGGTTTGTGCTGAAGTAAACCTACCGAAATCAAAGCTCCTCGTAGGCAGTCAGGGGGTGGGTTCTTTGTGGGCAATGCTGAGGGAACCAGACTCTGTGGCTTGTAGCTGTGGTGTGGGGTTGTGTGTGGAGCTTGGGGGGGAGGTTCAGAGAGCTTTGGCTCTCTGGTACAGCCCAGGAGACTGGGACTTATCCAATTCTAACAGCCCCCAGTAGAGATGCAAGGCATGCTCACTCTCTCCCTTGTGATCTCTTTCTTTAGTGTCATGGTAGGTAAGGTAACCAACATCAAAGACTCATTCCAGTTAAGCTCTGATGGAAATTTCTCATTAACCACCTCGTAGGAATATTACACCTGCTACAAAGGCTTCTTTTATGTATGAAATAATTGGGTCAGGGTTTTTTAATGATTTTTCTTTCTTTAAATTCAAGATAAATAAGCGAAATGAAAGCTAGTTAATTGAACTTGAATCTCTTCCTAGCTTTTCTTTTCAAAAAGCGTAACCCCAGCCAGCATCCGCATAGCCAGCAGTCCAGTGTGCAGAGTGACCTGGGGGAAGGTAGGACACCAGAGGGTCAAAATCCTGCTGTTTCTCAGTGTGGATTTGCTTCAGAAAACAGAACCAGTCTTCAGGCTACTTCCCCCTTTCTCTGCAGAAGATGTGTGTATAAACAAAAATGTGGGTGTTTATACTTAATGGAACAGTTCCAGTGGGAGCAATGGATGAATCGGAACATCTGAATTTTTGCACATAAGTGTCCTGACAGATTAGTTGGAGACAGTTAACCTGCCTGTTAAAAAATGGCCTCTGTCACACTTACCTCCTCCTTTGAAGATGGGAGGTGGGGTGTCCTTCCTCTGCACCCTCTGATTTAAACTCAGAAAGACCTGCCCTCACACTTCATGGCACCTGTATCCACACAAAGGGCAGTTTGGTTGTTTATGGTTGGGTGAGGATCATTCCAAAATTCTGCCTTGATGCAATTTATTTTAAATAAAATTTTAAATAAAAAAAATGCCAAACCTTCGAAGATTGGATAATTGTGTTGTGCTAAGTGCCACAAGGAAGTGCAGTGTATGCGATACTAGAAATACCTGATGGTCATTATGCTCTAATGTTCTGTGTGCATCACTCAATATCACTCCTTGCAGGAGAGCAAATAATTTGAGGTGTCTATGCCACTCTAACTTCATTTCACAGCTGCCCTGGGCTAGGAGGGTTTCAAGCTCTGTATTTAATGAAGATTGATGAAATGTTCAAAGTACCTCAGCTCCTAAGCTGAGGTGGTGGGCAGTGGCTTATTTTTTTTCAGTTTTTTGCTTTCCAGGTGGATCTGAAGTAACCAAGGCAGATGCTTGTGCCGAGTCCAAAGACTAGTGTGTGAAGGGACAGTTGTGACAGGCCTGGCTCTATAGGGCTGGGAGATTGCAGGTGTTAGTAAGAATTGTGACAGCAGATATCTAGACAGACTGTGGAAAGCTTTGCATCTGGTGCCCAGCAGTGACCTCAGCAGGCAGCAGTTTCTGGGTTGAAGGGTTAATTCAGCCTGAGTTAGCTCCCAAGGTCTTATGCCGTCTCCCGAGACAGCTGCAGATTATGAACTTGGAAACTAAATGTTTACCACCCATTCTGCCTTAGCTTGTTGCAAAGAAAAGCTCCTCAAGCTTGGATTCTCCTCCTAAACCACTCTTAGGCAGCATGTTTTCTACCTTTATTAGTCTCAATTAAATAAAAAAAGATTACTCATGGCAATGAGCACAGCTTAGAGTGAACAGCTTTTGCTTAAATGCTTTGTTGAACAAGAAACGACGTAATTATTTGCTTATAGAGAAACACGCATGTATGCTCTATTGAATCACTCCTTGTGTTGGTGCTGGGTGCAGGTTCATGCCCTTAGTTGCTTCTTTGAATACTGATAAAATAGGAAAGTATGTATGAGAAAGAAAATTCCCACATGGCTTTTGGAAATTTATTGTATAAAGGGATAACTGAAAAAAAAAGAAAAGGAAAAAAAAGGCTTTACTTCTTCGTCCTTTTTATGAAAGCATGGATTAAAGCATTCAAATTAAAAATCATTAAAGATTAATAAAGAGAGGCAACAGGAATAATTTTAATTTCCTTTGTTACCATATATAATGATAGCCTTAGGGTGGAATGAGAATAATGTAGAATGTATGAACAGAAATGTATCCATTAGGACTATACTATTTTTGCTTCTGCTGACATGAATACATAGCTAACAAAAATACTGTTACAGTACAAGTGCTCGCTCTGTAAATAATTTAACTATTGACTATACTAATGTACAAACCATTAAATGGCTGTTGGAGGGGTTCTCTTTCCTTAACATGCAGAAGAGTTCTGGCTACTTGAATATTGTGGTAGATTAAATTCCCTTTGGTTTTGTGCATATTTACAGTGAAAATTCCTTTCTTCTTGATGCAGGTCTTATACTCAGTTTGCCCTAGAGGTGCTTGCTTCCAGTAGGGTAATTGTGTGACTCAGTCATTAGTGCTTCTGATGCCGAGTAGCTGTAGTGCTCTCAGGTCTGTGCCCATGGCTGTACATGTATTTCCTAGCCTGTGTCATAATATATCCAGGTTTATGATTGCTAATGAACACAGAAGGCCAATTTGCAAGGTAGACCAGATGGACACATAATCAGTCTAATGACTTAATGTCACAAATGAGATGACCTTGCAGTCGCTGCCTATTATTCATTTCTGCCAAGACCGTTTCTGAAACCTTAGTACAGACTCTTCAAGCTGCAGCTTCCCTACCTACAGCGCATGCTGCAGCTTCACCACCCTGGTTCCATCAGTGCGTGCTGAAGTCCGCAGCTGTATCAACAGGGTGATGGGGTTTGCCTAAGAAAGATACTGCTGCGTTGTGCCTGCCTGCTGTTTTGTATTGTTAGTGTGCCACATGGACAATCACTTCTTTTCCTTGAAATTTTAAATCTTTCCATGATCTTGCTGTCATGTAGTCTCTTTGGGGTGTGTGCCAGGTGTTGCTGCATTTGTTGTTGAGGTCGGTGCCTTTACTTCTCCTCAGATGTGTCACACCTCGTCATGTGACCTTATTCACAATAATCATCCTTGGCTTTTCCCATTAACTGAGAAGAACATTTGGATCTGTGGCTGAGTCCTCATTAAATCAGTAGGACTTGGAGAGATGTTTGGTGTTTATATTGTAGTGGAGTAATTGGAAAAGTTAGGGGCCCAGAAACCACATTACCTTGCTCATTCCTTCTGAGCTACCCAATTTTTAAAAATTTTATCCCCAATGTACCTTATTATTTTAAAAAGCGGGGGGCGAGGGTGTCCTCCATAGTTAATTTCGTATAGCTTTTCAAAAAACACATGCTTGGGTGTGCCTGTTGGTTTGAGGGGAGAAGAGAGGTCCCAGTTCCTGTTGTGCTTTGCAAGTGCCTCTCTCATTCTGGCCTGAGCTGTGTTTGTTGATGTTTTTAAAAATGAATAGGTTTTCCAGCTGATAATCCCAGACCTATGAGCTTCTGCCATTTCTGTACCACAAAAATTTTCCTATCTCCCCAGTTGAAGAGAGTCAATCATCACAAGAAGTAATTGCTTATTAGTGCAGAGGGGAGGGGGTAATAATGTGGCATCAATTATTTAATGTGCTGCTGATCTATTAATGGTGTCCTTAGTAGATGCATTACTGAAAGAAAAGACACGAGGCACTTAAATTCCTTTCTAGGTCTCTGTTTTATCTTAGCAGTTTTTCAGAAAGTTGTAAATTAGGTTGTTAACTAACTGATTTATGGGATATGCTTATTGTGCCAGCAATTTTCTGCATCAGTTGTAAATTACCTTCTTTTATTTTGCCATCTGCATAATTATATTTTACCCTTTTGCCTGTGTGCGTAATTTGTTACCCTGACAACCTTTATCATTCTACCATTTTTGTGGGTTTTGTCAGTTTTTCTCATGTGAATGTGACACTGAAAAAGTGTGTGTGTGTGTATATATATACTCCAATGAGATGAAATTTTAAGTGATGGCACTATCTAAGGCTAAAACTAATTAACATGCCTGAATAAAATAAATGGAAACATTTTTCTCTAACTGCACAAAACTACATGTAAAGTAGCCTTTTTATAAACTGAAGTTCTTTTTATTATAAAAAATAGTTGATTTTATTTTTAAAACCGATTTTACCCGGTTCAGTTAGACTGACAGACATGTGAAATGTGGGCAGCTGTAGTCATTGTCGCATTGGCTAGTTGGGTTATCATATTCCGCTTGATCATCACTTTGGAATATAAAAGTCGCCGTGGGAATCTCTGTGGTACAGGTTTTTCAAAATAAGTTAAGGGACATCAATTCACATTTACTTTAAGAAGCCGTTTTCCACCCAACTACTGTAGAGTCTGCTGTAGGGAAGGATAGAAATTTGTCTCTTTTGTATATTTATAGGTATTGCTCTTTTTTTCTCTCAACATGTCCATACATAGTGAGGTACTAAACAAAAACAAAACCAAAAGTGTGTCTGTTTTCCAGTATCAGAGTAGGTGATACGACTTTACTGGTATTGACCTTAAATTGCATACAAGGGGCTTTATTTGTAATTTTTTTTACCTAATAAATGGTGTTTGCACACCAGGCTTTGCTACATATAAATTCCATTGATGTGACATAATGAAACAGGCAACAATAATATCCTAGGACAAAAATTAAGAGATGCTATCTAAAACCTGATATATTAGGTAGAATTATTTTTTTAGCATTGAGTTATACTACCTGATCCAGAGAAAGAAAAATAGCATGTATAAGAGAAGAGACCTTACATCAGCTTATGATTTTTATTTCTTACATGTAGAGAAATTTTAAAATAACTTATTCTTAAAAATTTCATTTTGTCAGAGAGAACAATTTGATTCACAATTCTGTTCCTAAATATAAATACAGTTCAACTTTTTTAGAGGTTGTGCTGGTATGTAGTCACAAGGTGATTAGTTTTGTGGGGTTTTCTTCATTTTTTTTTTTTCTGATGAGTGGTTATTGAGTGCCTGGCTATTGCTAGTTGTTTCTCATTCTGTTGTTTTAATAGGATTTTAGCTCAAACTTTCTATAAACTAGAGACATAATGTCATCTCATGAGCTTTCAGAGAGACAAATTTATACCAGCATCTTCAGAAGTAATCACATGATTTCAGCTTTCTGATACACGGAAGAGGGTGTAAGCTTATAGTCTCTGAGCTTTACAAAATACTTAACTTTTGTTGGTTTCTTAACTTTAAAGCTCAAGTGGCTTTTTCCAAGCTGACACTCAAGAAGGATGAGCTCACTTGCTCCGGCTCTGGTGGCTGTGGCACCAAGGAACCGCAGGCAAGTAGCTTTTTCCTGCTTTCTGCCAGCTCCTTGAGGGTCTGCTGGGCCTGGGGCAGCAGCCGGTGCCCGTTACCTGCTCAACAGAGCTGGGTGCTGGAGCACTGGGAAGGGTGGAGACCACCCGCACGCGCCTGTCCTCTCCTGTGCTCTTGTTAGCTGAGGAAGAGCCGAGTCCTCCTTGTTCTATATTAGCAGGTATAGATATGCATTCTTGTCTTCGTGTTTGCACGTGAAGCAGCTGCCAGAGAAAAAGTGCCTAATCAAGTTTAGAAAGCCTAAATACGATCTCCTAAAAGAGAAGCGTTAACATGTATTTTGAATGTATATAGAGCAGCCCTATCAAATGCTTCTGCTGCTCTGCCTGGATCTGCTGCATATTATGTTTTCCTGCACTTATAAAGAAAGGCTCTCTCACCAGTCTGATGAGAATGTGTAAGCCATGTTTGACCCCGAAGTTCTGATTTATTCATTAGGTGATAAATCATTTTCCAAATGTCTAGCTGTTGTCACAGTAAAGATTAAATTTGTTGAATTTTTTAAATTGGGATTTATAACACAACGTGCTGCAATTTCTACAAATTCATTATTGTCAATTCAGTAGATCAGTGATTTTATTCTGTGAATTCCAACGGTTGAATTGGTTTTGGGGGCAAACTTGTGGTTAGACTAACTTGTAGGCATCACTGAGATATTATTTTGGTTCAGCATGTGTGTGGCTCTTTTGTTAAGCGGTGGCTTACCTTCAAGGGCGCATCTCTCTGTTTTGTTGCTTGTTTGGGTTTGGTTTTGTTTATGTAGTAACTGTCATAACAGGTTACCTTATGGCAGCTTGTTTCTTCTAGTCATCAACACGGATCCCAAATGTCTAATCTGGATGGAAACCAGCTGGTCCATCTGAAACCTTGGCCAGTTACCTTTAATTATCTTCACAGCAAGTTGTCCTTTGTTCCTCGAAACCTTCCTTCATCTTAGGCTATTTATCACTTTAAATCACTAAAACTGTTACCTCGCTCTCTCTTTTCTCAGAATGTGTCTACTGAAGTTTTTAATGTTGCAAATTCCCAGTTTAACGTAATTTTTAGCGGTTGTCAACAATACATTTTGGGATCAATATAATGCATTAGCAATTTGAAAAGCTGGCAGAAAGTTCTGGATTTAGAGATGCACAAGTTGAGTGTGTTCACTTAGGTGGAAGGAAGGGCAGAATGCCTTTACCAATGTTCCATAAACTGTATATAGGTGTTATATATATTTTTTTCTTTTGGACCAGAACTCTGAGCATGGAGCTTACAACCTATTAACTGGATGTGGAAAAAAAAAAATCAAAATCAACAAACAAAAAACTTTCAGCCTCTTCATTTTAATATTCATATTGATTACAATAGTAATTAAATACAAACCCATACTTTAGAGACAGCGTGCAGTATTAGTTTTTCAGATCTTGTTTAATGAAGCTTCAGAGATGGGATAGGAAATGAAGAAGCAAAGTTCACTTAAGAATGTACCTTCTGGGAGGTGGAACCTTAGAAATCTTGTCTGCTCGTCATTTTGACAAGTAGTTGCAGCAATATTGCCAGGACATGAGAATTCACTTGCTAGAGCTGAAGCTGAAACAATTGCAAAATATGAATAAAAAAAAAAACCTAATGAACATAAAACATTTTCATGCATTTCCTTCACTTCCTGAAAAGTTACTGTGAGTTGTCTTGCCTTGCTTTTATCTGGTTGGGTTTAATGATAATTATTTCACTGATCTGTGAGCTGACTGTTTTAGTGTTTGTCTTTAATAAGAGTATACATCTGGGTAAAATGACTGGCAGGGAGCAAGAGTTGAAAGCCATATAGCGTTATTTGCCCAAAAATAAGAAATAAAACCCCTTCAGTTTAGAAAGTGTTTGAATTTGTTAGGTTTACTGTTTAGGGTAAATATGGTAGATTTTTGTGACATTGAGATCTATAAAAAGTTTTCTGCAGAAAGGTAGTAACTTTGCTTCTGAGGAACAGCTTGGTCTTCCTTACAAGGACCATGTGATTTCAGTTCTAGTTTCCTTGTTCTGTAACGACTGCACAGTGTTTCTTACCAGGATTTTACTGATTCTACTGAATGTTCTCCTTAAACACTATACACCATGTACATGAAATAGAGCAGCTCTCCCAAAAAAATAGAGAATTTTCTATTACTGTTGTATCTGCAATTATACAATGGAATGTGGGTGATCCTAGAAGCTTAGCTGTGCAAAATTATTTGATCACAAAGCTGTTGCTTAATGGAAAGATGATGTGTAGGTACCGAATTTTCAAAGTAAGCTTAAAGAGGTGAGGGCAGAATTATACAATGGAAAGATTTAAACCTATCTTGGCTTTAAACGTTGTGGTATTTATGACTAGTGTGGATCAATGTTAGATGAGCATGTGTGATGTGTGGTTTGAAGAGTACTTGGATTTACAAGCCCCCAAAAGAAGTGGAACTGACTGAGTTTATAGCTTCATTTTGGGTAGAACACCTAAATAAATAAAGCAAATACTTCCTCAGAGAGCTGCTTATCAAATTGTCAGTTTTGTTCATCATGGTACTTTCATGATCTTCCATTCATCTGTACTGTGCAAATATAATCCTGTTATGGGTGACAAGATCCTCTCTGAGTGAAGGTTTCTTAGTCTTCAGAGAACTTTCAAATACACAGCTTAATATTTCCATTTAATGCCTGGCTTGTAGATTTTGACATCAGCAAATTCTTTTAAAAGATTGCATGTTGCTTCACACAAAATAATCACTAATGATGATGGGTAACAGATTAAAGAACCAGACCTTCAATTAAAAAAAAACTGCTGTGCACAAACTGGAGGTAATTTCAGAAGCTGGTAACGTTCTGCTGCAAATGGGCACCTCTTGGACAAACATGCTTGTTTGCTTGTAGATAACATAGGAACTTCCATGTATGGTTTGATGACTACAGCGTAACTTCTTGCTTGTGTTAGGCAAATTCTTTATTGGCATCTGTGTTATGTACGCAATAATGTAGAGCAGCTCAGTTGCAGCCCTTGGATGAGGTGCTCTCCCTAGCTCCAAGGGGAGAATGTCAGATGCGTTACAGTAATTTGGACCAGTGAGCGTACCTACACTGCCCAGATCTTCTCTGGCATTAAGTAAACATCAGTGTCTTTGTAGAACCATGCTTTGTGCCACTGAGTTCTCACCTGCAGGTTACACAGCTACTCACCTGTAAAGTGCTGACAGCATGGTCATCCCTGCTGCCAGTTTTCAGGGATGGCCAAAGGGAGCTTGGTGAGTGTGTTTACACGAACTTCTCAAGATATGTCTGATTAGAGCCAAAATTGCCTCCTGATTTATTGGAGCTGATGGCCCTTAAGCAAAGACCGTTAGTCTGCTGAAAGACTCCCATTTGACATAAGTGGGCTCTAGATCAGGCTTCATGTCGTTAAGCAGCTATATTTCCTGGTTCTTGGAGATGAATGCACTGGGTTCTTGCAATGATATTTGAATTAAGCATTATAAGCCTGATGTAGGAAGTAATGGGTGATATTCTGTAATGTAAGTCATAAGGGAAATTAGAATAGAAGATGATAACGGTTCCAGAGGGCCTCAGTGGTTATTAGACTTGTCATCCCTCTTCCTTCTGTCACCACCCAGAGTTAGAAACTGGTGTGGAGACAGACCACAGTACTAGGGACAAATATAAATAACTTTGCAGCTTGGTGAACTCAAGCCTGCTGTGGCCGTATGAAAGGTAACTAACTGTTTCCTGTCAGCAACAGGCAGTAAAAAATATACTTATGGGGAAGAACAACAACAACAAACTTTGAAGTCTTAAAGCCTGATATAAATGAATTTGAAAAATCCTTACGTTAAAAAAAGCCAATGTAGTATACAAAATGATTACAAGAGCTTGCTGTAGCTATACAAATATGAGTTTTCTCGTAGTGAAAAATTCTTTAAAGGCAGAGATTGAGGCAGGTTGTGCTCCCATAAATTTTGTAGTTCTAAAAACTAAATTTGAAGGAAAGAAAAAGATTTTAGGTACCACTTGAACTGCATAGAACTACTTGGAAAGATGCCTTATTTCATTTCTCTTTCTGATTTCTCAAAAAAACCCCAAACATCTGATGGCCTAAGTGATTGTCTAGAGTTGTGCTGAGTGATACTGCGCTGGGTTTCCAGTCATTGACTTCTGCCCAACTTGAAGGGTTGAGGCTGCTCTGATCACTTGTCAGATTTGTGTGTGGTAGCAAGGTGAATGTCCAGGAGAACTGTCCACAACCATGGATGGGTGCACTACATAATTTCTCTTTAGCATTGATAAAAGGCATAGCATGTATAAAATTATGTCTCCTTAACATGTTTCAATCTCCTTAGCATTCTCAAGAGCGTTCCCACTGCTTTGTGTGAGTGCTACCTAAGCAGTGACACTGCTACACTGACACTTTTTAGATGGCTTTCCCAGAGCGCAGAAGAGGTTTCTGGGTTTTGTGGTGTTTGTTTCTTGGAGAGAGGAGGAGGAGGAGAATTGAGGCTAGAGTGTAGTAAATCCAGGTAGCTGCTTTTTCCATTCTAGGTGGTGTCTCCTTCCATTTTTTCCTCTACAGATTTATCCTGTGCAGTTTATTCAATAGCAGAGAACAGGCAGAAAATGGAGAAAAATCTGTCTGATTTGCAAAAATGGGAGAGTAGGTAAAAAGTTTTCAGATCCAAGTTTTTTATGCCATTCAGTTTTCATGGTCTTAGCCTTAAAACAAGTGGATCTTGAAAAGGGTTGTTCTTGTCAGTTAACTCAATGGTACAAATACTGATCTTGCATTCTAAGCATGAGTAACAAAGGCTGTAGTGCAGAGAAAATTAGAGGTGAACTTGTTTTTCTTTATTCTTGATTATAGAGTTCAGTGCTTGCAATGCTCCCTTTGCTGGAAGAGCCCTGTAATCACCCTCTGCACTTCGTTTTTATGCTCTCCCACTACTCAATTAAGAACTCATTAAACTGCACACCTGCAGTGTCTTTACCCTGAACTGTAGTTTTTAACCCCCTACTTGTACATAATTATAATACAGCCTGTGGATTGCTCGACTTCAGCTGAATAAAAATGACAGTAAAACCTATTTATGGAAATAAAACTCCTGTATTGTTCATAACAATCAGTGAAAGGGGTTTTTTTGGTGAGCATGGAGGACTAGAAATTATATTTACCATGACTTTGAGTAGACAGGACAAGGTGAAGTATTAACTGATGCATTACTATTGTATGTAGTCAGTAATTGTAGTGTGGTGATGCTTCATTTGAGTGGGGATAATGGAGCAGAGGCTTGGGGACCTGCTGTAATACTTATGTTGGATGTAACTCATGAGGTGGCTCTGTTATGTGACTTCTTTTTGAGTGTCCCTTCCTGGCATATGAGATTTGTTAAGTCTTGGAGGAAACGTTTTGCTTTCTGGTTTGTTTTGGAGTATTTTGGTATAAGGCTCTGGTTGAGGTAGAACACCCAAATGAGGATGGGGACAACGGGCAAGCTACACCAGAGATGCTTACACAGTCAGATAGGCCCAGCGCCTGTATTACCACCACATGCAAGAAGAAGCAGCCGTCTGGGGGGACTGGCCAGTTCCGGTGGGGAGATGGAGACCTGCATCCAATAGGGCCAGCATGTGGGAGAGGCCTGTGGGAAGTGTGCTGGAGCTGTGCCTTGGTCAGGGCTAGCTGCTGGCGCTGGGAAGGCTGTGCAGGCAGGCACTGGCAGCAGTGCTGGCAATGCTGGCGTGCTGCCGTTGCTGTGCCTGCTGCTAGGTAAATACTGCCTGCTGTGGCAGGGCAGCGATGCCTGAGTCTGTGCCTTCAGTGGTTACCCTACAGAGGGTGCCTATACCGCAGATATATGCGGTGTAGAATAATAATCACCTCTCCCAATACAAAATCCTGTCCAGACACTCTAACACTTCCTGAGTGTAGCAGCTAACAAGTAGATCCTCTCTAAGAACCGAAGCACAAATGTGTCAAACTTACAAGGAGCTCTGAAGCCTGATTATTGCATGTATTTTGTTGAGGGGTCAGGAAGGAGGGAAGTTTTAATGTGTAACTTAAAACTATATGTAAAAGGCAGTGGGGAAGAATCCCAATCAGCCTGATGTTGTGGCTAAATGAGCTTTTATCACGGACGTGAGCAAACACATAATAGTCAGTTTGATGGCAGTTCACAGCCAGAAAAAATTGTATGCTTGCTGGGCTCCATCAGGAACGCCTGCTAGTGGGAGGGATTCCTCTGTGACGAAGCTGAAATCTCCTTCCCAAAAGGAACTACTAAGTGTTTCCCCAGGCTATTGCCAGAGCTTGTAAACTCCAAAGCACCGAAGGGAATCCTAACAAATTGGAGCAAAGACGCAAGTGTAGCACTTACACGCAGCAGCGAGCAGCAAGGGAATGCAGACAGACAGCAGGAGCCCATCAGCCCTGTGCACAAGGGGGGAGAAAGGAAATTGTACGAAATGGGAATAGAAATAAAGTTTTTTGCATTGAATACCCCAGATAGTGATTGCAGTGTATAAAAGTAGATGTAGTTGACATGTATTCTCTATACATTTGTAGTATGTTTACATGTGTGATGTTATTGCACACATCTCAGGGTAGGCATTATTAGTGGCATGAATTTGGGAAGGGTCACAGGGCATGAGACTGTAAATGAGTTATGCACATTCTTTTAAATGAGGGGCTATAAATCTCACTGAAATTTCCAGCCATGTAAAATTCAACAGTTGGTACAATTGCTTGCATATTACTTTTCTGTTGTTAAGGATTTACGTGAAGCTGTTCTCTCTTATCCCTTTGGCTATTTGCTGCACTGGCTCAGGCAAATATCTGTTGAAATAAAGCTCTCCTGGGGTGGGACAGTTGCTTTGTAGCATGAACAGCACGGAGCAGCACGTATGTAACTTACACAAATAGCAATTGCTAAGTACCCATTGACTTTAAAAGATAAATGTCTTGTGCAGAAATTTGAAAGCACTATAAGAGTGGCCTAAGCCAGTTTTCTCTGCCTACTCAAAATGCCAAAGCTTTTAAGTCTGTTATCTTTGGATTCTTTTAATGCTGAATATGTACTCCCAGTTTCTTTGGCTTTGTGGGAAGGTTGTTAGTGTTAGCTCTGGCTCTGGGATACAGAGTGAGAGAGAGAGAGGGAAGATGAATTTCCAGTGGCATGACTAAAGCATGGGATAGCACAACAGTTTAGCAGACAGAAGTTTATGGATGCTTGGTTTTGTAATGTTTATTCTTGGCATATCTTGGTCACTCCAATAAATTTGTACAAACTTATTGAAGATTTTATTGAGAATGTGTCCTACTTTTTTTTTTTCTTTTTCTATTGCCATCAATAGTAAAGAGACTATCTTCTCTGGGAAACCCAAGAGTTCCTGAGTAGGTTTTTATACCAATATTGAAGATGTTTTTATTTACAAGAACATATATAATCCTGTAAACCTGGGTTCACTTGGAACGTTCAAAGTTGATCAGAAGCTCTAAGCCAGGTAACTAAGATGCTGGCTTCTAGGAAGGATTTTTACTGTGCAACAAATGTAACAACTGAAATACATTTACTGTCTGAGTTACAACTCATCAGATCCACATCTTTATGTCAGTATTTTGGGCGAGTCAAGCAATATTTATGCTACGGTATAACAGCTGTGTTCATTGGCATGCTCTGACTGGAGGCTTAGGTAACTGTGATTCTTCTTTGTTCAGTTTTCCCCTTAGTGGATGATGCTATTTATCCTCATACTAAAAATTGAAGTTGCCTTCGTATCACTCACTGTGATGTTTTGATACTTTCTTCTGAGTTGTGGATAACAATGAGATAATTCAGGAAGAGCAAAATCCAGGGTGTTGCTTGGTAAACACGATGTGCTTGGAAATGCAAAGTGAAGACTGCCCATGATTTCATTATTGTGCCCCTGTGTGTGACAGAGTCCTGCATATTGTTCCTGCACAACTGCCGCACTGTTTACTGCTCATCCTGAGCAACACTTACAGTAATTCTTCAGTGTTTTATTCAGTCAGAAAGGAGTTCTTGCCCTTTTCACGTTACACCTGTACTGAGAAATGAAGCAGGTATTGTCCTCCATAAATTATTGCTGACTTTAATTGTCTGTCTGTTTGATGACAAGCAAATTCAACAGAAACAGATGTTTACACTGGTCTCAGCAGAACCTGTTCAGAATTGGCTCATAACATAAATCTGTAATCCATGAAAAAAAACCAACTGTTTTACGCAGACTGAATGCATATTGAATTTATGCATAGCATGCAATTATGACATGTAATTCTTACAATGTAAAAAAGAAATCTCAGTGTTTCAGTTCTAAACTCTGTGTTGGAAATACTTCGTCCTTGAAAAGCTTGCCAAGGGCTGTTTCCCACAGACACTGAGTAATAACTAGCTTTAAAAAAGGATTAGCACATGTGGTGTTTCATGGAATGGGGCCTAATCCTGACTATGACTTTCAGGTTCCACCAAAGTGCAAATGCTAAATAAGATGGGAAGTAAATTAGAGATCTCCTGAGATAACATCAAAATTGTTGTAGTAAGAAGAATATTTTGAAAAGACAAAGCTGGGAATACTGCAAAATGTTTTTCGTTGTAAACTGGCATAACTTTTTAATTGTGCTCCTAAAAGGTGCATCGTAACAGATTAGTTACTTGTGTCCCAGAAGCAGCTGTTGTCTGTGAACAATTCCCTTCTAACTGCTAGTTATGGTATTGTTTTCAGGACTAGCTTGTGGCTTTTACAGCCCTCGACAGTGTGAAACCTTTTGAGAGTCTTCCCTGAAGCTCTGTGCTCCTGTTCCTTTTTCAATTCCTGTACGTAACTGCTCCATGTGAGGTGTGCATTCTTCAGCTTTCCTGAAGAGGAACCCCACAACTTGGTAGCTCACCTCCATCAGGTGTAGTTGGAGGTAAAATCCTACTGTAGAACAAGCGCCCCTGAAATGGGGACCCCCCAAGGCTGCTGCACCCATCACTCATGCAGATGTGTGCTCCTGCAGAGGGCTAAGCAGTGCTTTGCCAGCAGCTGCTGTTTCAAGGTCAGTAGGGAAGCTGAGGGTACCTACTGCTTTCCTTGGGGTCTCTCCCTTCTGTGAATCTCTGAAGGCATCAGAAAAGCTTGTATTGATAGTTCTACCTTCCATCAGCCTCAGCTTTGTGATTTGCTGCTGACATGAATCCAGCTGTAATTTCCTAGTGTCATTTAAAGAGCAGTGCACTAATGCTGCTGCCATTGTGCTGGCACGGAAAGTAGTTATTTCTACTGATCAATACTGTCTGTAAGGCAGCTAAGATGAGATACGTTCCTTGTTCATCACCCCACTGTGCTTTTAGGTTGTCCAGTTGGATGAGGCAAACACCCATATTCTGTATTTTCTGCTTTTCTATGAGACAACTCCAATCAGCCACTTCAGCCACTTCATGGGATCACTGTGGGAATGCTCTCAAGAAAGAAAATGTTTGTATTAGAAGTTGTGTTATCCTGGATAGGGTGCCATGCTCAAACATGCCTTTACAGTTGTCTGAGCTTTCCTATCACTGTTACAGCATTTTCTGAGGTTATTGCCATGTCCTTCGAGTAGCAACTGTCTCTCCACTACCTCCTCAGAAAGGTCACAAAAATTTCCAAGGCCAGCGTGTAATCCCAGCAAGTGCTGCTGGATGAAGCATTCTTGCTACTTTTATATGGGACTCTGGAGGGACTGGGACAAAGAAAAAACAACTGAAAGGTCCCACTACTCTAAAAAATGCTCCCTCTGATAAAATTCTGAAAAATAATGGACCAAAACCCCAAATTCACTCCTGGCATAACCAGGTGCAACTACAGTAGAGTGAGTAGAGGCTGGGGGGGAATTAAATTCTTTGTATTTGTGCACAAAGAGCATATACTTTTAACAGGAAACACATACGTAACAGAGAAGGATTTACGGTTATAATTGTTGATGCTGACACAAAAGTTACAGGAACAGTGTGTTATCACTAGTGTCCTGGTTTGAGTTAGAACCAAACCAATTCTGTTCAGTGATTTTACTTTTCAGCTGAGTCTCTGCTAACTAACTGCACTTTCTGAAGCTCACAGCATGTTTTCGCAGACAGTGTCTGCTCCTAGCAGTGGTAACGCTCCATGTTTAGAGTTACTCCAAGGGTTGGTGTGCAGACCAAGGTCACTGCTAACTCTTGTGTACCACCTCGGGGGTGCAGAGAGTGAAAGGCTGCACCTGCGGGGAGGAGCGGCCAGGACAGGTGACCCTGAACTGACCAATGAGGGATTCCAGCCCATATATGTCATATTCAGTATAAAGCTGAGGGATCCTGAGGGTCTAGACCCTTCCTGTTGGCCCTTCACCAGCCTTCCCCTCCCGTCTGCCTTTGGGATCCTTCTGCTGTCCTTTGCTTCCCTTGGGGGCCTTCTTCTCTTCTTGGACCTTCTTGTGCCTTTGATCCCAATTTGTGTGTTCCTGAACCCGGTTCCCATCTGCTGCTGAGCCCAGCCTGGGACTTTGCCAGTGCCTGCTACAGTCTCAGTGGTGATGGTGATGTAATTGCCATCGAGGGAGGTTGGGTTCAATACTGTTTTTGTGTATATTAGTATATATCCCATTTTATTATTATTATCTTCATTAAAGCTGTTTTAGTTTTCTAATCTGGAAGCCTCTCCGTCATTCCCTTCCTCTCCCATTTGGGAGGGGACAGGAGCAACCATAAGTCTGTCTCCCTTATCCTCTTCCTTTATTTTTGGGGGGGGGGTAAAGAGGGGTTAACAGGGAGTTTCTGTTGTAGGTCTGGTGGATTGAATCTAAACCTTGACAACAGTCTTTGATCATCTAAGTCATTGATTTATTTTTTTTTCTCACTTTTAACTACATTTGTGTTGAATGCAGAGTACATCACATCAATTCCGTCATTACTTTTCTACTTTTCATATTTCAAAATATGGCAGAAATCTTATCTGAAAAATGAGGATCAAAGGTAAAATTCAGACAATGTGCATCTGTGCAGTCTTGAGAAAGAGTGCACTTAGTCAAGAGACAAACTTATCCCCATGTTTTTGCATTTTAATCCTATAGATATATTGAAAATATTTTTTTCTGTAGTGTAAGAAATTAATATTGCATTTCAACCAAAAATATTATCATAATACTGCAGAAATGATTGGCACTTGAGTTTCAGCCCTTGCTTGTGAAAGCTTTTCCAACTTAAGTCAAAGTTCAAATGCTAATTTGGTCTGAATGCTTGGTTTTGGATTTTTATAAACACATGGAAATAGAGAACCTTTTTCCTTAAATTAAAATGTGTTTTTTCTTTCTTCATCTGAGAACATTTTTCTTTTAAGGAAGCCTTTAGAAAACTTGCATCCAAATTCTTGTTTTGATTGTAGGTAAAAGTCTGAGATTGTTACAGTGGAATCAAGTGAAGTTAAACCCAGCATCTAGTGTTTATTTTTCCTCTCTTGTAGATTTCCAGTGATTTCCCATATGATTAATTGCTGAATCTTTAGCAAGCCAGGTCCATGTGCTTTTACATTCCCTAAGAAACTTACCCTGCCTCAAGCAAGAAGGGACCGCGAAGCAGAAATGGTTGCGCAGAGCCAACATGCCGTCCTTACCCTCACCGCACGAATCTGCCTCTGGACGGAGAGCCTATCTCATTTCACCCCCAAACTTTGAGATTCTTGTGTTTGTCCTTACCCAGTTTCCCAGCGCTTACTAGCGAGCTCACTTCTAAATAATGGCTCAGCTATATCCCTTCACTGTGGAGAAGGTATAACTATGCCAGGCTCTTTGATGGTCTGTATTTAGCAGTGGCGTAATCCTCCCAGTTTTGAGAAGGATTCACGACCTCATCTCTTCTGCCTACCCACAGCTACCCAGCCAAGTTAAAAAATCAGCTCCCATCAAAGGCCAGCCACTAAGCAAGAGACCTAGTGCTTGACTAGTCAGAATGTAGTTTGGCCATGTGATATCTGTTACAAAGTCACTAAGCCTTGTGATGCTAGCAGGTAACTGGGATGTCCCCCGGCAATGTAAGCTGCAGTGTTTTCTTTGCACAAGCTAAGTAGCAGACTCTGAAAAGTCGTCCTGTCAGAAGTCTAAGATGACAGTTGCAGAGTTGCTTATGAATGAAAATTAGCAGTCTCAGGGTATGCATTTAGCATATTGTGCTCTCTGCACATACCGCAATAACGAGGGAGAATGCTGAGCAAATGTGAGGCATTGCAGGGAAGGAGGGTGACACCACAGGAATTGAAGATGCTGTTCAGCTGCTCTCCAGCAGCCTCTTGAATGAGGAACAATCCAGCAGTCAGGGGGTTGTTGGGGTTATTGGTCATGGATACCCATCCTGGCTTGTCTCATCAGCAAGTTCTTGGCAGGCATACAGGTGCCTCTGGCATGGTTTGTACGTGCTTAGCAAGAAATCGGTCTCTCTCCTGTGTCCTGTCTCATGCAAGCCAGAAAGCTGAGCTTTGAGTGGAACAGGAGGGCCCTTTCTCTCCTTCGTGCTGCAAGTGAGCAGCTCCTTTGTGCACAAGCTCATCTGCCCCAACAGAGTGTGTGGGACCAGGCTGGCTGATTTAAAAAAAATAAAGTGCTGTACAGTGGCATAGACAATAAACTCCCAAATATGTCATTCACACTGAAAATTATGAGGGCAACTAATACATACATTTAACATTTTATTTGAATGCTGTTATCACAGGTATACCTTATGGTGTATTGCCATATGTGTGTGCTACATGACTGTGACCTAAATTGGCTCTTCCACCTTCCACATAATTAATGAAGTTGAAATGACTTAGGTACAAAGTCGAGTTATATTACTGAAACAGTATGTGTTGTTATTAACATGTTATCTCATTTGCATAATGAAATTAGATGGCTTTAGAATGTTTAAGCTTTTTTATTTTAGATTTAATTGTCATTGTGTCTTTCATTATTAACTAAAAAAAGTTACAAGAATAATATCTATGAACTTTTGGGATGATTGATTTAAAACTAAAAGCCAGAGCAAATTAAGTGCCTTGTGCTGATGTGATCTGGCACCAATGAAGGACAATAATGGTTTGAAGACTCATTTAGCCTTAAGCTTATTTCTAGATCTGATGTTAAACTAAGACTAAAAGCTTAAGCTTACATGCCTTATGTAAGATTTGCACAAGTTCAATGCATGCAGACAATTGAGTCATCTTGGAAACAACATAGAAAGCAGATATATTTTGCTTAAACTTAACAGTGCAGTTAGGGGCAAAAATTGCACTTATTCTGATAACTAATACAGTAAAAAAAGTGACTTTTTAAGTTGAAATCAATGCGCGCTCGACTGTTTGTGTCAACACGGGCATTACAGAAGCAGGTAGCTGACAATGTCTAGCTATTTGCATTCACTCTCCAGGTAAGGGGCATTTGTATCTTTGCACATAGAACTCCTGTGGTCTCCTTGATGGTGTCACCTCCTGAGTGTAATGTCTTTCAAAAACGTCTTCTGGTCCTAAGTGGGCTGCAGCAGGTCTGGGCTGACCTCTCAGTAAGTTGCTAATGATTTAGAGGCAAAATTGTCTTGCCTTTTTCTGGAGCATTTTCTAAAAGGCACTGAAAGAACAGTTAAAAACTTACTGGCCCTAGGGGAGCTGGAGAAAAACTCTTCTTACTCAGCCTGTTGTAGGCACAGCTCCTCAGGCAGCACTGGATTAAATGAACTGCAAAGTTTATGACCAACTTCTTACAATACTGTGAAAACTGCTTTAAGTAAACCTGGAAAACGAGGACTTGCCAGGAAATGGTTTGGAGCAAATAACATTGACAGGAGAGGAACGCCACACCAAAAACCTATTCACAAAAATTCCTTATAGGAGTCCAGTGAATTGACTGTAGCTATAACTTTGCAGTGTGCGTATCTTGAATTGATAAGGGCTGACCATAACGTGGTAACTAAGTACAATAGAAAGTGTAGAGTAAAAAAGGATGTACAAAGTGTTGAGCTGAAGAATGCCCGCAGGCATGCTGAACGAGGTGGAGTCTCAGGTCCCGCCTCTGCAGGGACAGCAGCAGAGGTCATAGTCTCTCTAGTCACTCATTCTTACCTGAAGGCTGAACAGGACTATAATAATTAGATATTAATTAGCACCTATTTACTGTTTTTCTCAGAATAAATTGACACAAAACGCCACAAAATTGTTGTGTTACGGTTTAGCTCCTGATTTGCCTTTAGGAGCCTAGGTATCTGCTTTCTTCTCCTGATGGAAGTTACATTTTTTATATCAGTAATACTAAAGTCTGCAAGTTACAGTTGAAAGAAATTTCTTATCTCTGGTGTAGTCTGTGGACTGAAGAGAGCAGCAATACAAATTCAATCAAGAGAACTCTTTAAAATTAGCTTATATAGAAAAAGGTGTTACCAAACAACTCAACCTGAAATGTCCAACTGTAGCTTATTTTTGACGGACAAGGCTTTAGTTTTCGTAAGAGTTATTCAGAGCTCAGATGAGGTATTGTAATTCCATTTTCAAGTAGAGATATGTTTTGAAGTTAGAATGGAATGTGTTTAAATGAGTGTTACTATTATGAAGATAAAATATCTACAGTGTCAGACAGAAGTAGCTTTTTCCCAACGTAATTTCTCTAAAATTTTGAAAAGGTGCACAAATATTTTGACTTGCAGATCTTGCTAACTTGCTCCACAAGTTCTCCATGACTTTGAAGGTCAGACAGTGATCCAAAACACTGACTGTGGCATTAAAGAGGAAAACCTAAGATCTTAGACAACTTCTGAGCTCTAGGAGATACTAAATCTAGAATGAAACTTCCTTGACAAACTAGTGATCCCCTGCTGAATAGCCTGTCCTGTGTGTGTGCTACTCAGGAGCATTGTAGCCGGGAGAGTCTAAATCTGCTGATGTACAGCTGATTTGGCATATTGTAGTACTTTCATCTGCCGTGTTCTTGGGTCAGTGTGTCTCTAATAGGAGTGTAATGGACATTGCGTAGGATCTGCTGCCAGGTTGTATTTCCCTTGCTTTGCTAGGTGGTGTCACAGTACTTCTTACATGCTCCAGTGCTTAAATTTGCACAGGGCCATATATTCGTCTTTTCTGTCATGCAAATACTGGGCTGTTCCTAGAGAAGTTTTAGGATGCAGCCCCTGCTAAGGCAGGGGAAGCTTTCTGTGTGCATTGAGCAGTAGGCAGAAGAGGTCCGGAAGGAAGGACTTGTAGGAACCTGCTGAGAATTTGCATCTTGTGCAGAGAAACTGAGAAGCTTGAGGTGAGCAGGGAGCAGACCCAGCCAAGCCTCAGAGGTGTGAAAGAGAAAAACTTCCTAAGGACTACAGGAAGAAAACCTGTGGTTTGCTGCAAGCCAGAAAGCCAGAGCTGATTAAATCTCCATCTGGAAACGTGAGCCTATCCTACAAAAAACCTAAAGCTCTGTTCCAGTCAGGTCTCCGTTACACATGGTATAAGGTGTAGCTCTTGCTTCCTTGGTCAAGTTACACAGTGGAGAGTAAATGTGTGCTCTGAATGGATGCAGCCAGTTTTTTTTAATCTGTTTTGGACTGAAAACTCAATTTTGAGCTGAGAAATCTTTGTCAGTGAAGGTTTTTTATTAAAATAGCTAACTTTCCTAAAAGGTCAGGCCTCAGAAGAAAAGTGCTTAGATAATTTGGTGTGTTTGCAAGGAAAAATCTTTAAAGAAAACTTCTAATTCAGCTGTACTTCTGTTCCATATAGTGTAGGAGGGTGTTTTTTTAAGATAAGCACTTCTATATTCTAAGCTGGTAAAATTAATAGTCCTTTGAATGTTGTACCTTAAGGTTTGTTCTATTTTTACAGGTAACTATTTTAAAAGCTTGAAATTCATTGAATATAGAAAGAACAGCTGCTATAGCAAATGCAGCCTTTGATGCAAGCAGCATAAAACATGAGGAGGTCTGGAACTGAGAAGTTACTTTACTTTGAGGTGTCGCAGACCCAGTAGGAAAACCCCAAACAGGTCCCATTAACAACCTGTTCAGAAAACAACAGGCCATAAAGAGAATGTTTTTGAAAAAGTCCAGGCATATGTTTTCCAATAAATTAGGAAGAGACATTGAATGTTGCATTTGCTTTTGGTGGAGGAGAGAAAGAAAAACTATTATTAGCAAAGATCTGGGCTGGAACTAGAACTTAATCCTCTCAAATGTGTTTTCCTACACAGCTGAGTTGTGAAAGCCACTAGTCGCAGTGTGCAAAATGCAGCGTTAGGAAAGGTCCCTTTCTCAACTCAAAATCTATTTATCGGAATTGAAGACAATTAGGTATAAACAATGTGCAGGAACGAACGGGACACAAACTGCCTGTCTTTAATATTCCTTTGTATCAACTGGAACATCACTTTTAAATGTAATAGCTTTTGCAATGAAGTCTAACTGAAATTTTGTTTATCTGTTGGTCTCAGAAAATACTGCACATCTGAACTTCACTTGTGTTTTACTTAAAGGAAAAGTATAAAACCTTGCCCCTATGCATTAGCTTATAAATACAGGTCCTAAACAGATTTGTCTTCAGCTTCAGTGGGGATCTCAGGTGGGGCAAAGCTCTGTTTTCATGTCTTCTGGAAGCAGTTACACAGAACCTGATATAATTTTTCCATATTTTAAATGAGAGATTCATAGAATGCATTGGGTTGGAAGGGACCTCTAAAGTCCATCTAGTCCAAGCCCCCTACAATAAACAGGGACATCTCTACCTAGGTCAGGCTGCTCAGAGCCCCATCAAGCCTGACCTTGAATGACTCCAGGGATGGGGCCTTTATCACCTCTCTGGGCAACCTGTTCTAGTGATCAACTACCCTCATATTAAGGAACTTCTTCCTAATGTCCGACCTAAATCTACCCTTTTCTAGCTTAAACCATTACCCTTCATTCTGTCAGTACAAATCCTTGTGAACAGATCTTCCCCTGCCGCCTTATAGGCCCATTTCAGGTCGCTACAAGGTCCTCCTGGAGCCTTCTCATCTCCAGGCTGAACAGCACCAAAGCTCTCAGCCTGTCTTCATCGCTTTAGTCTCCTTTTTCCTTAGGAATAGCATCTCCTACAACCTGTGTTGGGGTGGGCAGTCTTTATGTGGATCACCATCAAAATTTTCAAATATGATACCTCAGTGTTTCTCCCTAGATGTGAACTAGGTTGTATTAACCACTGGAAATTGATATTAGCTTCATTTAGCAATTATTCAAAAATTTTAAATGGACTGGATGTGTCACTTCAGTCCTCTTGACTCCCCCATGAAGTTAATTGGGGTCCAGAGAAGATGCCCTCCCCATCTTGGATGGCAATAAGCTTGTGGTGTTTTGGAACCCAGTCAAGTGAGTGACTGACAACAGTACAGCTGATGTAAATGAAATTTTGCAGAATCATCTAATTACTGCCAGAGAGATGGAGGTGATCATTGTTCCAGCATCTTTGTTTTGCTTTAAAAGACATATATGCAAATATCTCTGCATTTGTTTGTTGCTTATTTTTTAAAAAAAAAACAACAAACACAAAACAAAATCAACGAACAAAAAACTGCCGCCCCCCCCCCCCAATTATTTCCTTATAGAATTATAAGAAAACAGGAAAATACTCAATGGGAGTGATGGAAAGGTTGCTGTGGAAACAAGAAAAGGAACAATGAAAAACATCTTTGGGAAGATAGGTCAAAAATCAGATATGTTTAATTACAACCAAAGAAATCTTAGAGGAGGATTTTTGTCTTCATTTTCTGTGGAAAAGTTCAAGAACAAATAAAGTATCTGCTGTATTAAATGCATACGCTTTCTATAAATCTGTAGATGAGTTTATGCCAAGGAAGCGAAATTGATGCACAGAATAATTCTGTAATTGGGAAAAAATAAAGAAATGAAGTTGCGATTTGCAAGGATGTGCTGGATTGAAGCAAACGGTCTGTTTTCCTACCGCTCACAGCGTGTGCTCTGTAAAGAGATATTGATTTGCATGGTCAAGTACACCAGCAAATGTGCGAGGAGTGCCTCATGAAAAAGTGTTCTCTGTGCCAGTAAATCTGCTCGCTGCAGTTTGTAGGATGGGATGTGTAGCAGCAGAAAATGGCATTGTGGCTCCCAAAGAGGAGCTGCTGGATAGCAAAGCTATGTGTTAGCAAAGCTGAAATCTGTATTAGGGTTTTCATCAGGATATATCATGTGCTCGTTTTTTTTATACCCTGGTTGATGTGCCATAACAAGAACACCAGTAAGAATGGTAGAAGAAAAAAATTAGGCTATTGGTAATGCCGCTGCTCAAGCAGTGCCATCTGAGAGCTGCAAGCACAAGTGCTAGCGTGGCAGGATTTATGAGCTGTTATGCACTCTGTTATTGTTTTGTGCTTTTTTTGCAGAGCACAGTTGGCCATAAATTGGCTCAAAGCATCCAGAGATTATTGCTGAACCTGCTGTCAAGTTTTAATTTTGGATCTTGGTCATGTTGTATTTTCCAGCATTTTCAAAGACTTGTTGGAGAAGTTAGGGATGTAATAGAATGTCCTGTGGGAAGACAAGTTCCAGTAAAGGGCAGCATGGTGGCATAAAGGAAGGAAGCTGCTTCTTTTAACCCACAGATCACCTTTGTTATTTGATTTTATTGTTACCACGTCTGTGTGCAGAGACGCCTAACATATAATTAACATGTTTTTAGGTGCCCTGAATTGCAAAAGCCCCAAACAGATGCAAGGTAGATGGCATAGTCTCTATGGTTCTGTGAAGGACAATACTGTTGTTACTGCTCCCAGGGGCATGTTCCTAAGAAACTCAAAATAAGTGATGGCTCCAGGCAGTCAGGTGGTTTTCCTCAGATCCAGTGGCAAAATACAAATGAAACCGGGAAGGATTTCATTTTACTTCACAATATTTCACTTTCTATTTCACAATTAGGAAGAATTATGTTTAGAAAGAAGTGTTAAATCACACTCAGAGTTTTGAGGTGGACTTTTCTAGGCAGTTGTTAAATGTCTGCACACAGACTCCTGTACTGGCAGTCCTTTGCGCAAGGCTCTGTTGCAGAGCAGACATCGTTTTGGTAATGAGATGAGGCTTATTATGAGACTGAAATTAATTTCTTTGTTAAATTTATCTGTGTAGAGCAGTTATAAAATTGCTTACAGCAATCAAGATCCTGGTAGCTTGCCAGCTTTTTAACAGATAAGCAGTTTTGAAATAATTATTTTCCAATAGTGTCATTGAAGTTGAGATTTTTGTTCCTCCTACTCTTTCAGCTTTCTTTTTAATTAAGGAAGGGGGAGGGGGGCACATTTCTAGAAATATGTAATGAACAGCCTGTGAATACCAAGTGTGAATTTTGTATTTCTTACTCCTTTCAACTGTTCCCGTGAGACACTGCAACACTTCAGCAGTACGACTTCTGTACTGTTCTGTTCTATTTTTAGTCATGTTTAAGGTAGGTTGTAACCTGTATGTATAGTGCTATTAAGTAAATCTATCCATGTGGTGCATGAAAATACTTACATATGTCTTTGTATTTAGCTGGGAAAGAGCATCTATGCTCAGAAGTTATGTAAAAACTAAAATTATGGAAAACTTATTAATGGACATGTTAAAATGCATTTCATACCTCTAATCGAGGTGGTTGTACCTAAATGCAAACTTACTGTGGAAAGAGAAGGGAATGCAAGGAAGATACTTCTCTCTCCTTGGGATTATCTTATGTCTTTTAAACCAGCATCCTGCTCTAGTTGCTGTGTGAGGCATGTGATGTGGTATCTCTGAGGTGCTGAAAGGGCTCCTGGCCAGACGGGTGCTGCGGAGGAGGTGGAGGACTTCCTGACAGATTTTATAAAGTCCAGAAAGTGTCATACATGGTCTTCCTGCAGGTGAGATAACGATGCAGACAGGAGAAAGAGGGAGAGAAGAGATGCTTGCAAAGGCAAAGGCTTGAGCGTTTAACTTCTGGAGAAAGCTGTTCCCCAAAGATGGGCAGAGCATGGCTTCACGCCCGGCAGGCAGGGGGGTGTAGCTGGCTGCTGCTGCTGGCTACACACACAGTACGTGTTGTTCTGTGGGAAAAGAAGGGGTAGGAAAAAATGACTGATTAGGTCATTTAAAACATTGCATGCCTGAATATCTGTGATACCTGTTGTCCAAGCCAGCAGGAGGCATGATTGGACTGCAAATTGTTTAGAATGATGAGAGGGTAGTCACTGCAAATGAAAAAGTTGCTCAAATCTGCAGGCTATTATTTCTCGAGGTCAGTTATGCGCCTACTGATTTTTTTAACTTCTTTTTTCCTCTATATGAATAAAACAGGATTATTGATAAGTTAGAAAAAATACATGGGTAGCTTTTCATTTTCTAAACTTACTAGCTCTCTAAAAGATATCCCCAAAGTCATGAATAAAAGGTTTTTGTGAGAGCAACAGAATTGCAGGTAATATGTAGTATTGATTGATTGATGAAACTGTGTGGGAAACAAAGCAAATGAAGTGAGTTTACTATCTTTATTCTCCTTTTCTCATATTTATTTAAGAATGCTTTGGATTATTTGCAATGTAGTAGCTTTCAGAAGCAATGACAATGTGTGATAGTTAACAAGATATTAATAGAAAAATAATTTAGAAATTTTATTATTGATGCAAACGTTTGGAAGCACCTATTCTATGGCTTTTGCATTTCATTGACAGAGACAGCAAGGGCAGGCTTCCTTATGTAATGGCCCTAGAATTGTTTTGGGCTTACTTTAAAATATGTTTGAATAGGTTCAATCTTAAATAGATTGGAAAATTTCTTGATATTTTCTATTTCTGGATTAATCCAGGAGCACCCATGGGTCCCTAAGATACATGAATGGGCATCTTCTTCCATCTCAGTGCTCCCTTAGCTAAGGAATCAGATCTACACTATGTCCTTCTAAAAACACCCTTTAACCCAATTAGAAACTCCAGAGCACTCGATTAGAAACTCCGAAGTAATCCCTGATTTTTTTTTTTCTGCATTCTGGTCTTCCTTTGGGATTTAATTGTCATTTCCCCCTTTCATATCTGCCATTCCAAAGCCAGCACACATTCCTTCTTTCCTGAGGATTTACCTGTACTACAGTGATCCTGCCAGTTCCTAACAGCTTTGTGGCCAGATGACGAACACGTCTTGCCCATTGGAGCACCACTCTTCTGTCCCTCTGTTGCTAGTCTCAGCAGGTATATGTTATAGTGAAACTGCTGTGAAGAATAAACTTTACACTGACTCTTAAAGCATGAGTTTACAGAGATGCATTTCTTTTGGCAGAACAGGAAGTTGTGGTCTCCTTGGCATGGCAAAGAATGAGGAGGTAGGAGATACAGGCAGGAGATGAGAAGACAGCAGCCAACAACAGCCCCGGCTTTGCCTTCTGTGAGGCTGCTCAGATATGGAGAGGGTTATCTTAGTGGCAGCAGGGGTGCAGTTCTGGCACCTGGCAGGACACCTTTCTCCTGAAAGGGACACGTGAAAGAAAAGCAGTGCTGGAAAAATGCAGGGCCTGAAGGGCAGGCAGAGCGCCATGAAGTGGCTTTGGAGAGAAACTGGCAGATATTAGGGGCATTTGTAAGAGGCAGGCTCTGGTGGAGAGTGTGCTGTGTGCTCAGTAGGGCTTGGGGTTTCATGGTGGAAAACATGGCGTGGAAGAGGGCTGCATAGGAAAGCAGAGCAGGCTCAGGTGGACCTGAGCAGATAACTGCGGTGATGTTACTTACCACATTTTCTAAGTTGGGCTACATAAATTGGCTGTTGAAAAACAAATTCCCAGGCATGTGAGAGAGATTTTAAGTTAAAAAGTGCAGCAGAGTAGGACTGCATCTAAAAACTGCTCTTGTGTCCAGTAGTGTTTGTGAACTAGTGAAGTACAATGTGAGAGAAACTGCGTATGGGTTTCCCTGGGAGCTTGCGAGTGCCTCTGGTCCCTGTGTGCACTCCTAGTTGCCTTGGCTTGGGAAGTCGGCAGGAGTGCTAAGACTACAAGCTGTCCTCTTTGTGGCAGGCTGCATCTCCTTCTCGATTGCTTCCTTAGCCAGAGCAGTAAAAACAAGCAGGAACACAGCTGTAGGCAGCTGGGCTTTGGCCTGACCTGAAGACTTTCTCAGCTGGAAGAATAATTGCAGAAGAGTGGACTAAGGGAAATATTTTTTGCTTGATAAGTCACAGCATCTCATCAGTCTCATACCACACATAAACTGTTGCACTTTGCCTGGATATAAATGGATTGTAACTGATAACCCATAAAAAATTAATCGTTAGTTGTAAGCATTTTAATGGAATAAAAAATATCGCAGTAATGAAAAAGCTGACGTTTTAAGGACTGGTAAAGCAACAGATTCATCAGAAGAATGTGTTAGCAGAACAGCTCAGTATATTCTGGGCTACGTATAACAGACCTATCATCAGAAGACAGCAAATGTTACAGCATGAGAATGACGAAAAATTGGGGTAACCAGAAATCCAGGAAATTGAAACTGGGGGTATGTGAATTTGCAAGAGATTGAAGAAAAAAAGTATTATCTAAAAAATGCTTGAAAGCTAGTACTTTGGTAGAGTTGCATCCCTGGCTGCTCTTTATCTGGTCGTTGGCTTGTATGACACCATGAAAGATTGTCTCACCACAGAGTTGCATGGCCAGAGCAAAGATCTGAGCCTGTGCTGTTTCACAGAGAGTTTTGCTCTTTGACTTATCAAAGTGACCGTTTTCCATTCAAGTTAGATAGGATTTTTATAAACCTCAAAGTAATTTCATTTTCATTAATTCAATTTTTCTCTGTCCTACAGGAGGGGTGTAGCCATTTCCTTGTGACAGAAGGAATCAAAGGGGAAGTCAACGCATTGTCTAATCGATATCGGTAAGTGAATGTCATTGAGTAATTGATCTGTGTCCTCCACGGGATTTTTCGTTGTGGCCAGTTACCATAATGAGTGGGCAGCAGAACAGAACTGGTCTAGATGGAAGATAGAGGCCTCTGGTGAAAATGAGCCTTTTTCAAATATAAATTCAGGAAAATACTGGAACAGAGGGTTATTTTATTTTTTTTTTAATTAGATGCAACTTTCTTTCTAAATCAGCAGCAGTACTTCCTTAAATTAAGAACTGCTGTAAACACATGGTATGACTGTACCATAGCTAGTTTTGTCTTTTCCTCTCTGTTATTTTTAAGGACCTGTTTACTGAGTTCAGTAGTAAAATCCCATTAATAATTAAATACTTAATTTTCTTTACACAGAAGAAATAAGATAAACACTCTGTTTTCTTAGGTAATTCATGGTTATGAATTGAATGACTTGCTTAAAATCAATGTTAATAAATGATGTATAGGATTCTTTTTGAGTCACCCCATAAATACTAAGCTGATTGAAGAAAACAGGGAACATACTAATGGAAATGTATCTTTAGGCAATGATAAGATTTTTTGTGTGTATGTTGCAATTTATATAAAATTGATGTCACACTTCCACTGGCGAATGAAGCCTTGTATCAATCAACTGAACACATGCAGGAGCAGGTGAGCACTTAAACTTAACTTTCCTCTTGCTCAGTTGCTGCTCAAGACCTGGCTGACGCTTCTTTGCTGCGTGTACAGTCCTCCTCATGTCTGCAGGATTAGGCCCCACATTTTGCAACTGTTTAGTAACTCCTTCTACGTCATGTGTTTCCCACTGAGTACTGTTTTGTTGTGCTGGGTCTGGTCTGCCTGTGTGCCCTGTGTAAGGACACCTTGCCTAACTGAGGCAGAAAAGGCACTACCAGGAAGTTGGTTACTAACAACTTACTGTTGACAGGCAGTGGCTGAGTTGGAAGCAACTTATTTTATAAGGGCAGGAGGAAGGACAAAACTGTAACATTCTTTTGTGGTGTGGAGGTAAGCAAGGTTGTGTGGGTGTCCTGGCTGGGAAACTTTGTAGTCCCTGAAGTTTGTACTATCAAGGTTATTAAGGTTCAAACTCTCTGTTGATGAAAACAAGGACAGATCAATTATAATTTAATGGTTCATAATTTTGCCCTTAGATGACCCAAGTAACTTTTGTTTATTGCACTAGGCATAAAAAAAAAAAAGAGTATTCTGGTCAGGAAGTTCTTTTGTCTTCCATTCTCTGTGTTCCCATCCCACCCCCC
Source organism: Eurystomus gularis (assembly GCA_013400335.1). Taxonomy (NCBI): domain Eukaryota; kingdom Metazoa; phylum Chordata; class Aves; order Coraciiformes; family Coraciidae; genus Eurystomus; species Eurystomus gularis. Next base: position 248,150 of record VZZY01017965.1, read on the forward strand.
ATAGTAAGTAGGTTTTGGTCAGCTACGTGTACACACATCCTTCTAACGTGCCTGATTCTGTTAGCTGCGTCAATGTAAAACTCAATGCAAGAAAAATGATTCCTAATCGGCACCGAGGAGCAGTAAGTGTAATCTGTGGAACAGCCTGTGCTGTCAAGGGAGAGTCACATGTGACAGTCAATCTCTTGGACATAGCTTTCTTCAGAGAAAATGAAACAAGTACTGTAATTTCTGTGGTAATTGGTGTTTACAGGGGAAGGTGTATGGTGTTGCCAGTAAAGGCAATAAGGTGAAGGACTTTTTTTTTTTTCTTTCAAGAATGAATTAAAAGCTAGAAAGCAAATGTGAATCCCTTGAGATGGGAACTATGGTGCTCAGCACTGGGAGTCTATTTTTAGCCATGGAAATAGATGGTTAGTTAGAAGAGGGTATCATCTCTGAAACGGTAAAGATGACTGAAGTTTGGGGTGAGGCATTACAGACGAAGAGGGAGTTTCTGTGTTTTGGCTGCAGTGATCCTGAAGCTCTGAGAAGGAGGTGAAGTGTTAAAATGAGATCTGAAACCAACAATAGTACTGAGCGCTGCTAAACAATGCGGTATTCAAGGAAGGCAATAAATTGTATACGGTAATGAACGGATTTACAGACTTGGAAAATGGTGAAGAAGAAAAATGCATTTAGGTTAAAAGCAAGCAATGAGTTTCTGAACAGGTATGAACATATATCCTGGACAAGGGAGAATGAGGTTGGGAACACTGTGTGAGTGTCTGCTATAAAATCAATCTCTCTGCCTTGGAAACCCTCTGGAAGTGACATCAGGCTTAATTAGGTGAATACTCTGGCTGTTTTATTAAAAAGTTGCAGCAGAGTTTGTGAAACACTCCAGAAATCACTTCAGATGTGAAGTGCCCCACTCTGAATTTTGAGTGTGCCAGGCAGTGCTGAGCGTGTCACTTGGGTGAGTACCTGGGCCTTGGCCTTCAGAGTGTGTTAACTGAAAAGAGGACTATGCAAACAACAAAATTATAGGGAAATTGCACTGAAAACCAGTGGACATGATAGTCCATGCTTTCATAATATGCTTATAAAATGAAGTAGGGTGGATTCACAGCCCCAGCAGTGCTAATGATGAATTCCCTTCCTGCACTGCTCTGATTTTTGCCTTACAGTTTTATATTAAAAGACATCTTTAGAAAGTAGGCATATGAAGAGAGACAGCCTTATGCCTTTATTAATTGCTCAGAAATACTGTCAGTCTTCTAAGGAGCAACAGCACATGGTATAAAACAATAAAATAGCTGTTCCAGAAAGGCTTAGGAGTCACTGAAAGTAAAGAAGGTAGGCGGAGTAGCACCACAGAGAAATTGCAGGTAGGAGTCAGTGAGTAACTCAAGCTATAAGAAGTCAGTATAAGGACCAGAGAAGAGAGATTAGAGTTATGAGAAATAGAGATTAAGATCTCTGTTGGAGATTGAGCTTAGTATTTGCTTTGGCGACCCAGAATTGTAGCAGTTCCTCCTAGCACGAGAGTCAAACCAAGGGAGTGAGACTTTGGGGTAACTGAGTGGGAAGCTGAGGTTACCTGCAAATAGCTTTTTAAAGAATATGATACTGTCTCACAGGCATAACCTTGCAGGGGCAAAGAAGTTTTGTTAGAAGTAGCAGTATATGATATCTGTTTTTCAAATGTTATGCAGATGTTTTCTCCTCAAAATGTTGCTTGTCAGTTGATACTTGTTAATTTGTTTCTTGGCCTAGAATATTCTCCAGTGTTACTCTTACCTTTTGCTTGTCTTTTCCAACAGTGGAATTACAGTTAGCACCTAGGACATGCCTGACTCTTTCCATATGTAAAAGCATATTCTGTTCCGAAGTATCATATTACTGATTTGGATCATCTTTAATCTCTTTCTGGTCTTTAACTGAAAGCTCTCAAGGACAAGTGGTTTTCTTAAGTACTAATTATTATATGATTCTTAATCATTATCACTAATTACATCCTTTTCAAGCATGGAATTTCTTAGCACCTCTATGCGAGGTCAGTAGGAGGTTTACAGCATGAGTACTCTCTAAAGTGGAGCACTTTTGTGGTTTCCGTTTTCAAAGAGTAAATTGAAGCTAAAACAAAAGTTAGGTCTTTATCTTCTGTCATTTCACTTCCTTTCACTTCAGTATTCTCCTTTGCATGTGACAATTATGGCCCCAAACCTTGAGGACTGTGAGCACACATCTTAGTGACTCAGCCTCTTATTTTATTTGCTTTCCTCTCTTACATTGTTTTGATGACCTGCATTTCTTCCAGAGGTAAAGAACTATATGCTGTTTCCAAACACAGCACAGACAGAATATCACAGAGGAATGCAAAATGGGATTTTCAGAGAAGCATAGGGCAGGCATGCCCATCCTTTAGACTGCTGAAAGATCAACTTTGTTACTTTATAAAGGATTATATTATGAGCTACCTCTTGACAGCAAGATTATTGCAATGAGATAATGTTATGCTGTGAGTCACCTCCTTCCACAAGGAGAAATGGGGAAGAAGGACATTTTCACATCAGCTTTCCTGTAGGTAAACCAGAAAATACGCTGTCATGAAATTTGTCTCCTATAGAAATGGGAGGCAGAATACATATATGCGTATTACATTATGACAGTGGCTTATTGCAGAACAGTATTTTTGTGTATGGGGTAATGAAATTCTGTGGGACTTTTTGGGTCTAGCTGACAAATCACTGAGGCTATAAATCTCTCTCTCCTTAAAGGACGCTCTAGAGGAAAGCCATTTTTCCAGGGAGAATGAGGCTTCAGCCTTTATCTCCTTGTGCATGCTTCTCACTAACATGGTTTTTGTTTCTCTCTGGCCTCAGATAAACAAGGCTTTGTATGCCCATGTAGGGGAACAATCAGATGATTCCCACCAATCTCTCCTTCACCACACCGTACATCGTATTCTCCAAATGTTCCTCTGCAGTAGTGTAGTTTCATAGCAGGCTGACAGAGGGGAAGGATGGGTAAGATTAATGTCCCCCCTGGCAGAACCTCCTGTTTCCTTTGTTAGTAAAACATAAGGAAAATCGGCAGCGATCGTGGCTACCTCAGGCTCTGATGTTCTGGATGGCAGAGGAGTTATTGTGGCTGTTTCAGTGGCCTTGGGTACCTCCTCCAGCCAGGAGCAGCTGGCTTTGTTCTGCCTGTGGTCAGCTCTACAGAGTCTGCTCCTATGGGAGAGCTTGCAGGACCGAATGACAAACATGTTCTCCCCTGTCCCCCAAGCAGACCTTGATAGAAGGTGACCGAAACTGAAGAATTCCAGGGAGATAACTTCAGATTTATTTCCTGCTCAATTGTTGAAATTTCAGCTTATTCTCACTGGCGGGGCTGGAATCCCTGTCCTTCCCCAGCCCGTCACCAAAACCAGTTACTCTAAATGTGAATCAAGGCGAGTAAAAATGTCAGGCTTTTAAATCTTTGTTTTACAAGAAGGTGGGCACAAAAGGCATATTTTTCACCTTAGCAAGTTACCTGTTAACTATATTTTTAAATATATTATTTTGTGGAACGTGAGAATTTTTATATTATTTTTTGGAATTGGGAATGTAGGGTTTTTGTTTGGTTTTGAGTGGACTGTAGTCCTGAAAGGGATTTGCAATGCAGCTGCAGAAAACACCAACCACAGTCTAATGGAGTGTCAAAGAACGTAATTAGATATTAAAACAGATGGTATAGGCATCATTGCAGGCAACTTAGAAAATTGCAACCTAGAAAACTCCCCCTTAGTTGAGGATTAGTTATAGTCAGATGTTTCTCGCTGAAAAAACAGGGAGGGAAGCGCGTTGTGCATGTTGGTGCGTATGGGAGTTTTCCTGTCGAAAGCTGTAATGAGAGAGGTGCTGTGGCTTAACTGAGACGCTTCCTTGCATTCAGCTCAGAGGAACATACTTAAGAGCTTGATCTCTTAACAGGAAAAAAACAGGTGCCCTGCCTCACAGTGCCAGTGAGAAGCCTGGAGTTGATGGGAGACTATCTAACTACATGGAGATCACTATTGTCCTGTTAAACTTACTAGCTAAGAATGTCCTTAGATTTTTGACAGAGGACTGTCCTTTTCTTTAAAAAAAGGTGACAAATTTTGAAAAAATGTTCATTTATGCAGATACCTGTGAAGAAGCAAAAGCTTTACGATGTCTAATGTTTCATGGTTTACAGGATTTTCATTTGGAATTTCAGATTAAGCACTTCATCTTTCTATTTCATTTTTATACAATGCAAGTTAACATCACTTGTCTCAAATGAGACTGAATTTGAAGTGACCCATCCTCCTCTTTTCTCATGTGGAAGCCTGGCAAATGACAACTTCTGGACTTTTCTAAAGCAGAGAAGAAACTATTAAGTTGTGACTGAATTTTGGTAATGTTTTGGAGTAAGTCTGGTGTGGTTTACTTTGTAGGCATAAAGTAGGAAATAACACTGTAGTGGGTCTGGCTGAGCTGATTTTCCACATAGCAGCAGTGTTTTGTGCTGGGAGCCAGAAGGGTGTTGATAACACATCCCTGGTTTGACTGCTCCTGAGCAGGGCTCGCACAGCACCAAGGCTCTTCCCAACATTCCCCCCACAGTGGGATGGGGTGGGCAAGATCTTGGGAGGGGACACAACCAGGACAGCTGACCCAAACTGACCAAAGGGATATTCCAGACCATATGATGTCAGCTCTGCTATAAAGCTTAGGGAAAGGGGGGTGGGGTGGGGGGGGAGCTGTTCCTTTGTCCTCCAGAGCAACTGCTACGCGTCTTGGAGCCCTGCTTCCCAGGGAGTGGCCAAACATCGCCTGCTGATGGGAAGTAGAGAATAAATCTTTGTTTTCCTTCGCTTCCGTGTGCGGATTTGCTTAGCTTTTGCTCCTATTATTATTAAACTGCTTTTTGTTTCCCATTGTGTTTTCCTCCCCTTTCTTTTTGCTCTGCTGAGGAGAGAGGGGAAGAAAAGGTGGGGGGGGGCAATAGAGTGGCTTGGTGGGCACCTGGTGCTCAGCCAAGGTTAACCCACCCCAGGGTGGCAGGGATCTAACAACCTGCCTGTGAAATATGGGTGGATACAATGGTTTCATATAGCTGAGAGGCTGGCCAAAGGAGCTTTAGGCGATAGTATTTGACTGTGGAAAACACTAAGAGCTTAGTGTGCCCTGAGCAGCCTGGTCAACCCATATCTGACCTGAGGTGGGACTAGAGTCCTCCAGAGGACCCTTTCCAGCCTAAGTTGTTCTGTGGTGCTATGGACAATTGCATTAACATCAGCATAGGACAGTTATATTCAAATACCCTGGAGATACTGAGAAAGGAAGGCAAACTGGGAACGGCCTCCTGGCCAGGCTTTTTCAGGTGAGTCCCAAGCAGTGTTGCCATTCGCCTCTCCTCAAGTAAGAAGCAATGTAATACTTCTGAATTGGAAAAAGGGTATGGGTTATTGGTATTCAAGGAAGCACACCAGGTGTGCCATCCTTACTTCGATTTAATATCTGATAAAGTCATGAGAAGTGGTTCTTAAATTGGACTTGCCTTGTGTATTAATTAGGGTTTCCTCTCAACTGTTCTCATAATGTTTGTGATGAAACAAATCATTCCTCCAGGCCAGATGGTGCCTTTTGTCAGGTTAACTAAAATACCATGCTTGCTATATAGGAACAGTTATGCAAATAATGAATTTGTCACTTCTTTGACAAAATTAAGAAAAACAAACAAAAACCAATGTACCAAACATCTGCCCACAACTTTGAAAAATGTTTATGGAGCTGTTGGATTAGATTCAAATCCTTTTGCTCTTGTTGGTTCCTACCTTGCTGTTGAGACTTCTCCGGCTTCTTTGGCATCATTTGAGGAGCAGAATGACATTCCAAAGCGTAGGAAGCATGAGAGAACAAATGTGATCACAGGTGGAGCATTGGCATTGGCCAGCCTTACTGTAGCCAGCAGTGGTTTTAGCTTTTGTCTGTTTGCCTGGAGACCAGTATAATATCAGTGTACCTTCCTTCTCCCTTGCTGGTAGAGAACTCAGCAGTCCACAGTGTGAGAGCCTTTGGCTGGGAACATTTTTAAAAGCAAATACAAGCAGAGGAATTTCATCTTCCCTACAGTGATATTCACGGTGCTAGCCCAGAGCAAGAGATAATTCCACATGGTGTGACTTTACCAATGCTGATCTGATTCTTCAGACGTATTATAATGTCTTTGTAAGATAATGCTCTAAATAAGGCAAATGATGCATTATAATTTACTTTCCATTTCATCCTTCTGGAAGCATTAAGTACCATAATTTATTATCAATATTTCAAGGGAGAAGCTGTGAGGCTAATGCAGAAAAATGTGATGGGAGTTTGAAATTTCTTTTATCTCTACAAAGATTAAAAATCCAAACAAAAACCTCAGCCCTGGTTCCACCAAGACAATTATCTTGCGCTCGCTTAAGTTGCAGTTTCAACCTTTGAAATGCTGAAGGATGTTGTTCTGTTAATCAATTTATTTCGGGGCAACTAGATACGTCTTTTTTAAGTGTTCAGGAAATAGGTCACTTTTTATAATCCCTGGTTTTTGTCATCTTTATGGTGGCATTAGAAACATAACTCGAGCTTTCTGGAGGTGACTTCCAGCACATTTGCCTTGCACGTATGATCAAACCACTGCCTTCCTTTCTCTCAGTTGCTGTGTGAATACTGTACTTACGGTGCTAAACGTAACCCACAGAGGAACGGTGTTTCATTTGGCTGCTATGATAGAAACATTTCCTAGGTGTTTGAGGTGAACATTTGAGGGACTTGGTTTCTTTGTTAAACTTGAGGTTACATGCATCCCAGTGCTTTGTTAGAGTTGTTACCTTGACATTCTGTGTTTCCTACACATTATTTCTAGTCGTACTTCTGACAGAGGTACCTCTTTCCTAATTTCCACTCCTGAAGGGTAGGAATAAGATCTTTACACGCTGTGTGGATCCTCAGTACAAAGATGAAAAGAACGCTTTTGGCTGACATCTACATAATGAAGTTGTGGGTTATATTAGTCCTCCCATGTTTTCAGGGTAAAACGCAACCTTGGTGTGGCATGGGAGATTGGAGAACAAGTGATCTAGGACATTTTATAAGCAGTCTCTTAACTTTTTTATTAAGTCTCTATGTAACCCCAAGATTGAGAAGATAGTAGCATGAAAAAATCAAGTTATGAATTTGAGGAGCTTGACGTACTGCTTGTGTAAACTAGGGCCCTCATTCATGGCGGTGGTGTTCACCCAGGAATGACAATTTGTTAACTGAAGGTCTGATATACCTGTTAGCAGGAAAAGCTGCTTAACTGAGAGTAGCTTGACAACTCACTGCCCCAGAGGTTAGCACAAGATGGTATGTTCCATGAGCTCTACTCCCTTTTTTACATCTAATGAATAATGTAAGTGGTGTTTTTTATTGCTACTTACTGTTCAATGAATGGCAGAATGATATGTGACCTGAATAAATATTTAAGTGTATTAGTGTCTGTGAAATTTTCCCTTTGCTGTAAAGTGCATTTAAAAATATGTTGGGTAATCCAGAAAGGTAAAAGCAGTGAACTGGAATTGCCCCAGATTATATGACAGAAAACGTATTTGCAGTTTACTCAGCCTCTTCTTTAATGTAAAGGCTAAACAAGAAACTGATGAATAATGACATCTTCAGACATTTTAAATTGCAGCTGACTTTGTTAAATGTCAGCTAGGCCATATAAAACAATACTGAAAGTGGTAAAATAGTGTGTGCGATTACGTATGGTGAACTGGATGCACAAGAGTAAAGAAGGCTGCAATGGGAATAGGTTTAATGTGACAGACTGTAGATTTACTCAGTTAATGCCAAGAGAAGGATGGGGAATGGGCACTTTTTGAAACAGGAAACTGGGGAGAAAACTATCTCATCTAGTAGTGGAAGTAAGATAGCGACAGCTGTCTTACTCATTCAAACCCATAACTAGGAATTTTGTTCAAGCTGGGATATTTCTGACAGTGATTCAATCCATGCTAAGCCTAAAGCAGCATTTATCTTAGACCTGGTGAGCTTTGGTGCTGGTACTTGTTTGGATTTGATGCTTTCACCACAAGAAATGTTTGCCTCTTTAATGGATTGTGCAAGACACTTCTGATAAATTGACCTAGAGGCTGTTGCTGTGGGTCTTTTATCTCCAGATGGTTGCTGCATCGTCTTCCAAAGCCCTCTTTCCCCATGCTCATTCTTCATACAGGAAGGTAGAAAGTGAAAGACAACTATACTAAACATTTTCCCTGTATCGCTTTACCTGATTATTTTTTCCAGTGCATCGCATTCTGTTTGTTAAAACCTCCAATTTTCTGAATACTACTCAAAATAGTAGAAATTCTTTGCTCTAAGGGGACTTTTTTTTGCCTCGTGCAATTCTTACCGTTGTTTTTACTCAGTCTTAGTGCCCATTTTTGTATGGATTTTATGGGTTTGAGATGCACAGTAAAAGCACAGCTGCTAATTCGTTCTGGCAATTTGGCTGGAAATTGCCAGGTACTGAACACTCCCAGACGTTTTAGTGGAAAGTTTCAGCTGGACTGTCTCAAGGGTGTGCTTATTTTGTTTAAACTGGTTCAGTCATTTCTTATCATTTCAGAAACTCTTGGCCTGTTACCTTTTCAAGTGCAGATTCAGAAACTTGTCTGTCTCTTGTTAGTATTTGTATTAATACACTTGTATTAGTTAGTTAGTACTTGTATTAATAAATACTAAATAAATTGACAGTTTCTGAAGTACAGTAAGATTATTTGCAATCAATGGTATCTTTAAGAAGCAGAAAAATCAAGTTATGCTAAATTGTCTTCTGGTTCATCATGGGGAAAAAAATTCTTAGCTTGGTAGTAACCATAAGGAAGAGATCCAGTGAGCTGTCGTCTGCAGTTGTTCTCAATCAACAGCGCTCTCTGCGCAAAACCCTTAATTGTTATATTGTCTGTCTAGAAAACCAGCAGGCAGCATGTGTAACTCTGTCCAGTCAGGGTGGCCAGGAGTCATCCTATCACTTGGTAGTTTAGTTTGGAAAGTTGAATTGTCCCCCAGCAGAATTTTATTTCAGTTTCTCTTTCATGAAGGAACACTTGTACTATGAAGTGTGTTGGCCAGCCTGCTTACCCTGGGCATCTGAGCCTGACCACATTATATCATCAAGGAGCCAGGGGATAATTGGGAGTTCATATAAGGATGATCATCTCTTATAATGAAGTCTTTAGAGTGGAACGTATCTGCCAGTTTAGGGATGAGGAGCATGTGTACATGGTGTCTAATCTTCGAGAACAAGCTCCTTCAAGCACCAGCAGTCGTGGTCACAGTCACTCCCTGTCGTTGAGAACATGTTCAGCAGAGGGCATGAAGATTCTGACTCCAGCATGGATGCATGCTAGCGGGCACAGCATCTTTTAAGCATTTAGCAACCAGATAAAAAGGGTTTTGCCAAAGTTCTGCAGCTCAGAGTTTGCCACAAAGGACAACTGCATAACCCTTCAGGCTTTATAAAGCATCATGAGATATTTTAACATTTGCAGTGTTTTCTGTATTTCATATCTCTTAAAAGTATATGCATGAAGATATGTATACAAAGATATGCAAATTTTTATGTCTTTTGGTATTCATGGAAGAAAGCATCCAGCTCTGGAGCGGGATCCAGAATACTGTGTATGCATGCCATAAATTGCACAGATGGGGAAATCAGCAAAGGGCTTTCAGAGCAAGCAACACTGAGAACAAAGAAATCTGGAGTTAAGTAGCAAACTGGACAGTGTACTAGTCCATTTCCACATCCATGGAAGGCATCTCTGTCCATGTGAGATGCTAAGTTCAGACCCCTGCCTGGAAAGCAGATAAAGGTGGACTTGAGCATGGCAGAAGCGCTCAGACAACAAGGGTGGCTGTTTCAGTTAGAGCTCAAAGAACAACCTCCTGGCAGAGCCACTACTACCTTGAAGTGCTTTGAGTGTCTGTAGGAAATGCTGCACCACAGCTAGAAAGCTATGGTCAAAGTCAGCCAGTGTTTCGTTGAATTTCTTGAGTGAAATCTTGAGGCCACTGAAACTGACAGTAAAACTTCCACTGACTTTTACTCAGAGCAAGATTTCATCTCTCATTTTTGGTAAGTACAGAGAAATGGTAACTACAGAGGCCAAGGTTTTCAAAGCTACCAGAAGGATTTAAAGTACCCTGAGAACATGAATTGTGGGTGTTTGTATCCCTTGGGCAGCTCTTGGAGTCTGAATTCTATGTTAATGGAAAACTGTGATGAAATATTAAAGACCCTCAGAGTCAGGACATGTGAAATTCACTGTATGTGGATTGCTGAACTGGCCGTTCAGCAAGGGCCAGCCTTCCTCTGTCAGTGCACCGAGGTACCATTCCAGGGTATGAGATTTGCAGTATGCCTGAGTGATATTTTACTTGTAAAAGAAAATCAGAGTTGCAGAATTACCAGACGTAGACAAAAATGTAAAGGAGAAATACACAGAGGTACCCTTGGGGTTGGTGACACTGAGTCAGGCTGCCAAAGAAAATAGCTGAATAAGAGTAAAAATAAACTATGTAGAATAATGAAGTTCTTTTTTTTTCACACATGAATGCTTTTTGATCTTTCCAACAGAAAACCAGGTAACATTCTCAGTTAATGAGGTTGTGTCATGGTTGTAATCTGATACTTAATTAAATATTGGTCACGTGAACATGTCGGCAGCAGCTGCTGAAAATAGCTTTTTTCTTCTCTTCATTATAATCCATGTATTGATGCTACAGGGCAATGCTCCTTCTGAAGCAGCACAACTTTTTTTTAAGAATTTGGTGTGTATATTGGATAGGACTGAGCTCACCTGTGAACTGTCAGAGGTGTATCTGCTTGAGATTATGACGTACCTCAATGTTACCTGTGTTCTTAAGGTTGAGAGGGCAGGGTCTTCATATCACCAGTTCACAAAAAAAATTACTCCCATGGTAACAGAAAGCAGCAAAGGACCCCGAGAAAGGAATGTGACTTCTGTCTGTTCCCTCATTACAAGGTTCATAAAAACTGTGTTATTACAACAGAGGAAAGTCAACATCTGAATGTTTTGTAAATCTTCTAAATCAGGCCTTGTTCTGAGCTGCTCCCAGCAGTTCAAACTCTAGATAGGTTGTTTTGTTCCAACATCCAGCAGAGGAATTGGATTACTTTATTATCATCAGTTTTTATTCAACTGATTTTTTTCCTGAGAGGAGATGACAGGGGCATCCCTCTGCATAGCAGAGTGGAGAGTTCACTTCCTTCACATTTTTACCTAACAAATTACCTCATATTGCCAGGACTCTACATATCAACAACCCACTACATGTTTCCCACTGTCTTCTTGTGACACATGATAGATTTTTGGGAGGCCTTCTTGAATAATGAATAGAACTGTACTGGCTGAGTGGTGACCCAGACCATGTCTTCTGGTCTGTGTTTGCCAGATGTGACCTTCGATTTGGGAAGAGCCTATTTATTTATGAAATAGTTACAGATTACAATGACATTGTCCCTTTTAGACATTGCATATGAGTGTATCCCCATGGTATGTTTTTTAAAACCTATGAAAGAAACATGTTTAAGGGAATCACATGGTTATTTTTAGTCTCAAGATTTGCTGGAGATGAAATTAGTAGTCTTATTTCTGTCTTTAAGTCCAGCAATTCCACTTTATCATGACATCCTGCCTTCCCAGCAATAAATTAGTTAATTAGTTTTGTCAGTCAGCAGTTTTGAGTTGCATCACTGAGCTTTTATGGAAGACTTTTATTGCTCTGATGGCAATATTTGGAAAAAGACTAATGGTTTGAAGATTCGTGGAGGTGCATAATATGAATGACAAATAAAATAGAAATTAATTAAATAAAGCATTGTTCCACATGCAAATCTAGAACGCTGTTAAGGAATCAAAGCCCTGGCTGTCCTTCATTCTTCAGGATATGTTTTGTTATTTTTTTTTTAAGATGGAATGTTCTCAAATATCTGGGTTAATAAGAGCTTTCTAGTGAAGCTGAAATTTATTATTAATTACAGTAATAGGCAGTATAGAGAAACATGAACTTAAATAATTTGCAAACTTGTAAAACAATTTTAACATTTTAGCAGAGGTTTGGAGGGGCAGAGGAAACATCACTTCAGGCTTGTGCCACCATCTTTTACGCTTTCCCGGGCAATTGCTGTTGGCTGCTGCTAGAGAGAAGGTGCTTGGCTGTTCTTGGTGCAGGTGGCTCATATGTCCATCTTAATGTCAATTGGCTCATAAGATCTCTGAGATATCAGATCTGGAGCAGCATTGTTAATCTAATCAAGGTATTAGTCTTTTTTATGGACAGTACTATGCTTCCTCCATACCTGCTTCTCTCCTGCTCTTTATGCTGTGATCTGCATTATTGCTCATTGCTGAATAAGGAAGTAGGAAAGTAAAGGTAAATTCACTTAATCAGTGTTACAATTTCACTGTATTTGCTGTTCTAGAGCATGTCAAAGTGTGTTAATACAGTGTGTTAATACAGAATTTATACATAGGGATGAGAAAATATAGTAAAACTGGGGAAATTCTGTTGAGCAGAATCTTTTGGGAAGTTTTCAGTTTATCTGATTTTTTTTTTTAAGCAGAAATGAGGAGTTCCTTAATATACTGCCTAGTGAGTTTGGACAGCAGCAGCAGTAACCACAGGGGTATGAGCAGGGGCATTTCACCAGAGTCTATAGGCAGCCATAGAGCAGAAAACATTCTTTTCATTATTTCCACTGTCTCCTTTCTCAGCTTTTTACTCCCTCTAGTTAATGGGAGATAGATCTGAAACACACAAGGGAAATAAAAGCAGGACAATGATAGAAATAACAGACCTATTACGGGTATGGCCGGTGAGGCAGAGAAAGGTTGAAAGAGGCAAGATGACCAATAGGTTAATAGTCAACAAGTAATTTACCGTCTGGTTTTATTTGCCTATTGTCCACTAATATCACCATTTATTTTTAAGCATTGCCTTATAACAGGATTTTTCTTACCTTCAGTTTAGCAGCTTGTTGTTTGCCTTTTGTCCTCAGTACTGGCAGGCAGAGGAAATGTCTGTGTCTTCCTGTGTCAAGTGATGAGGCAATACACAATCAAAGCAGAATTCAGTACATTTCAACTACTTTATATTTTAAGATTTCCAATAGAATATAATCTGAGAAATGAAGTTCTGCTACCTCTAAACTGTTTTAATCTATCCTTGCATCTGAAATCAATGTTTACATGCATTGGCTCTCCACTGAACCCTTCCAACAGTTTTCTAATTTGCTTTGAGATATATTGTACTGCTTATGCCATTATTTGTTGGCTTGAGACTCTTCTGAAATATATAAAGGACTAATTTTATAAGATGCTAAGTGCTCCCGTGTACTATCTCCAAATGGCACTCTGGCACAATGACACGGACTTGGATCAGTAATTTAACCTATACTTGTTTTTTTTTTTTCCATTCCAAAATGACCTGTTCTTGTTCAGGTAGCCAGATCAGAGCTGCTCTGTGGATGCACATCTACATTAATATGGAGTCGGCATGCTTATAATTTGTGGTTAGACACAGTACAAGAGCATGTTACCATTATCGAAAAACCAATGATCTTTTCAACCAGCGTTTTCAGATTTTATTACTATTATCTATAACTATTCAGAATAATTCCAAAACATCTGAATGAGCATAGTTTGGGCACTCAAACTGCATTAACAATACCCTGCAGTGACTTCATGCACTAGCCATATGGCTCTAATTAAGGCATCTTAGTATTTGCGCTTGCACGCTAGAGAAAAAGAAACAGATACATCTTGGATGATAATTTAATCCCCCTCTTCGCTGTGCCACTTTATGCCATAATGAAGGATATATACCCATCCTAACTGTGCATTTGCACTTGTAATATCTCTGGATTTCTTTTCAGTACGAGCTCAAATCCAAGGTCTAATGTTTGAATTGGGTATAATTGCAGCAGTTAGGTAAGCCACTTTATGGTGCACCAGCAGTACAGTTCCAAACCAGACCCCTGTTGTCAGCCACAGTCTGCCAGGAAACTCCCATGATCTGACTTTGTTCAGCGTCAGGTAAGAATATTTTAATGAAAAGTGAGCAAGCATTAGCACATAATATTATCAGATAATGATTTTTCCCTTTGACTTTTCTGGTCAGATTCACCCGTGTATTCTGGCTGCTCTATTTATTTTGGAGAAGTATAAAACCTCTTGAACATATTTTGAATGGCTTTATTTAGCGCTTTTTTTGCAGTTTTATCTTCATTTCCCTATCTTTTATCGTTACATCCCCTTGTCTTTTTTCCATCTTTTGATGATTCCCTATTCCTTCATCCTCTGTGTTTGCCTCTGTCACGGTCGGCAGGATCCTGCCAACTACACCTCACACAAGCGATGTTCTGCAGGTCTTCCCTGCAGCTCACGTTCCTTTCATCCACAGCTACTTTCACTGTCAGACTCGTTTTTCCAGCCACAGTTTGTATTTCTGATCTTTACTGCTGAGATATGAAGGAACAAGTAACTTTAGACTTTGGACTAATATATATGTTGTTGTCCTTCTACTGTGAGATTGCGGCGTAGTCTGTTCGCAGGAGTCAGTGCGTACAGAGGTCAGCTAGACAGAATTCTCTTTGTTTCAGAATGGCTGCTGGTTTCCATGGTATGATAACTGCCTGCGCTGAACTTACCTAAGCTGTTCCTCCTCATTATTAACTAAATAATTCCGGTAGTTAACACACAGTTCTCATTAATAACTTCATTAGTTACAACAAGTATTTAAATAAATACACTATTTATTATAATGCTAACTACTTCTAAAAGATCCAGCTACATTGTTAAGGCCCCTTCAGATAAAGATAAGACTAACATTTTTAAAGAACATTAGTTCTGGTCGGTTTTAATCCCTGTGTTTTTTTAGAAGCTACTGTTTCAACATACCTTTGTATGTTTAAGAAAGGTAGAGTTTCAAAATGTTTTTCAAACCAAAGCTTTTGAAGAAAGTCTCCTATTTAGCATGCTTTCGATAAAGTACATACAGTCTTTCTACTTGATAAGGAAGAGGGATGAGAGGCAGTTCACCCAATAAATCAACACAGCTTTGATTTAAAAACTTTAAAGCCCAGCTTGTTTAAAACATGTATTTCTAAGAAATGTAAATAGCTTTTTTCAAGTCACTAGGCCCTTTTTAGAACCAGTGCCCATAGAACCAGTGTCCTTAGCTCACTGGAGTCTCAATTTTACTGATTTTGAAATATTTCTGATTAGCTGTTTTCTTGACTGGCTGTTAACTCAAGCCATTGGCTACTGCTTATTAGGTTTATGAATAAAGTGCAATATTTTCAAGTCTACTACTCAAAACATGGAAAGAAACTTTTATGAAAGAGATGCACAAAGTTTTAAGAGACTATACTGCTTTTAAAAGGAGGTAGTGTTTTAAAACAATTTAACACTAACTTGCTTATGATTCATAGATTTTCTTTGTCATATATTCTCACATGAATGGTATGTTTACTATTTTACTAATGAAAATAGTTTCTCTTTACATGGAGTTCTGTGTCAAAGTTTCTTCCTCAGAGCTTCATAGACTTACCTTAATATTCAGTACTCCCATTTACTAGAGATTGCTGCACACAGCTCTGACAGGAAGATGATACTTAACAAAATAAGTTAATTTTTAGTGCATACTTGAAATTAATATTTTAAGGCAAGAACTGAGGACATTTTATCCACCTGAAACTGCTGGGGAAACTTATAAAAGAAAAAACAATTCGTGATTTGCAGTTAATTGAATTTTTGCTAGGACTAAAATATAAAACCATATGCTAAAACTACAATAGGCCCCTATTTAAGTTAACCACTAAACCTCATTTTCCACAACACTGACTTTTTCTTACGTGCTTTTGACTAGGATAAGTTCTGAGACCATGTCAAGCTTTGTACGGGGAGGAAGGGTCGGGGTCCAAGTCCCAGCACTGGGGTGTACCCCTGCATGGCTTGCAGCCAGCCCGCGCAGCACCTCTGATGCAGTTAGAGTGTTGCTCTCAGCAGTGCTTGGCTGCAAGTGGTGCAGGTTATGCAGGACCAGGGAAGTTTGCAGGGTATTTGTCATCGTCTCCTGCAGTTTGGCAAGAGGTGAGTCTAGACTTGAACTCTAGCACTGATTCTGCCTTGTGCTTGAAGCTGAGCTAGATCCAGCTTTTTGTTTTCTTAAACCATCTTTTCTTGGTGGTGGCATTTGAAGAAAGCAAGCTGTGTTGTACAGTAGCCCACACGGGCTGTGCTCTCACTTGACCTGTGGCCTCGTACATCAATCTAGAAGAGCTTGCCTTCCCTGGAGCATTTTTCTTTGCACTTTGTGAGATGGCAGTTCTTCCTCCTGCACCAGTGGCAGAGGATCTTCTATGTCAAAGTACCCCCGTAGTATCCTTACAACTGAAACTAAATTAATCAAATCTTCTATTTAAGCAGGTAAATGTATGACTGTAGTTCCTGCATTTTTCATTTCTCAAAATGTCCCGAAATGTTAAAATGCCATTATGGAACCAGCTTTCAAACCATTGTTACTGCTGCTACTGGTGGTGAATTGCTACTACTGAGAAAATCAATACTGGCATATGATTTTCCAGCGTGCAGGTGTCTGGCTGATCCACTGCTTAAATAAAGACATAGGTCTAACCTTAAGTCAATAATAGAAAGAAATGTCAGCTGACGTATTTCAGGACCACAAAAGAAAATTAGATTCCTTTGAAACCTGTGGCCATGTGCCACACATATAACTACTTATGAGGATTCAGGGTTTTTTCCTTCCTTTTCTCCCATTCCCCAAAATGCTGCTGTGAGTGAATAGATGCCTTTCTCATGTTTATACTCTGTATAACCCCTTGCCTTGAAGAACTTAACCTGTTGTTGTACTCACAAAAAAATATCCCAGACCCTGATAACTGAGGATCACTGAGCAAGAGAAGCAATAATGTAGTGTGGAGATGAAGTTTGTTGCGTCCTGGGTCATGAAACTGTTTCAGTTGTTTCTGTTAGAGGGGACATCAGATAAGATATTTGGAAGAAGGACTCAGCTCCTTATTTCATCCTTTCTTGCTTCCTTTCCCAGTGCTGTCTCCACAGCAGAAGGGCTGGGCTGTGACTGGTGGCCTGGCTACTTTCCCTGGAGCTCTGCCCTGCCTTTCAAAGGCTGAAATGTGGAAGTAGGTTGTGGGTTTATCCAAACTCCTTCCGTTTTAGTCCACTTCAAGAGAGTCCACTTATATAAGCAAGCCTGTTTTGACCGGGAGAGGTACGACGGGACAGGGCTGTGTCTGTCTGTCAAATGATGGGGGCCAGTGGCAGCAGGAAAGGCTGGAGAGGGAAGAGGACGGGGAGAAAGGAACCGATCTGGACTGAAACTGAACAACTGAAACCTAACAACCAAGCCTGCCTCAAGCCTATTGCTGAGACAAGCAGTAGGAAGGCCACTACCAGCATTTTGTTAAGACAGTGGCTGGTTTCCAGGCTTCTGGGGTTGCTGAAGCCATCTGGGTATATTTCCTAGCAGTGGGTCTGTATGCAAAGGTATATTAAGATGTTATTGGAGACCTTTTCTGTCTGCTAGCTCTTTCTGCTGCAGAAGTACTGCTATGGAGATAAGCAAGGGAGTACCTGTGCTGGGTTAACCTTGGCTGAGCACCAGGTGCCCACCAAGCCACTCTATCACCCCCCCCCCTTTTTCCCCTCTCCCTCCTCAGCAGAGCAAAAGAAAAAGGGGGGGATGAAAATAAGATGGGAAACAAAAGCAGTTTAATAATAATAGAAGCAAAGCCAAGCAAATCCGCGCGCGGAAGCAAAGCAAACAAAGATTTATTCTCTACTTCCCATCAGCAGGTGATGTTTGGCCACTCCCTGGGAAGCAGGGCACCAAGACGTGTAGCAGTTGCTCTGGAGGACAACGGAACGGCCCCCCCCTTCTCCTCCTTTTCCCTAGCTTTATAGTTGAGCCGACGTCATATGGTCTGGAATATCCCTTTGGACAGTTGGGGTCAGCTGTCCTGGTTGCGTCCCCTCCCAAGATCTTGCCCACCCCATCCCACTGTGGGGGGAATGTTGGGAAGTGCAGTGCTGAGCCCTGCTCAGGAGCAGTCACAACACGGGTGTGTTATCAGCACCCTTCTGGCTCCCAGCACAAAACACTGCACCAGGAGGGCTGCTATGTGGAAAACCAGCTCAGCCAGACCCACTACAGTACCCTACAGCAACAGTGGTAGAAACTCCTCTTTCTGTCAGGCTTTCTATAGCCCCCCAAAAATGAAAAGGGCTTTATGAATGGGGAAGAGTCTGTTCAGTGAGTGTCTTGCTCTTATCATGGCTGGAGTCACTCAGAATAGAAACAGAAATTATCAAAGGTTTTCAAGGTGGTTATAATTTCATGGTGGTGATGCATCCTGCACAACACTGTAAATAATACTAGTGACAGTTTTTTTGTTACTACAATAGTTAGTAATGCTTTACTCAATATGCTGGTTGAAAAGAGGAGAGCACTGCAATGCAGTCTTGCATATGATTTTTTTTTCCCTTGGATTATTCCACATGAAAAAGAATTCTTTCTGTGAAATTATGATGATAAGAATGTTAATGAGAGTTTGATTAAGCTATGGCACATGATGGCTAATTAGATGTGTTGCCTCAGTCAGAAAATGAAAGCCCAAGAATTTTTCCTACAGCAAGAAGTGCTTATATTTCAACCAACAGTAACCAGCAAAACCTCCGAAACTGAAGAAAAAAAATCACACTTTAAAGAATTCAGCATGTTGCAGGCAATGTAAAATGGTAAATACACTGTAGCAGAAATGTGAATGCTTACTAAGGAAGCAATGCAATTGGGCTCTTTCTGCAAAGGTATGTTAGTGGCACAGGCTACATGGACCATAAAGTGGCCTGTCAACTATAAAAAAAGAAAATTCTAATTCAATTTATTATAATTTTTTTGCCTGTGAGCTAAATTTGCTATCCATAAGGCTCCTGGTGATAGACCTCCTTGCTATCCAGTATCTCTTGAACAGCTGTTAAAATATGTATTTCAATATATTTGTAGAGTGCAGATACAAAGTTTGCAGTTGTGACTGTTTCAGTCACCTGGGGAATTAGAACAAGTTTCAAAAAAAAGCACCAAACCTAGAAATGGTCAGAAGAAAGATTCTGAATAATGAAGTAATTTGTGAATATGTTAAAAAATAACAATCTGTAAATAGAATAAGACGTGAAATTTGTCATAGAAAATGTCTGTCTTCTGCCTGATCCCACCTTTGGCACTACCAGCCACATGATATTCTGTTGGCATATTTCCGACAGGAGAAACCAGTGTTAGCTGAAAAGAAAAGCTTAGAATCATAGACTGCCAAGTTGGAAGGGACCTCAGGGATCATCTAGTCCAACCTTTCAAGGTTAAAAAAACCGTATAGTTTAAATGAGATGGCCCAGCACCCTGTCGAGCTCAGTCTTAAAACTGTTCAATGTAGGGGAATCCACCACTTCCCTTGGGAGACTATTCCAGTGTTTAATTGCTCTCATTGTGAAGAATTTTTTTCTGGACTCCAACTGGAATTTCCCCAGAAGTAACTTGCAACCATTTCCCCTTGTTTTTCCATGTGACTCCTTGTAAAAGGGAGTCTCTTTCCTCTTGGTAGCCACCCTTCAAGTACTGGTACATGATAATAAGACCTCCCCCTAAGTCTTCTCTTCTCAAGGCTGAACAAACCCAGATTTCTCAGCCTTTCTTCATATGGCAGGTCTTCCAGTCCCCTG
Source organism: Eurystomus gularis (assembly GCA_013400335.1). NCBI lineage: Eukaryota > Metazoa > Chordata > Aves > Coraciiformes > Coraciidae > Eurystomus > Eurystomus gularis. The sequence continues at coordinate 268,005 of VZZY01017965.1, forward strand.
ATCATCCTTGTGGCCCTTCTCTGGACCGTCTCCAGCCTGTCTGCATCTTTCTTGTATAGTGGAGACAAAAACGGAACGCAGCACTCAGGGTATGGCCTGACCAGTGCTGAGTAAAGTGGGACAATGACTTCTTTATCACTGCTGGTGATGCCTCTCTTAATGCAACCCAGCATCAAGCTGGTCTTCTTTGCCGCTGCAGCGTACTGCTCACTTATGTTGAGCCTGCTGTCCACCAAGAGCCCAAGGTCCCTCTCCATAGGGCTGCTCTCCAGCCAGGTGGATTCCAGTTTGAAATGCATTTCTGGGTTATATATTCCCAGGTGCAAGACCTAACACTTGTCCCTGTTGACTTCATGAGGTTCCTGCTAGCCCACTTCTCCAGCCTGTCTAGATCTTCCTGGAGGGTGGCTTTCCCTTCTGGAGTGTCAACCACCCCATTTATATTTTGTGCCTTCTGCAAATTTCATCAGGGTTCTCTTAAACCCAGCATATAAGTTGCTTATGAAGATATTAAACAGCATTGGGCCAAATATTGATCCTTGGGGGACCCAGCTTGTGACTAGTTGCCATTTTGAAAAAGAACCATTTGCCACCACCCTCTGGGTATGGCCTGTCAGCCAGTTCCCCACCCACCACACAGACCATTTATCTAGGTCATAACCTATCTGTTTTTCAAGGAGGAGGCTGTGGAGGACCATGACAAAAGCCTTGGAGAAGTTCAGGTAGACTATGTACACCGCTTGCCCTGCATCGACCACGTGGGTTACTTTGTCATAGAAAGTGATCAGGTTTGTTAGGCATGATTTGTCCCTGGTGAATCCATGTTGGCTTTTCCCAAT
>VZZY01017965.1:269046-352239 GCA_013400335.1 Eurystomus gularis
ACTTCTGGAAGATTATGGAGAGCAGCCTCACAATGGCATCAGCCAGCTCTCTTAACACCCGTGGGTGGATGGCATCTGGGCCCATCTGTTTGTACAGGTCAAGCTCCTGTAGCAGTTGACACACCAACTGTTCCTTCACTGACAGTGGGTCTGCATCTGCCTCAAACTGGATTTTTGTTCCCGTGGCCTGGGATCCGACAGCGCTGGCAAAGACAGAGAAGAAGGTGTTGAGGACCTCTGCCTTTTCGGTGCTGTTGGTGACTAGTTCACCTCTCAAGTTTAATAGTGGGCCAATACTCTCCCTCTGTTTCTGCTAGAAGGTCCCAGTGAGGTCCTGATTGCACTTAAGTGTCCTAATGAGCTTTTCCTGGGCCCTCACCTGCCCCCGCCCGCAGGCCGCGAGACCCATTTAAGCCTGGCAGGGCCCTCAGGCCTACTCAGGGAGTGCTGCTCTTCTGAGGTCTTGGTCTGCCCAGCAGTTCAGTTATCCCAGTGCGTCGTCTTTCCTGGAATATGAGGTAAGGGGAAGGCTTAAAAGGGGAGTTTGTTTTTCTCTTTATATATGTATACACACATATATATGTTTTGGTCTGTTTTTTTTTCCTTCTGCTGGCAGGTTTCTTGTGGTATAGCAACAGAAAGATATTTCTGTTGGGAGGGAAAAGCTGGTAGAAAAATAAGGCAAATTTTTGGCTCTGTTTAAGCAAGTTGTATAAATCCTGATGAAGGGAAGCAGGGCTGCTGCTTCTGCCCTTGTGACCTGGTTTTTGTTTGCTTTGCTCCAGGTGCAACACGGCTCTGTAGGGGCCTTGTAGCTGTTTGCTCTGACAGGGTGTAAAGGCCTAACTCTGCTCCTGGCAGTGTGCTTTGAAGACCCTCTGCCCTCAGGAGCTGACACAAGAATTTGAATTGTTCACTACCCCACCACCTGAGGTCATCTGTAATGTGCTGCCACTTGTGTTGGGGGGATGGAAAATTTGTGTGTTGTCTTGTGAGACGACAATTCTGTAGGCTCCTGCAGTCCTATGGTCTCTTGGCTCTAATGACTTAAACTGGCTGAGGACTTGCAAAAGCAATTATACTGGAACAGGGCCGCATAGAGGTCTGCAGTGGAAAACTTCTCTTTCATTCGACTTTTATCTGATCCTTTGTCCATTACCTTTCCCCCCATCCTGAGACTGGCTAAAGAATATTGAACTACTTTTTATTCTTGAATGAGATTTTGCGTGGATTTGAGCTGGTTGTATCTGTGGCAATTTATCCATAAAATTACACTATGGGCATACATGGGTTTATGGAATATCACTGTCAAAACCAATCACTTGTTTAGTATGGTGAATGTTGTCCATGTATATTTAAGAACTATGCTACTGTAAATAATAAGTAGTAAATTTGTTTTGTTTTGTTTTATGCAGAGCGGTGAATAAACATTGAAGGAGTAAGTTGCAGCAGGATGGGGAAAAGGGAAGGATTGAAAATAGAGGAGACTGCTTTAATTAAAATCTGTGAGAGCCTCTGATTTCTTTGACATTTTAAATTGCATTGAGCTGCAATATAATTTAATTTTGAAGGCATTTAAGTAGTCCATCCTTGAGTATTGACTGATTATCTTTTGCTCCATATACAAAATCTGAATAACCATTTATCTTATTGTTGGAGAAGTGAGTACTGCAGCATGGCTTCTGCTTTTCAAAAATATTTTTTATAAGCAATCAAGCCGACATCAGATACTGTGAATTAATGGAATAAAACTCTAATAATGGCTGCAGTAGGTTAATAGAAGTGCAGTTAAACCCTGCACCAAAAAAGTCTTACATGAGTTGTTACCACACATCAGGAACATGTTCAACAGTCCGCAATTAACTCTAAATTTTCTTGCAAACTTAATTTGGATTTTTTACTGCTGCTTTTCAGCTAGATATATCTGTGTTACTTCTAGAATCCAGTTTTGTTGACATAGATTTGAGCCCCCATTGACTGATTTCAGGGAAACTTAGAATCATAGAATGGTTTGGGTTGGAAGGGTCCTTAAAGACCATCTAGTTCCAACCCATTGCAGGAACACCTCCCACTAGACCAGGTCACTCAAGGCCCCATTGAACCTGGTCTTGAGCACATACAGTGATGGAGCATCCACAACTTCCCTGGGCAACCTGTTCCAGTGTTTCACCACCCTCAGAGTTAAGAACTTCGGTGTCATTCCTAGTCTAATTTTGCTTAATTCTTTTGAGTATCACCTCAGATGTCTTATCCTGACTGAAAACTCATAAATCCTCTTTCTGTAAGTGTGTTGTAATAGTCTGACTATTTGTTTGGTCTTCTGCTTTTGTCAGCCAGCATTTGTCACATGTCTGCCATCACAGAGTCCCCATGATCTTCTGTTGAGGAGTGTCTGGGCTGGATTGTGCCAGGCAGCTGGTGGTGATGAACGTATCAATTAGAAGGAAGTGGGAAGCACTGTGGTGACAACAAAGAGCATTGAGAAGTGTGCTTGGACCACCTGATTTCATCACCTTTGCCCTTTGTATTGTCACACCATAGATGGATGCAACCTCCTTCTCCTGTGTTGGGAGTGTTTTGGGACATGAGGCTTGTCAACTGTTCTGGGAGAGTGTGCGACACTTCTGGGCACGGATCAAAGTATTTACATTAGTGTGCAGTTCTATGTATATGCATATATGTAAGGGAGCAAGTTCATTACATACATAGGAGTATAGCAGAAGCTATTGGGAAAATGCATCATTTTGAGATAGCTAATTTACCACCTTTATAACAGGGATTTCAGAGCTCCAAATTTCTATATTTATGTAGAAAGTAATGACTGTTCTTTCATTTTCAAGACTTATCTTGTCCTGGGTAATTCTCCATTTCTGAGGCAGAAAAAAGTTATAAAAGCAAGCTAGTTTTCAGGCTGTTAATCATTCAGATCAGGTGCTGAAACATTGCAACAACAACCTGCTCTTGTGATTTGTCGGCCAGCTGTGTGCTTTTTCTGGTGTGAATTAGACTTGCCTTCTGTGCTTTCAGAGTTAATCATAGAATAGTTTGGGGTGGAAGGGACCTTTAAAGTCATCTAGTCCAACACCCCTGCAGCGAGCAGGGACAGCTTCAACCAGATCAGGTTGCTCAGAGCCCGGTCCAGCCTGACCTGGAATGTTTCCTGTGATGGGGCATCTACTGCCTCTCTGGGCAGCCTGGGCCAGTGTTCCATCACCCTCATTGTAGAAAAATGTCTTCCTTATATCTAGTCTTTTTGAGTTTAAAACCATCACACCTTGTCCTATCACTACAGGCCCTGCTAAAGAGTTTGTCACTCTCTTTCTTATAGGCCCTCTTTAAGTACTGAAAGGCCACAATAAGGTTTCCCTGGAGCCTTCTCTTCTCCAGGCTGAACAACTCCAACTCTCTCAGCCTGTCCTCACTGCAGAGGTGCTGCAGCCCTCAGATCATGTTTGTGGCCTCCCCTGGACCCACTCCAACAGGTCCCTGTCTCTCCTGTGCTGAGGACTGCAAAGCTGGTTGCAGCACTGCAGGTAGGGTCTCACGAGAGTGGAGCAGAGGGACAGAATCCCCTCCCTTGACTTGCTGCCCACATTGCAGCCCAGGATATGGTTTGGCTTCTGGGCTATGAGCACCCACCAGCACCCCAAGCCCTTTGTTGCAGGGCTGCTCTCCATCCCTTCATCCCCCAGCCTGTGTTGATACCAAGGATTGCTCCGGCCCAGGTGCAGGACCTTCCACTTGGATTTGTTGAACCTCATTAGGTTCATGTGGGCCCACTTCTCGATGTCCAGTCCCTCAGGATCGATCTCGTCCTTCTTGCATGTCAACTGCAGCACTCAGCTTGGTGTCACCTGCAGACTTGCTGAGGGTGCACTTGATCCTGCTGTCGATGTCATGATGAAGATATTAAACACCACTGGTCCCAGTATGGACCCCTGGGCGATACCAGTTGTCACCAATCTCCACCTGGAATCACATTAAATTGTGAATTTTCCAGATTTCTATCTCATGTAAATATTCACCTTCCCTTTTTCTGTCTCCTTTCCCACTAAAAGATCTTAATTTTCATTCATGCTGTGGTTTTCCATTAGTTGTTTGCTCGGCTACATTATGGCTGTTACTTCTTTACTGCTTGTTTTGTAGATTATCTGCCATATCTACTGTATTCAAATGAAATTATTTGACAGCTGAAGCTGTTGCTCAAAAAATATGGTTAACTCAAGTCTTTTCGTGGAATATCATATTTATTTGATCTGCAATCTAACCTCTCAAATACTTTAAATTCTTATTGTGCAATGTCTTAGGGAATTTCCTGTTTATTTGGAGCTAATTAGGCCCTTGAATTAATTGTGAGTGTGACTTTTTGGGCATATTCAGAATATTTTTGTATACTCTAGAAATGAAAATGTCAGAAAAGCACTTAGTATTTTGAACATACTCATCTGAATGGATGATTCCCAATCTATAAAAATGTAATAGGAAGCTATTTTAAGCCTTAAAAAAGTCACGCAGGTTGTAGCTGTGGAAATAATTTCAGAAAGTTTTAACATTGATCATTTTGGTATCACAACAGCTTGAGCTGATGCAAAGCGTGTTTAGTTTCATGAGCCTACTGTGCTTGCAAAGTATGAGAAATTTTTTGTCCTACTTGGAAGAAAAATAGATCTAATACATACATTTTCTCCTAAGCTGTGTTTTTTTTTACAAGATTCAATAACAAAAACCATTCCTGAAGTTGCTTATAGAAGAATCTGTGCTGTAGGAGTTCTGTGAGAACTGAAACACCTTAATTTTCATGTCATTTTCTTTTTGATAGCAAGTGGCTATATATTGTGCTTTTGAAAGGAGTGTCTGTAGTGTTACTCTGTCAGAAGTCTAATGTATTCTGACCTTTGATTCACAAGATGATGTTGGGGTGCAGTGCTCACATGGAAAAGGATCCTGGAAAGATCCTTGAATCTTTTCCTAAACTTCAAATTAATTTCTTGGTTGAAATAGGTTGAAAACAAACAAGTGGTAAGAGATTGCTTGAGAGCTGTGGTTTGTGCAGCTGTGGCTCTTGTTGCTCCAAAGCAGGCTAAGGGACTTCTGTGCGAAAGCAGAGGGCCCCTGGGAACACCTGCTGGCAGTTTCTGTAGAAAGGTGAGCAAGTCCAGTGTGAGTAGATGGTCAGTTCCAGCAGATGTCAATGTAGAGCTTGTATTCTGAAGAAACTCAGAACTAATTACTGTGCTGTGTTCATGTGAATCAGAGTAAGATAAGCATCATAGGAAAATTAATCCACGGGCACTCTGGCCTTGGAAGTAAGTCTGTTTGGATCAGTTTTTGACATAAGTGTGCTCTGTGGAGAGGAAAGGAATGAGTGAGAAGTCTTACACAAGGCAAAGATGACAATGTGGCCAGTGGCTGCCACATGCATGATGCAGGTCAGGAGTGGAGCATGTGTGGTCCTTAGCAAGGTATTGTGGTGGTTCAGCCATCATCATTTTATGCTGCCATCAGTTGCCTGATCACACAGGCCAATGCTGAACTCACCAACAGCCCCTCAGAAGGCTTCTTTTAGACAGTCCTGCCATAGGTTGCTGTGGGCCCAGCTCCTCTGCTGCCCACTGTGGTGCCAGCATCATCCACTGGACACAATAGACAGAGATGGCTCCCTCAGTGGCCCTTCACATGGAAGGACACCACTGAGAGAGCTCAGCAAGATGCAACCAGCCCCAACAGAAGCCACACCCAACAGGAAGCTCCTCCAACTGATCAGCTCCTGATTGATACAGTCCTGGCCTCGCCCACCACCCCAACCACAACCACCTGGGCGGGGGCAAAGCCACAGAGCTACAGGTGGGCCAGGTTCTGCCTCTGGAACATGAAGACAATAGAAAAAACAAAACATTCTGCTGGGCCTGTGACTCACTCACAGATCAACTCCAACTTGGGGCCCACAACTTGGGCCCCAGCCCTTCACAAGGTGCAGCAGGGTTGGGCCCTCTGTGCTGAGGGGGTACAGATATGGGCAGACTAGTTGACCATTGTCGCTTGGGTATGAGAGTAGCTTCATCTTCAGCTTTGGGAGCCTTAGTTTGTAGCTGAGTCTCCAGAATTGCGGTGACTTTTACCATACTTCTGTCTGTTCTGGCATTTCCCACAGGTTTAGTTTTAAAAGCAGTAATAGAGCTTGTTCAGGTGATACCCTGCTGTGCTGCCATCAGTCACTGTCTTAACTACCTTGTAGTCACTGATCTGTCTATCCAGCAGCTGTCAGCTCCAGGACTCCTCCATACTTTCCATTTCCCAGATAAATTCTCCCATCTGGAAGAAAGAATCAATCATTTGCCCAGTATTTATGAACCTGCCACTGTTTCCCCTCAGCTGTCCCTTTACACGTCTTCACCGTCACCAGCAGAAAGTATAGATAGTTGATGCTGTGTAGTTGTTTCTCCTACATTTCCCTGCCCTGAGGTGTTGCCCATCTGCCTTTTCAAGGGGTGTGCTTTGCATCTTTCTGCTGGTACCTTTGTGATTCCCAGTGTTTCAGGGCCTCTGATTTCTTCTTCAGCAGACTCCCCAAGCACCAGCTTGGGGTGGGAAACCTTGAAAAGGCAAGATTTTTCTCTGGCTCAAATTCCACCAGGTTAAAATGAGTTTCTGTCAGCCTGAGACTTCTAGGACAGAGATGCTTTGATAAACACCAGGGCTTTAGATGTTTAAATGAGTCTTTAATCGTTTGGGGTTCATTTTTTCTCTAGTTGTAGCTGTTCTATAAGAGCACACGCTTATGCTCTAAATGCTTTTAAATTCAGCAGTTTTCCTTTGAACTACTTCAACTTTGTGTGTTTTCCTGTTTTGCTTTTATGAGTCACAATATCCAATTCTCCAAAGCATTATCTTGGTCTTTTATTTCTTTGTAAAGTGCTAGATGATACCTTGTGTGCAGGGTGTTTTATTAAATTGAATTTGTTTGCTTTGTATTACACTGCAGATCCCTTAGTCTCTATAAACCTTGTCCTAGGCAAGTCTGTCCTTCCTTCCTTCCTGTTCCCTCACTCCCCTATCTTTTTGATCCAGATGTCTCTTGGCTGAGAGGCATTGCTCTTATGCAGCTATTGTAAGTGGAGATCAGACATCCTTGACTCTGTGGTATTTCCCCAGTGAACACACTAGTGCCTTTTTGTAGCTTTCATCAGAGATACTTTACAAAGTGGAAAATTCTTGAGCTTAGGTTAGAGATAGTGGTGAGGCAGCAGCAGCTCAGAGCTAAGTCATATAAATGAAGAGAGATGAGATCTTCCCAAGAAGAATGGAGGGGCCAGAAAAGATCAGTACTTCTAAACCTCTATCCTGGAAGGGTCCTTGGAAGAAATGGCAACTACGGCCTTCCTGTGGCAGGCAGAATCTTAAGGCAGGTGAAATTTTTTACTAAAAACCCATTTTCTTCAAAATGTTAACCTTGCTGACTGTTTTCTTATTATTCTTCCAAAACAGAACAAGATTGGCCAAATCCTTCTTCACTCATCCCTTTTTAAGCCTTTTAAGTCTCATCAGCGTTAGATGTAAAGATGTTAACATTTCTTCAGTGTTTTTTAGGAACTACTTGAGCTCGAAAATAACAGAAACCCACCTTGATTCTTGTGCCAGGTTTGTGGGTCTAAAACATTCTTTCTTTGGGAACAGAGCAATTGTGCTATGGAATTTCTGTGAGTATAAATTGAATTTATACAAGTATAGATTGTTAAAAGGGAATCTGCCCTGCCTAATGACAACGGCCTTCAAAGGAAACCGGCGTCTTCCACTTAATTTTGGAGTAACATTATTTCTCAGTCTCTTGGTTATTGCAATATGTCCTACAAAGCAGTTGCAAAACCACCTTTTATCTTTATTTCACAGCTTATAACTTTTTGATGTTTTTAGAAAGAATACACTTCTTATGAAATAAGAAGTGTCAGAGCTAAATAAAATAGCAGAAAATCAAAGTCCACCCACCAGTTAAAATTTCCAAAGAGATAAGAGATGGACGTTACAATTATGACCTGAAAAAAATGACTTGGGATCTTATTCCGGTACCCTGCAAAAAAGTGCTAGTAGTTTTTATGAAAAAGAGCACTGTTGTTTGGGGGTTTTTTTTAGGCCAGTTTTCCTCTTGTGGATGGAGCTGTTGTGCTTACATAGCAGAGCTATTTAAAATGTCCATCCACTCTTTTCTCTTAAATCAAGTGAACAATAGCACAAGAATACTTTCATACATGCAATACTTTTGCTGTCTAAATATCAACGACCTGATCAGTTTGCTTCTTTTGTGTCCTTTTCTGAAAGCAGCTTTGTATTTTACTTGTTAAATGGAATTCAATCCCTAACTTAATTTAAATCTTAAATTGCTTGCATATCAGAACAGCCTGGTCTCCTTCAGGCTTTTTATTATGAAGTACCAATTAGGGACAAAATTTAACTTGTGAAATACACAAATTGCATGAATTTCATGTGTGCTATATAAAGAAAACCACATGTGAATACTGTAAGATTTATGCATTTCAGAAGCTAAATTGCCTGTCATCATACTCCAGGCCCCCCATGGGCTTGTCTCATTCTCCTAGGCTTGTCAAGAATCAAGAGTTGTATTAGAAAGGGAAAGGGAACCTATTGGGCATTTGTTCATCTTATGCTGCAAAGACCTTCACATAAATGTACCTAGGAGATAAAGAGGTGCAGATTTTCAAGGTAAAAAGTGGCCTTTTGGGTTCCAGGCTAAACTTAAGCTGTTAAGACCTGATACCTCAAACAGAAGACATGCGGGAAAATTTGGGTCATGGTACTTCTATTGAGATTTCTGTCCTCCCTCCCTGAACCCATCTTTTTTGTTTATTAAACTTGTTTGTGTGTCACAGTGAGGTAAAAAGAGGCTAAAGGATTTTCTCTGTCTTCGTGTGATAGGCATCACCTTGGCCATCATCTTGGGGATTTAGGCAGGGAAGCAGAAGCTTGAGTTGAAAAGATGACATTTCTGAACAAGTCTTCAACAGAACTGTGTTTCTGTAGAGGCTTTTGTAATGTATTTAAGCATCACGTGGAACTTCAACGCGTACTAAAATCTGAATAACAAATACCTTTTTTTGGTAACAACTAATCTCTGTCATGGTGCACTGCTCATAGAACTGAGTTATTATTCCATCTATATGCTTCCATACAAGCTACTACGTATTACTTCATCTCTACCCTTTAATTTATATTACCTTTAAAAACACGGATTTAATTATAACAATTTTACTCTCAAGATTAAATATATACTTTCCCAGAGAACAAAAGATAATAGAATAAAAATCAGTTAAGCAAAATCTAAATTAAATTCAAGCTATATTGAAACTGAAATGCAGTTCAAATAATGATCACAAAGAAAAGAGGGTAAGTACTTTGCTTATTGGGTTGGAGGAGAAATAAATACAGTTGGTGACAGTCAAACAGCTTGTGTATGTACAGTAAGATTTAGGCTAGTTTAACATTTTAGTTACTCTATGAATAAGAAAATACATCAGTTGCCTACCTGAAGCAAAAGCAAGTCTCATGCAGGATGGCAGAAGGGGGGTTCCTGCAGCCCCTTGCAGGGCACTGGCAGCTCCAGCCCAAGGCAGGGAAGTGCTGCAGGTTGGCTGCGTCGGGCCTGGGGTGGGAGTGACTGGACTTGGGCATGACTAAATCATGACAGTGACAGTTTTGCACCAGTGAAGTCCTGAGAATAAGCAGAATTGAAGCAAGAGCCCAGTGAAGGCTTTGCTTGAGGAGACAGGGGTTCACTGTAGTTTTATGAGAGACCCTGCGTGTCTGCTTGAAGGAGGAAAGAAAAGCCCAACTTTGGTAAATACTTAAGGTTTACACTCCCTTTCTAAACTAAAGGTCCATAAGGATTAAGGTGAAATGTGCTGCTTTTTTTCTAGTTAAATGGGACGTATCTCTGGTGCAGTGTTTTCTCAGGGGTGTAAAGGGTAGATTCTTGGTGTCAAGATGCGCTTTTCAAATCTTTTTTTTTTTTAGCAGAAGCTGCACCCCTCTCAAATGGTATTGTCCCTGATGCACAATAGGAGCACTCCTTGTCCTGCCTTTGGGCCAAGACTGGCAGCTGGCCTTGCCTGATGCTTCTGCTTCTTAACCAGCCAGGTCCCTTGAAGCTGCTTGCAGGGTGGCCATGGTTTCCTCTGCTAGCAGCACGATGGTGTGGGGCAGCTGCTTCTGGTGGGAGGGCATCTGCTGCCACTGAGCCACACCCTGTTGTGGCCCTTTCCAAGAGGAAGACGCATCCAGATCCTCACATTGTGTAGTGTAATGCAAACTGCTCTAGTGCAAATGAGAAACCTCTTTGTGTCTCAAAGTTTTAATGATAAGGGAGCTTTTGGTACTGTGGTATAAGGAAGGAAGAAAAAAATTATCCCAAATTTAGTGTGAAGTGGGAACACCCTAACACAAAGGAATCTTTCTGGTGTATGGATCACAAGGCTCATGGGCATCAGTCAGCATTCAGTTCATTCAACGTTACATCAGCAGTCACTTCAGGTTTAGTTACAAACTATTTTCAGAACATTTGTCCCAAGACTGAGGAGTGGTTCTGTCTGGCAGTGGCTGGTAGCAGGTGCCTGGGGAAACAGAGGAAATCAGTAGGAACAAAATGAATCAGAGAGGTCTTCAGGCAGAGGTGATGGCACCTTTGCACTTAGGGCTAAATGGATATATTTTTTTTTAATCTATTCAACTGGTTGCTCACTGACCCTATTTGAATGTTAGCATCTGCAGGAACCAGGGCAATGAGTTCCCTGTTCAGTTACTTCTGTGATACCTGTGTCCTTGGTTTGACTGTATAACATCAGATAACTTTATTTGGTGTACTCCATTTCTTATATATAGTGTGAGACAGTTAATAGTTATTCCTTATTCATCTTCCCATGTCAATACTGAGCTGACAGAATTGGTTGTTCTGTGCTTCTGTTAGCATTGCTTTGCCATGATTCTCCCACATGACAGCCTTAACCTGCCTAACTGTTCCTTGCACAGAAGTATCTCCAGTCACCCACTCTACATTTCTACTTCCCTAAATTTACAGTACACTTACTTTCAGAAAGAGGAGCTGGATCTATGAACAGCCCTTGAGAGGAGGTAGCTGAGTGGTGACATGCTGATTTTTGTTTTCTGTTCCTCTTTGAACTCATAAGCTTCACTCTTTCACTATTTTTATTTTTGTTTTGTTTTATTATTTTTTTAGCAACAGTGGGAGTTGAACTGATCTTTGCAGCTGTTTAAGCATGTGTGGTTGTGACTTGGTAGATTATGTATCAGAATGACTTTTTTTTTGCCTTAAATCAGAGCATGACATGTGGGATGGGGTATTGTAGATCTGTGATACTTTGATAACAGAAATGAGGCTAATGGAATTGTGTTTGGTTTTGTTTTAAGCAATAAGTATGCCGAAGGTCACCATAGCTCTCAAAATTGAGAGAGTGACATATCACATATAAATCACATATATCATATATAAAGCCCCTTTCCTTCAGGATAAGTATTCATGGGTAGTGGGTTAACTTCTGGAAAGCCAATACTTGAGAAAAAGGGGATTGAAGAGTCCTTCCAAAACTGTTAGAATTACACTCCAGAGTGGCTGGAGTTTGATAGCTATCAAAGTAGACTTAATTTCCAGGATTGTATCAAAGTGGGTGGTTGGGATAGAAGCTGGTCTGTGCTTGAAAGGTAATGAGGTTCTTGTAAATGAACATGCTAAGGTGTGGGGAAGGATGAAGTTGTCTTGGACAACCTCTTGGGGGGAACCTTCCTTTACAACTCAGGTTTCAGCTGTCTATTTCATAGGTGATTTGAGACAAAAAAGGGAATGCAAAAAGCTGTCAGAGCCCAGGATGAGTTGGGTGGAGTTTTACCAAAAGTGGAAACCACTTTTTCTAGGTAATTATCAATTTATGCACCTGCTAAGACAGTCTTCATCCAGCTATTTTACTTCAGCTTACAGTGTAGTGTGGTACTCAAAATAGTCTAGTTCAAATATGCCAGAAATAGTCATAGAAACAGAGAGATTATGCAATGATACAGGTTTTTTTCTTCCCTTACATTACCATTTTGATAGCATCATTACCCTTTTGATATAATCAATAGCTACAAATACAGTTTTATTTTTAACAGCTGCAGTGTGTTGTAAAAAGAAGATTTGTAGTTTAGAACATCTAACCTGGAGTGCAACAAAACCTATTTTATTAATTCAGAACAAAAAACCCTGAAAAACTTTCTGCCTTCTAATAGTACTTTTCTGCTATTAATTTTCACACTTTGCAAAGATAGCGGTGGGAAGGATTCACACAGTTAATTCAGTCCTGCCCATCTGCTGGCTGCTGTTTTGGCTAATGCATTAAAAATTTACTTGGGTATGAATCTGTTTAGGCTGCTATTTATTAATGGATTAAGAACAGTCTTTTGAAGTTATCGGCGTGTATGCAACAAACCATTTTGTTCCATTTAAATGAAAAAGAATGAAAGAAGTGCTGTTAGCCTAGTTCTTTGAAGATGTTTGGATTCAAACATTCAGTTTGAAGTATCGCTGTACCTTTTTTTAATAACATGCCCTGGAAACAAAACAAACAAATTTTGAGAGTTTTCTATTACCTTTTTATGTGAAGATCCTCTTCTTCAAAGACGAAACTAGCTGAGGGACAGGTAGCGCTTGTTGTACACAGCCTCTCAGTTCTGCTACATGAGCACAGTCTCTGCAGCTCTCTGCTTTGGCAGCAGTCCTGCTGTGGGAGCCTGTTCTGCTCCTGTGCCCGGAAAGCAGAGGTGGCTTTGGCTATATCCACACTGTGCCTGCAAGGATGGACGTGCAGCTGAAATAGCTGCCTCTCTCCAGTCCCTGCTGTTAGGGAGTTCTCTGGGCCAGTGTTGAGACAGGTGTTCCTGCAAGAAAACCTGTTAGTTTGCTGATGCTGGAAATCCTGTGAAGACACTTGCCCACAGGACAGACTCATCATAAGCTCCCATCTGCCCTGAGGTGCTAGCGCTTGCCTGGCGGTGCTGGCGAGGATTTGGGAGGTCTCTGTCTCTGCAGCACGTGAAGGGTGGCAGCATCTGTAGGTTTTGGGTAGGTAGCGTTGTAGGTAACTGTTACTTACCTTCAACATATCGTGGGGATTTTCACTGCTTATTGTAAGAACACAAGTAATGTGTCACGAGTAGCTTATACGCCTGGCAGACTTTTTGTATACATTTTTGTATAAATTCAGTAGGTCCATATAAATAATTGGAGTAGAAGGAGGAAACCCTGATGTATGCACTGAGACCAAGAACTACTACCTGGTCTTCTGTAAGGGTCTCCATTCCCAAACGATATTTAATACTCCTCCTAATTCCTACCAGGTCATCATGGTGACTGTAAGCACGACAAAGAAACAAGAAACTGATGGCAACAGCGCAAGGAAAACCAGTTTGGCAGAGCTTGGTTTAGCTTCAGGTTTTCTATGTCAGATGCACTCATAGTGCAATGGAAAGCATCAACAAGTCAGTAGAATTAGAACACTAGAAATAGATTTCATATGAGTGGAAGATTCCTTTTCATAACGAAATGCCACATGTCAGATTTTTGTGCACTGGCTTAATAAACCTATGGGAAGGACTGAGGCGAGGCTGTCCTCCCCCCAGACCTGTATTTACTTTGGTGCCTAAATCTATCCTCTTGGGAAGAGCATGGGAGGGGACAACGTCTATAATGTGCTTTACTTTCTGGATGTATCTCTTGGCACGTGGCATAGTGATTGTTAGAAAGCGTAACTCTTGTTACAAATATGCAAAGAGAAAACTGTTAATTATTTCTGCTTGGTACGTTCAGTGATAACTTGCTGTCGTTATTTTTTTCTTTTTCCTTTGGATTTCTGGAAGGTTTTTATTTCTTTTTGTTAGGAAATAGATGATTTCTAGTGATGAAATCACAGATCCTTAGAGCATTCCTTTTTAAGAGGAGTGGGTACAAATGCTACAGCTGATACGATTTTGTGGCGAAGAACCATTTGTTTTAGCTGTATAAAATTAGAGATGGAAACAGTATGGTTAGCCTGCCATGTAAAGAAAGAATTGATTGATTATATAATTGCTAAAGAAAAAGTCAGTGCTATGAGTGCAACACCCACCTCAACCCTAAATAAGCTAATTCTGGGTAAAAATACAGGACAATTTGATGGATACTCATTGCTATTTTCACTGCAATACTCCATCAATATAATTAAACCAAAATTGAAGTTTTAAGATGGAAATTTTCATCAGCCCGTAGAAATACAGGGCAAAGCATGTAGAGCCAGAATCTCACAACTATGCAGTGGAAAGTATAGAAATGGTCCAATTCTGAATGGACTGGCTACTTAACACTTTTTATATGGATTCCTGTTTTGCCTCATTGTACCAGAAAATATTTTGATCTACATAGAAAGCTTCATTAAAAATGTTTCATTTTTCTTTATGAAACTGCTTTCTGTATCATGTTCCCAGGTGGAGGAATAATTCCATCTTCATCAGAAGGTGCTTATTGGTGGAATGGCATTGCTGAGTGTGGTTAACTTTGTGGGGGTGCAGTGTTGATGACCATGTGAAAGATGAGCCGTGGGCTGCTGGAGCAGCTGTGGCTCGAGGAGACCCTCTGTTTGCATGTCCTTGCTTTCTGTGAGGACCTATCTTTGTGCAACCTCTCCTGCTTTGTGTAAAGCTACAGTCCTGGTCATAACTGCGGCATTTACCCAGCAAGTAAAGCTGTTGCATAGGTGATAGTTTGCCATTAGCTGTCAGAGCAGATATAAGAGCATTTACACCAGCACTTCAAAGCTGCAATGAAAGAGCTCTGTTTCCAATTTAGACATGAGGCACGCGGGCTTCTTATATTTGCTCAGTATTCCCAATTCACTGTTAGACTGTGGCTGCTCTGTGCAGTCTGTTTTGATCTGCTCCCATCTGCTCAGATCTGATGTTTTTTTTCTGAAAAATGAAGCTGGCGGTATGTGATTGTTGCAAAGGCAATCAATTACTGAAGCTGTAAAAGTCTTCTGCCTGGTAGAGACCAAGCGTGCTCTTACCCGACTGCTGCTTTTCTTACACTCCGTAATATCGTGCAGGTAAACTGCACCACGGGCTTTTGGCACAGACTTAAACTGGCAGCAATAGAGGCAGCTCCAGCAGATTTGCTGTTGTACGTAAGGACAAATCAGAGGCTCCCTGCTGGGTCTCATGTGTTGAGGGGACTTTGCTAGTAAGAAACAGCTACTGGTGGCGTGTGAGTGGCTGGAAAACTGTATTTGGGGGAATAGTTGCAAGTGGCCAACTGTGAAAGAGCACGGCCGATACTGACAGGATTTCCTCAGCACTCTGTCCTGGGTCTAGTATTGCTCAGCGTTATTTGGTTTGGGGTTTTTGGTTGGATTTTTTTTGGCTTGGTATTTTTTTTGGTTGGTTCGATTTTTTTTGTGAATGACTTGGATGAAGGAATAGAGTGTACTTAACAAAGTAGCACGTAATAACAAACGCAGAGGGAGTAGAATTCCAAATGAACTGGATAAATTACAGAATTGCAAATTACAGAATCTCCAAAAGTGTGCAGTTTTACGGGTACAGTAGGTTCAACAGGTAGAAGTGTAAGAACAGCATCTATGCAGACATGACACACAGAATAGTCCTTCAGAAAAGAATGCCAAGAGTACCAATGCTCTGTTCACTTGAACCTCAATGCCAGCAATGTCAAATTTGTGAAAAATACTGACACTGCTGGGGTGTATGAGGGAGATCTATTTTTCTGCAACAAAGGAGTCATCCTCCCACTCTGCTTGTTATGCTGCCAGGTGCAGCCTGGATTATTGCAGCTAGTTCAGGCTCCAGTCTTACAGCAGGGTGTAAACCAGGCAAAAGTAGCCTGGATGAAAGCAAAGAATGATCAGGGGCAGGTGAAATATAATCTTGGAGGGCTTGAAAAAACTCTGTTTGCATAGGCTTATAAACATAACATTTAAAGGGGAAGGTTTTGAGGTGACATCAGCTCTCAGATACGAGAGAGAGATGTGTGGAGCACTGGGTAATGATCTGCTCTGCTCCCCTTGTCTAGGGGCAAGAAGTAACACACTGGAGTTATTGCAAGAAAGACTTGGCCAGACACTGGCAAAAATGTCTTAGTGATAAGCTAATTTTTAAAAACTACCAAAAAAAGCTTTTTGCTCTTGGATCATACTATGGACACTGGGCCAGAAATCGTAGCATCATCACAGAACAGCCCAGGTTGGAAGGGACTTTGAAAGGTTATCTGATCCAACCTTTCATGGGAAAGGGAGTCTAGATGAGACTGTCTTGGCCCCTGTCCAGTCATGTCTTGATAACTGCCAGTGATGGTGACACTGCCACATCCCTGGGGAGGTTAATCCAGTGAATGGTTGTTCTGACTGTAGAAAAATTTCTTTCTTGTATTGTGATGAAGATCATGATGTAGGTCTATAATGTTCCAGACCTATGACTTTTCTAACCCTGCCTCTGAAAGAGCAAAAACCTGAGTGTCTTCATGAATAAAATGGTTTGGGGTGGGGGGGGGAACACAGATTTTTATAAAATATGTATTGGGTAGTAGGGATTTAGAATTGTTTGCCTTTTGCTGCTGTTTTGCAGAACATACTTTCCTACCAGCTAGTACATGACAAAGCCCTGACAGGGCATTGGGAAGGAAGGTCTCCACAGGTTACTGCATTAGGCTTCAGATCTTTGGTAGACACTGGATGTTTCCATCTACTTTAGCAGTCATTTTTATTGGTGTTTGGGAATGCCAGTACCTACTACCAGATTATGTAAATATATACTGCTCACTTCTTCCTTTCAAATAAATAGTGTATTCCCCTGGATTAAAATTATAGATTGTTACTCTGATATAGCAGTTACAGCATGTGTGATATTTGTGAATCACCATTTATTGTTGTCCAACTTTGTAAAAATTGTTTTAGAAAGCTGCTCACAGAAACCATTCTTTTAATGAAGCTGGCTCAATGAGAAGCTAGCGGTGGAAAGCAATTAAATGACACTGCTAGGCAGAGATGACAAAGATGGATCAAACTGTTCTGATAAGAATACTGATTAATCGTGCTATTTAGCGATAAACTTGTTTAAGTTTAGCTGTTGCTCTTGTAATGGGACAGGTGCCTTAACTTTCGAGGAGTGATTAAGTGCTACTGCGTGCAGGCTGCAGTGTGTATCATAATCTTCAGACTAATGTGCGCCTACATTAGTAATTTACTAAGTTATGAATATGGGAAATATTTTGCCATGATTATGAATAATTAGTGCAAAGCTCTATTGGCAGTGTCCACCCAGTAATTCATCCTTGCTGCTTTGTGACAGAATGTTTCAGGCTGCCTCTGGGAGGGAATTTGGAGAGTAGAGTCAGAATGACAAAACCCGCAACCCTAAGGAGGCCCTGTGGATTGATGGCTTTGCAAACAACCTGTTGGTTGATTGGACAGGGGGTGCATTTGTGGAAGCTGGAGGCCTTTTTGTTTAGGAAGAGATGTATGTCATGCTGAGGGCTCTGGAGGCTGCAACTTAAGCAGTTATCACTTCAAGGGAAGATGGAAAACTGAATGTGTCTATGCTAAGGTGCCTAAAGTTCAATTTTAACCAGTGTCAAATACAGCTGGCTGTGCTTATGCATCTTCTCAGTTTTGGTTCACCTGCTGCATACATCATCAGAGTCTAATATTCAGGTTGGCAACTTCCATTAACCTCTTGCAAAGAATTAAACTGCTTTTCTGTTGTTAACAGAACAAAACCTCAGGTACTCGTGGTATCCTTCACAGCCATTTTGGGAGGGTGAGCCACTGAAGGCAAAAGAGGGTAGGGACATGTTGGAGATGGAAAGGAGGACCTGTGTAAGAAGGAATTGGGACATGTCTGTCTGTGTAATTTCAAGAAGTGTGTCTTCGGGGCTGGTCTGCTCTGGGCAGTGGAGCCGGTCAGGCTGGGAGCAGTCCAACGTGCCCTGGTGCAGCTCTGCGCTGGGATTCGCGAGGCCGTGTGCGCTGCTGCTGCTGCTGCCTGACTGTGCTGCACCTGAACCAGAGCCAGGGACTGCTCAGAGCCATCCTGAGCTCTGCAGCTCTCCCTGACATGGAGAACTTTACTCTTTGCCTTTTGTTTTTATTGACAGGCTTTTGTTATGTCCACATGGTATGAGCCAGCGTAGCACTTTAATAAAAAGTAATGAGTTTTGGAGGACAGCGTCAGCCCTTGATCAAGCCGAGGGCAAGACTGAGTCCTGCAGGTCCTCCCTGTGGCCTTCCCTTGCCTTCCAGGCACTTCACACCCTGGCCCTGCCTTGGCCACACAGTACACAGGTTGGTGCTGCAGTTCTGACTGCTTTCCTCTCAGTTTTTGCTCTTTAGTCTCCTATTTGTCATAAACTGCCACTTATTCCTGGGCAAGAGTAGGTCACAGAAGCTTTCTCAAGTGTGTGTCAGCAGAGCTCCCTCACAGAGGTGCACGGGAAGGACTTTCTGCCAGTGCCGTTCTGCACCACGAGCAGGGCTGTGATGTGCTCTCACTGCAAGTGTGATTAAGAATGCTAACCTGACCCCCATAAAAGCACAGAAATGAAGTAGCTCCCGTTTGAAGAATCCATGTGAAGAAGCGAGGGAGGAAATACTAATGAACATTGCTGCCATTTTCCCTGACCTGAAGAATGGTACAGGCAGATTTGTTCCAGAAGTTTCCAAAATGTCCTCAAATACAATGTAAAAAACATACAAATCAATTTTAAAATCAAGATGCTTATCTGATTCTTAGGAATAATTCTTAAATTAAGGTGTACCAGAAGCTGACTTTGTTTTCTTAGTGTAATAAATGAAGAAAAATAATCACAATTTAATTTTTTTTTTTCCTTATGTGAAGCTTGTAGAAATCGTTAATGCTTTGCTTGGATGATTCACAACCTCCTTGTGAGCAACAATTGAAAAAATATTTTCTAAAGTTCATAATTCATGGAGGCTGACTTTACAGATATAATTTGAATCATGGTCTGTGGGGTTTTTTTTCTAAGACTTACCGTTTTTTCTTTGACAAGACTTTGCCTGCTTATTTTACTTAATCCCTCTCAGCTTCCAATATTTGTGTTTTGCTCATTCTAACATGTTGGACTCCTTTTGCAAGAGCTGCATTGGAAAATTCTTTATCTTTCTGCTCTATTTTTCAGAACTGCTTATCTTCTTCTTCTTCCCCTTTTCGATATATTGAATTAGACAAACTATGAAGTCGTTTCTGACTAGAAGGATCTGAGACTTAGAAGGCACCAGATGGTGGCACTGGTCTTTCACATCTGACAAGTCTGAATCATGCAGTGAGACATAAGAAGCTTTGTGCAAGTTGTACTGCATGCCTTCCTATTTTTTTTTTTCCTTTTCAAGCTGCATAGTTGGAATGAGGAAGGTGACATTTTTATGCTTATCTTTAGGGAGTGTCTAGAGAAGGTGAGATGTGTATCTAAGGGAGCAGAAAGGATAAGTCTTGGCAAAATCTGAGCATCGCTAATACTGTTATTTTCTGTATTTGTATCACGCCATTACATTTCAGTTGGATGCTAGCTGGGCTGTGCCAGCTTATAGTGGATGAGACTGTAGCTGTGATTCTTAAAATCAGATGTGCACCTTATATTCTCAAGTCTTTACTGAATCTGACTGCATGTAGAGTTTTTAATAGCTACTTTTTTTGTTGAATGTAGCAGATGCTACCATGTAGTGATGTTACAGTTATTTGCTTTATAATCCTGAGATCTTAACTTTGGTATTTTCAGAGTATGTTTCATGGTATTCTATTTCTCTGCTTTAAGGAGGAATGGCTGGAGAAATCTGTATTTGAAAAAGAGAATGAAGTCTTGAATTCCATATGAAATACTTTACTAGAGAAATAGAAAAACTCACTCCTTGTCATCTTGGAGATGAATCCTTCAGGTGTGTGCTGTGATTCTTACCTGTCTGGGCACAAACTGTGCCTGGGAAAAGAGAACATCTTCAGAAGTTAAAGCGATGGGTACAAAATGTGAATGTAGGTAAAGGCTGACTATGAACACCACACACAAAAATGGCTAAATTCCTTAGTAGTATTGCACTATGTGAAAATGAGTTGATTTATTGATAGAACCTGTTGTAGTCCTGAGGCTCACACAGCAGCTGTAATACAAGCTGTAACCGGTGTTGCATGAAAATGGGACAACAAAAAATTTGCTCATCATCCATGCTCCCCCATAACCTGGAGAGCAAACCTTCATGCTGGGAATTGTCCCAGCACTACCAAAGAAGCAGGACGTGGGACCTGCAGCCTTGGCTTTCATCCACAAAGGGAAGTTGGCTCTGAACCCCTAAGTGTGTTTATCAGTGATGATGTCAGCACACCTACTCTTCAGGCAACTAAAGTCCTGATTACTCGAGCAAAAGCAGGGTGAACTGAAGGGGTTCAGACATCGTGCCCTGTTTGAGTTAAGAGAAGTTAACTGCCTTCCAAAGCCACCTGTGAGCATTGCTTCAGGGATTTTTTCCTCATATTATGTCCTGAATAAAGTGATGGTGAATGTTTTAAAGTCACCATAGTCTGTGTGTAATACATTCCTTGGTTACAGAAAGGAAAAAAATGAAAGTTGAAATGCAGTTGACTTCACCTAGCATGCAGTCTTTCTTCACAGATGTCTGGGGAATTTAAGCTTCCTTGCAATGTTCAGTCCACATCTGACTTATTGCAGGTCTAGTGCATAGTTCAGTTTTATAATATAACTTTGGCCCTCACTCTGAAATTAGAGATTTCTCACTGAATTACTAGGCTTTGATTTTGCCTTTATTTCTCTGTGTTCAGTACAGTTTACTTTTTAAAACAAGTTACTTTTTCTAGTCTGAAAATCTAGAAAAGCTCCCATTTGTCCCGTAAGACACAATTGTTACCTACAGATTGATAATTAAAGAGAAACCAGTAAAAACTAAATTGATGAAACGATCAATGAATACGTTATTCTTCTGTTGGAAAGTTCGCTGTCGAGTGCGTGCAAGGTTGGTGACTTCTGCTTTAAGTTAAATACGTTTTCGAGTTTCAGTCTGAAGAAAGCATAGACTGTGGATCAAAATAGAGCCTGAAAGTTGAAATGTGAAATTACAGCATGTCTGCATAAACAGTGTGTACTTTTCAACTGACAGAATTTAATAGCAGCTATTACACATTTTCTGCTTTCTTAGCAGCACCTGGCATTGTGTAGAGTCAGGCCTGTATCAGACACTGGAAAAACAGTTTTTCCACTTTTGCCATATTGTCACAACTTCCTCTACTTCTGTCCCTTGACATGACCTCAACTGTGAGCAATCAGAATAGTTATTCTTGGTTTTGTTAGCGACACTTGCAAGCTGAGGTCCTGACTGATGTCACTGGTCTGCAATGTAAATGATATTAATATTGAATTGAACTGTTTGGCCTGAGGTAGATTTGAATGGCTTCTAATTTTTTTAGTTGTTTTGATTTCTCATTTGGTGGGTTTGGTTTTGAGTAGTTTGTGGGGTTTGGGGTGGTTTTTGTTGGTTTTTTTGTTTTCTTGCAGGGAAACACAGCCATCCTGAGCTGATGATGTGCTGGGAACTGACCTTCTGATTTCAGTTAAAGTACTTCTATAATTGAAAACTTGTAAAAGTAAGATCTATGGTTAGTGTTTTCCATCTTAGTTGAGGTCATTAAACTGTTTTATCAATGCACAGGCATTGCATCTTCTTATTGCTCTTGTGTTGAGTGGGATATGCAGGGATCGAAGTGAGTATAAATGAAACCAAGAAACTTATGTTGTGGCTTACTACTGTTGCAATAACATTGTTTTGGTAGTGGCTACTTTCATTTGTCACTGTTGGGTCAGGCTGTTAGCAGTTACTTTTCAGACACTGTAGTGGTCAGGTGTAGTGCAGGGAAAGGCAAGCATAACATTGTTCTTTCAAAAGGGGAAAAAACCCTAGAATATATCTGCTTAACCTAGCAGAATTAATCTCTTTGTCAGCACTCATAAGATGAGATAAATAGTATCCCACATTGACACTGTTTGTTCTTGGTAAGCTTGTCTGACTTCCTTGTAAGCGGAAAAGTAGTGCTTTGTTACAGGAGAAACCAAGGCAGTAACTTTTAAAGCTTTTGACATCTCATGTAAGAGAGCCGAAACCAACAGTGGCAACCTGGAAATACTGATGAAGTAACTCGAGCTAGATAGAGCTTTAGCAGAAGTGAAGACCAGTAAATGCTTTGGTGACCCAGCTGGGAAGTCTATGGAGTGATAGAACAGGTGGCCTAAGAGAGTGACTGATTCAAAAAACTGTCCAAAGAAATAAGACAGTGGAGTGCTTAAGTGGGGAGAGGGTGCCCAAAATGGGTTTTGAAAGCAGAACAGTCTCATTAGCTTCATCTATCTGTAGTGGGTAGCACAAAAAGTTTAAAAGCCATATTTCAGCAAGAAAGATGCAAGGTAGGGATTGAGAATGTTCTGGCAGTAAGACAGCACAAGGACAGAGTGCCTGGGAAGGTGTGGGCTCTCCACTGTTAGAAATCTTCAAGGCTAGATAAAAACCTGTCAGTAAGAACATCCCTTCTAACTCGGTGCTGGTGATGGGAAACAGAGAAGCTATATACAATCTTCTAGGGAAATCATTAGCACAGCAGAAAGCAAACATTTAGGAGTCTTTCTCCACTCCCTTTTTTAAATAGGAAAATTCTGTAGTTATTTAAATGGTATGAAGTAAGATGACTGTGAGAGAGGAATTGAAACAGCCTGCAATTTAGTCTCTCTCTTGAAATGAAAATGTTTATGAACATGCTCTGCTTTAAACAAATCCCTGAAGCAAATGAATGTTTTGAAGTGGTCTCTGCTTAAGAACAGGGGATCACAAAATAATTCTGTCAGAGTATTATGTCATTACTTGCATGATTTTTTTCCTTTTTTTACAAGAACAAAGCAATTTGCAGATAGAAGGATTCCTAACGTAATATATTTTTCTGCTTTTTATCCTTGCAAGTTAGACATTAGTTATATAAATCCCTGTAAGATGCTTGTGGTTCTATTTGCTCTCTTAGCTACCCTTAATATTACCAGTATTTTGTCCATTATTCAAAACTCAGTCTGAGGGAAGGCACATAATAGTTGAGCTTATGTATCCTATTTTAGAAATGCTTGCATGTATGGTGACTCACTTATGCACGTCCTAGGCATAATTGGTTTTGCATCAGGTTGTAAGTAAGTAGAAATGAAAACCAGCAATTTTTTTTTTTTTACACAATTACTGATATTTTTTTTGGCTGCCCAGTTGATGTAGTGAGTTATTTAACTGAGTGGGCAGTAGTAAACATAGCAGTTTTAATGCCTGCAGTCTGAACAACCTCAGCTCTTGCATGTCCGCTGGTGAATGTGCATTTACCCATACAGGTAAGCTTCATTACCTTGGGTATTGTTTAAAAACAGCAAGCAAGTCAGTGCATCATTGTGACTCAAACTGACAGAAAACTCTGGAAGGCTGATAAGGAGGGAGGGGAGAGTGTTTCTACCTCTTCCAATAGGGACAAAGATAATCGTTAGTATTACCACTGCGGGCGCTGTGATGTGAAACTTGTTGGAAGAAGATGTCAGGGAAATGGGCTGTGCTTTGACCTCATCCAGCGCAGTCTGAGCATCATCAGTTGTTGTCGAAGTTTTTTAGCAGAGACAGCGTGGCATTTCTGTTTTCTCTGGTGCTTGTGCTTTAACTACCTTTTTGACTCAAATATTAAACTTTAGCTCAACTATGTCATGAATTGCTGCCTAAAAGTATTACAGTTGTGGCCTGCTGTTGATAGCAAGGGATGATCAAGAAGGTGAGGCATTAGCCCAGCAGCCTCACAGGCCCCCCGGGGGATAAAGGCCCAGGTCTGCGGGGGAGCATGTCTCTGCAGGGCCTGTGGCTATGGTCAGTGAGTTCCAGTCTCGTTTATGGTTGCAAGAAGCATCAATTGGAAGCATTTTCATCAGCATATACTTAACTTGGAGTAAAAAGCTATTACTCTGTCGTGTAACAAGAACACAGATGGATATAGGATGAGCGTTTTTGTTTCCAGCTGGGAAGCTTGAGTTTCTGTTAAATTGAACCTATCTACCTGGTTTAACTCCCCTCAGCTAAAACACTTAGCAAATGGGTTGTGCTGTCTGCCAGACGTGACCATGTTGTGTTTTTATCTTACAAACATTGATGAAATTTTAAGATTCTAAGAAAATGTCTACAAAAGGGTATCATATGAAAATCAATAGTTCTTTTCTATGTCATCTTGTTTATGAGCTAGAAGCAGAAAGAGGGTTCACTGGAGCAGGGCTAAGATCAATAGCTCTGTGAATTTTAATTGGACCTTCCTTTACTCCTAGCTGAGTGCTGTCTGCTTTTAACCCTGCAAGAATAAAATACAAGACCCTTTGACAGCTAGTGACTTCTCCATCCTTCAGTCCCATCAGAGCCACTTGTGAACTATCTTAAACAGAAAGTGGAAAGAATGGAATTGAAGAGTAACTTGATTCTTACTGTTGTCCTACAGTTTCATTTAAAATAACTGTTCCACCGTTTTGGTTTCCTATTTAAGCTTGGTTAATATATTCTTTTTACTGTTATTTTTGCTTTGCACATCATCCTTGTTTCGAGTCTAAGCAAGTTTCCCTTTTTTTTTTTTTGCCACACTTTGCACATGTATACTTGGTGTCACCTTACTTTACGGTGCAATTCTTGTGCATGTAGCAAGCTAATAAGATCACCTTCTCCATGGGTGCTCTATGGAATGTGGAGGTGATCATTAAAAAATTGTCCATATTTCCTTATAAAGAAATAGTTTTCTCTTTTCTCACTCTCATTTATCCGACTCTTACTCTGCAACTGCTAATGACAGTGGCCAAATGAGGTGGTCTATGATTCCTTTTTCAGCCACCCATATAAAAAAGCTCTTCTGAAATTCTCTGTGGCTTCTTCTTTACAATCTCTTTAATTCATATATTGCCCTACACTTTCCAAAGTCCTCTTGGTGGAACAATTCTGTCCACTGTCAGCATGTGGGTGTTAATGGGAGGGACACACTTGACAGCATATAACTTCTCTGGGGCTGCTTACTCTGTTCTGCCAAAGCTCCCAATCTCCATGTTTACAGTGCTTAGATTTTTATAATCTGTGAACTGGTGGTAAAGTGTATGTTCTTTCCTCTGTCTGCACGCCTGGAACCAGATCTAACCTGAGGTGACCATTCCCCAAGCATTTACTGCAAGAGAAGCAATGTGGATTTATCTGCTCTGTCTGTATCCTGCAGATTTCCACCGAAGAGGAAGTTTCACTCACTGGCATGATTTCTGCAAACAAGGCCAGTGCCAGGTTGCATTTTTACAGTGTCTGCTAAATAACAGACAGGTCACTACTTTTTCAAGGACATCTGGCTATGAAGTGGAGATGGGATTTATCAGAGTGTGGTTTTTCATTTTGTTTTATGGAGTAGGTTGCTAAGTGGTGCTGTTCCTGCTTTTTTGTGATGACTTTTAAGAAGAAATGCCAAATGCTGTGGTGTTCTCCAGTTTTTGAAATTCCATTATAGTGTAACTTTACTGACTTGAGTGGTATTTTTCCTAATGTATGAAAGACTCCACTGAAGAGAGAGGATATGCTCTGTACTTAATGAGGACAGATTCCAGTCAAAGACTGGGTTTTGTAACTACATGAAATTCCTCTCATTTTCATTGAAAACACAACTGGTGACATTTAATGCTGTTCTTTTAAAAGGCACAATAAAGACATTACAGCCCGAGGGGGGAAAAAGGAAGCTGTCACGGCTCCTGTTTCTATCCTGCTCCCGAGGACGCCACAGAATTGGTAGAGGCTTGATGGTAAAACACGTGGCTTTGGGGACTTAAAAAATGTAGTGCAGCCCATTGTGACAGCTTTGCAAGGCATCACCAACGAATCTGTGATGCCATTATTGAGAGCTTCTATGGCTCAAGTAGTCTTTTTTTTCCCCAGCAATGGCCTCACCTGTACTAGCCATCGCACTTCCTTCTTTGAGGGAAACTGGGGCATAAGAGTGCCTTTATACTGGTTAAGTTGCTTTGCCAAGTGAGTTAGAGCCTGGGTAAAGCTCCGGTTCAGGGTGCTTAAATATGACTATTTGGGCTTGTTTATGGGAGTGTACGTAGAAAAAAATGCAGCCAAATTTGAGTTCAGTATTTCTGGATTTGTAATTAAACTGTCTTGAGCAAACTGAACCATCCTTAGCCTGTGGCAACTGCAGGAAACTATGAATTATCTTTCTGGCTTTTTTTCTCTGAGATTTTCACCAGTTAAGTAGTGACTCAAGCGCACCACCCAACTGATAAGTCTACGGGACTCCTGGACCAGAGCTGGCTTGGGGCTAGTACTGTGTACAGGGCCAGAAGGGTTCAGGTCTGTGTTCATGTAGCATGTACCCAACTGTACAGATGCACTTTGAGTGTTGTCTGTGAAGTGCAGTTGTGATTTCAGGACTTATGTACAGTTTTTTTCATGGAAAAATGAGAGTTGTACAATTACAACCTAGAACAGTTGGACTGGGGAAGCGCAGTAGCATACAATAGCAAAACTGCCCTGGGAAAGGGATACGTTTGTTGGTTTGGTTAGAGCTTCTGCTCAGCAGTTGCGTAATTCTAGAGTATGGGTTCAGTCCTATATTCTTAATTTCTAGTTTTCCCAAGAATCCTAGAGCGTATATTCTAAAAACATAATCCACTGGCAGCTCTTCAAAATACACGAGTAGAGAAGTGACTTTTTAAATATTTGTTTCCATGAGATCTCCTAGCAACTCATATCTAATCTTCCATCTGCTATCACTCCAAGACTACTTTTGGCCTTACTGCTTTTCAATTCAAGGCATCTCATTGACTTTACATTTCAGATTACTTTTCACTGGATGTATTTATCAAGTTTCAGGCCAGAGGCTCTCATAGAGTTATAAGCCTCTTAAAGGAGGGAAAGTGCTGACATAGCATTAAATTGTAGTATGGCAAGTGTTACACTGTAATTACCTTTATCTATCATCAAACTCCCTTTCAGAGGCCTGGCTGTGTGCCGTGGGCCTCCTGATGGAATGCTCCATTACACTGAGGTTTTTCATGGGGAAAAAACTCTAAAGCAAAACATGATAAAATACTTCTGTAAGAGTAGTCTCAGTGGCAGCGACAGGGTGGTGAGAAGAAAAGAGATGGTGATGAGCGGCAGGAGGAAATACTCTGCTACATTAGTGATAGATCTGTATTAGAAAGAGTATGGAATTTTTTTTCCCCCTATCACTGTCTTGAGCACATCACTACTTGTCTTCTAGATGCTTTGGCAAGTCAACATCTAGCATGAGCTGTGAAATTTAAGCAAATGTTATGTGTATTTTTACTATGCACTGGAGTATTGGACAAAGACATACAAGCTGGCAGATGCTGGGCTAGCTGCAGAGTGGAAGGCAATATAATAATGTCAGTGTACTACTGCACTTGAGCTAATGCACCTGGCAAAACAGGGCTTGGTAGTTTTGGCACGAGGCTGTGTTGAAGCTGCTTTGCTGATGTCATGACTGATTTGGAGTTCGTGCATTGTATCCTGTCCTCAGGTCTGTGCTTATTTGATTGCCCTGTCATCTGGCCCATACTCAGAGTTGTGTGTTTGATTTGTCAGCTCCATGTCCTTAATCCAAAGGCAAAGGAAAGGAAGCACTGAATTGAAAAAGACTGGGGAAAGTGAAATTCAGACCAAGAACACAGGGGTAGATGCTTCCATAATTCAGAGATTTCAGGCACAGGAAGAGAGGCACAGTACTAAGGCAGTTTTGCATGGCGATACAGACACTTCCATCTCAAGAGCTGGAATATAGCAACGCCCACTTGCTTGTCTTGTTTTTATATTAATCCCGAAGAGCTATTAGTCATGTAAAGCACAAATAAAAAGAACACTTAAGAACAACACTGAAAACACATTTGGGGGCTCTGTGTGTCTGTTTTATGTATACACAGAGACACGCTTCTTTGGATTAAGTAAAATATTTTTATTTACTCACTACTTGTCTTGACTGACTTAAGAGTGTGCTGACTTAAGACTGATTTAAGAGGGTTGCTGTCTGCTGTGAAACTGGTAAGGACATGGTGTGTCCGTTACCAAAATGTAGCCATGATCGACGCTGTTTAAGGTGTATGGGAGCATTTTGTGTGCAGGTGCTATGTAAATAGATGGGGAAGGGAAGAAGAATTTGTGTACTGGGGAATATTAACATTTTGGGTGCAGGTGGCTGCTGAGGTAAATTAGATTCCTGTGGACAGCTAAAGGGAAATGATTTTCTGTGCTTAGGTCACTAGAGCTAGTTTAGAGTTATCAGACTGTGGAACTGCCATTTCAGTACCTTTACATTTCTGCGCAATACTTTCTTTTGGTGACTAATACAATTCACTCTCTTCTAATACGGTTCTGCTTTCTATTTAGGATGTACCATGGCAGATATGCTTTTAAAAAAGAGAAAAATGAACTAAGTATGTTATAATTGCATCTTTCTTGCTCTGCATGTTTAGTCATTTATCTCTCTACGGAGAATGTGCAATATTCCAGTCGTGATACGTTCGGTTTATTCTTACATAGAAATGGATGAAGACCAGTGCACTGAGAATCAGGGAAATGCTTTCTAGTCCATTATGCTTTTACAAAACAGTGAATTTACTAAATATTGTTAAAGATATACAAGATAAACTTATGTTAGACAAGAATCAAACAAATTCAATTACTTTGTTGCAAACTAATAGAGTCAACTAATGGAAGTAGTTGGTGTGTTTGAGCTGGGGACCTCTTTCAATGCAGAGCTTCTGTCATAGAGAAGCTGTGCAGTCCCATAGTCGAGATGACTGAAGTATGCCCAGCAAACTATGAAGACGTGCATCTGGGGGAGATTTTACGGTTGAATTTTTTGGCAGAAAGGAATCCAAAAGACTTGAAATATGATGTGAAGCAGCTGTTCTGGCTTAGGATGCTCCTTCTGTGAGTTCCAGCAGGTGACTCTGAGGGGAGGTGGCAGGGGAGTGCTGGTAACTGAGTTCTGGGTTCTTCTGCTCTCAGAAGAAATGGGCGGTTTGTTGACGGTACGTTTTAAACAGGAAAAGAACAAACAAGCCCCAAATCTGTACTTTTAGCATATTGAATGCTGAATTTACCACCGCTGGAATCTGAAATGGTGGTGACATCTTGAACTGCCTTCATCTGTACTGAATGCAGGCACTCTGGCCTTTCTCCCAGGAGGAGGAGGAACTAAGGATAATAGCTTGTGATTTGCACATCCCGTAGTGTAGCTGGTTTGAAAGATAAGAGCCTTATCAAATTTCTGCAGCAATCAGGTGGAGGTATGTGCTAAAAACTGTAAATTATAATTCTGTTAGTTTAACCTTCAAGCATCTATAGCAATTCTACAAGAACTTACCTATTGCACCTTCAACAAATTAAAGTCAAGTTTCCCAATCTACCATCCTGGTCTTGAAGATACATGTTGTAAACTGTATTCTATGAATATTAATAGACCAGAACGATGGATTTTCTCTTTAATTAAAACTTTGTGTGATGGGTGTGACATTTATTTATCTCAAAATGTTAGTGATTGTTACCTTGAAGGAGACCAGATTTTCTTGGAGAAGATAGGAATAAGTCAGTTCTTCATAAAGTGTTTGTGTTATAGGCACAGGGGAGCCCCAGACATTCCTTTTTAATAATTTTCTCCTGATTTTGTTTTGGTTTGTTTTTTTGTTGGTTTTCGATTCTCTGTACATAATGAATAGGAGCTCTGTCAGCAATTGTAGTTTTTTCACATTCCTTGGGAGTATAACTGACATATCACAATCTTCTTTCTCCTCTATACATAGTTTTGATTGTATCACAGACTGACTTTTATGCACAAGCTCCAGTTCAGAAAAACATGTAGAGTGGAGTCTTAAACTGATCTGTAGCCCAACTTGGTTTGTGCTTTAATGAAGTAACAAGAGCTTTTCAATAGCAAAATCCAGAATTTTGCTCTTAAATGAGTGGGAGCTACTATGTGAATGAAGATGTAGTGTCTTGTAGCCTCTGTATCACAAGACACCTGATAAATTTATTTAGACTGTTAGGCTTAAAGGAGGGGAAACAGGAAAATAAGTGTATCCTGAGTGGGTCCAGAAGTGAGGATCTTGGGTGGAAGCTCTCTGTGGGACGGCTGCAGAAACAGACATCTCTTGGTAAGTAGAATATTTTCTGTCTGTGTCAATGTAATGTAGGAATTGCATGGTATGTGAGATTTCTGTGGCTGGAGAGAGATGTTATGGGTGACAGCTATACATGGGGATATAAGTTTCAAACCATGTGCCTTTTTAATGGTTTTTAAGAGTTTGGGTTTTACCTTACGTGCTTTAAGTCACTTTTTGGTGTACAGCTGCTATTCCACAGGGTGGGTTTGCTTGGAAAGGGTGCAGAAAGATGGCTTTTGCTGTCATGTCATCAATGGGTAAGTGCATGGCCTTCTGGTATGGAACATGATCATGGCTGCAAGCTGGCTATTCAGGCTGCGCCTGGGTCCATCAGTGCTGCGTTGCTCAGAGGATCATACCTACATACTGTTTTTAAATCTGTTTTCAAAGACAGCTTCGTACAGACGTTGATTTGCCCATAGTTCTTGCCTTCTGCTCTTCAGATTGAATCTGGAAAACTATTTTCCTTGGCATGACAAAGAAATGTCGATATGAGCAGATATAATTCAAGTTTTATTATACTTTTATAGTCTTTAGAAGAAACAGTGGGGATGGGCAATTGGTTTGTCATGTGAGCCTAACATGGGAGTTTCAGTAGACTGTACACTGCTGCTTTTGGCTTTTCTTCTGTTATTAAAATTAGAAGTTAACTTCTGTTTCAGGAACATCGAATGAAAAATGCTATTTAAGAATGTATTTCTAGAAAGACTGATTTCTAATCTGTAGATCTTGTTTAAACTTGAAAAGACTTTTTTCCTAAAGGCACTTGACTCTGAATATAACTTCATTGTTCATGTGAAATGTTGCACGTTTCTAAATATGAGTATGCTGTGCAAACATAAGAAGCATTCAGTATGTTTTAAGTACAGGAAATTTTTCTGACTGATATTTATCTAATGTAAAATACCAAGGCAACTGAGATCTGTTGGGCACATCTGCTACTTTTAAAAACAGAAGTCCTAGGAGCTGTATTTGTGGTCTTTGAATGCTCTGGAGAATGCTGCTGAGCTTGAGCATAATGTGCTTGAAAGCATTAAAATTGTTTACCCTAGAGTAGCTAGCTTGAGTGGTGGAGATTCAGGTGATGTTTTCCTACACTAGAAGACTTCCTATGCTGCAGGCTGTGACTGAGGGTGACAGAAGACGAAGGGCTGAACTTCAGTTCTTCCGCTGAAGAATCATCATTCAGAAAAATCCAAATGGGTTTCTCACACTTCTTACCTGATAAAATAACACAGATGTTCGAATATGATTCCCTCTCCTCTTCCTGGGATGTAGGCTTGTATATTTTTAATTTCCCACCACTTTCTAAAAAGGATGGGATAATATGATACAGTGAGCATCTCATTTCTCTTTTTCTATGGGGGAGAAAATGCAAGGAATCCATTGGTTTTGCATCTTTTAGCCTTGTACAGCTTCTTCCGCAGAGCTCTGGGAGTTGATGTTGAGATTAGGTCTTGCTAGGAATTAACCAAGTATCTATTTGTTGAGGGAATATAGTTGTTTTCATTTATGCTCAAGCTCCAAATCCGTTTATAATAAGGATGAGTATATAGTTTTGTTTATATCTATTAGCTGCTCCACACTCAACAGGCATTAAAAAACGTGGCTGTCATCATTCTGGAAAGGCTTTAGTGTCTTAAGAGGGCAAACATGAAGCAGAAGGAATATTAATATGGGCTAAATTTTAGAAACCTTCCACAAGTGTTTACATTTAAATTATTTCTTTTTTTGTGGCAAGATGGAGACTTTTGGAGTGACAAAAAATGGTACTTCTTACTTCGAACCTCAATTACGTTCTTGTGGCTCTGTATCTTTATTGCCTGCTTCCTTATGAGTGTGTTTGCTGACTTATTTGTAGAACTGACATTTAGTTTCGTGTTTTGCTTTGGGGGGGGTGGGGGTGGGTTTTTTATTATCTCTAAATCCTCTGGCATATACCAGTTCATTCCTCATTCATGGTGCCAGTGAGAGGAGAATTGAGTCGTAGAGCATTAGTCAGATGTTATTATGGCCTTTCAAAATAGATGATACCATCTCTGGGTGGCAGTACAATTTCCACAACTGGACTTACTAATATGAAAGCTGACTGATGACTGTGGCTGTGTTGATGGAACTGAGTGTGTAGGAAATGAAGCAGCCAGAAAGCAAGAAGTGGCTTCATTACCAGCCACTATGAACAACACAGGATGAGATGGGCTCTCCTGACCTTTCCAGTTGCTGGTGCATGGGTGGAGGGGCGGAAAGGCACCTGTGTCTTGTGCATCCCAAACAGCAGCCTGACATACACAGGAAAAGCACCTTAGTTATGCGTGGTACAAATGCTCAGTGAT
This sequence comes from Eurystomus gularis, assembly GCA_013400335.1. NCBI lineage: Eukaryota > Metazoa > Chordata > Aves > Coraciiformes > Coraciidae > Eurystomus > Eurystomus gularis. The sequence goes on from VZZY01017965.1 coordinate 301,690, forward strand.
GGCTCCTCTTTCTGCACAGAGCAGCACCACAGATACCAGGTCTGTGCCTCTGGGTGGCTCTATGATCTGCTGGGGCAGTGTGAGCCAAGGAAAGCAGAGCTGCGGGTCTGCAGATGGCTGCCAGGGAAATGGTCTTTGTAGTCTCTGTGGAGGGAACATTCTGTGGACTGCTCTCGGTGTACTTGGGCTGGCTGCATTTCCCCATAGCCTACACCTGCAGCCAAAGGTTTTACTGTAGATTTATGCTCAATTACTGCTTTGCAGGTAAGAATTCTTCAGTACCCAGCTTTGCTAATTCTTATTTTTGAAAGGACCAATATGTGTTCAGTGATCAAGCTGACTGCTTTTTATTTTAGGAATACTACTGGCAGCTCTGGCTGTAGAGGTTACAGCTAATGCTGGGAGTAAGCAGAAGGGCAATTCAGACAATTTAATGCAAAACCAGAAGCGGTTTGACCTGCTCCTTCTCCTCTCTCCCTGTTGAACTGCTTTATGCTGGTTATCATTAGATAGCACTATCAAAGCGGACTTTGTACTTAATCCTAATTGCAAGTGCTATTAACAAAAGCCCCCGTTTCCTGTACAGACTAAAGCAGAGTTTGACAACTGCTGTTATTTTGGGATGTTAGTATGTGTTGTGGGGGCTAACTTTGGCCTGTGTAGGTGACACAGGTGATACCAGCTGGAGCAGTATCTATGCAATGTGTTTAAGAATTCGGTGTGGGGTGACTGCAGTTCTCTGCTGGCAGCGAGATCTCGCACAGATCAATAGAGCCACTTGACTTTTCCATCTCTATTTGTGATCAGTAGGATGTTACCTGTGATGTTTTGACTTTGTCCAATCATCAGCCACTAATTCTGCTGCTTACAGCCTCAGAATAGAGCTGCCCTTTAACACCTGTTGTTCTGTTAATCAAACAGAAGTGATTTGTAGCATATACTAATATGGGGTCCTTCCAGAAGCCTGAGATGGCTTAAACGGAACTGTTTATTTAGTTGACAAAACAAAGTGCTTTTGTTTCATCCAAGTATGGTATAGTCCTGGTTTAGCGAAGGAGATTGCAACACTATTTTTGTGCTTGGTGAATTTTTTTGTTTGTTCAGGGTGTTCGTTTTGTTTTAAGACAGACGATGAAAAAAGGTAGTGACTTTCCAGGAAACAGAAGCTAAAATAGCTGAATCCAAAAGTGTTTGCTCAGTAAAGCTAGAGGGGAGAATGCAGGAGACGGGCAGCTGGGAAATGCTCTGGTCACTCAGGGCTAAATAAGTGAACTCCAGCAGGCTGAGTTTTGAAGGGCATGTCTGAGATTTGGCTGTTTGGGGCAGAGAGGGACCTGTGGGTTTGCAAGCAAAGCTGGTGGGGAATGTTGTGGGGTTTGGGCAGGGTGTTGGCTCTGTGATGGAAGGGCAAGAATTGAGTGCCCCCAACCCTAGCATCCTCACCTTTACAGCAGTTTCATCTCTGGGGTTTGTTAAAGAGAGGATTGCCTACTCTTAGTGGGAATGTTACTGTCTTGGGGATTGACATAAAATTATTATGGTCTGTGTTTTGAGGTTGTTTTTTATCATTCTGTTGGTTTTCTATGTGGTGTTTTATTTTGGGGTTTTGTCTCTGTTACTTTGGGGTCTGCTGGGATGGGGCAGGGAATGGGTTTCCTTTTTAGCTGCTGGCAAGTGCCTAGTGCAGGTCATTTTCCAGAGGAGTCCGGTGTCCCTGTTAAAGCAATGGCTTTGCCTAAAGAAGCTGAGAATAGGATCAGGGCTTCAGCTCTCTGATCCAGGCAAGAGACTGTGTGGTGTGGACAGGACTGGCAGATGCTGGAGTCTCAGGAGGTGGGTGACTGCAGTAGCAGTGACTGGCACTAACCTAGGAGAACTAGTAACGGATCTAGAAGAAAGGCCTAGGTGTGAAGCTCCACACTCTTCTCAGGTTCTTTATGTCCTTAGGCTGCATGCAGCTCAAGTCGTGTCCAACAGGGGAGGTGCACAAATTCAAACAAAGAACTGATAGATGCTCAAGTCTGGATTAAAAAGTGAACTTGGAGTGTATTGTTGAGTGCAATAAAGTTATGAGAACATTTTAAATAGCAAGTAAATGTGCTCTTGCAAAATCAGTCGTAGCTTTTAGAGTATTTAATCTCAATTGTCTCAGCAGTGCAATGAATGCTGAAAGTTTCATATTATAGGTATAAATAAAATGGAGACAGTCAGTGGTCTGGAGTGGTACTTATGTACAACAGGCAGTAGTACTGCAGAATTGGATTTAGACAAATGGAAGCATGGGCTGTATCACCATGTTTATGCTTTTTATATATGTAAATTAAAAGTCAAACTCTTCTGCCTTTGAAAAAAAGTAAAATGGATGGACACTATCTGTACTACTAAAAAAATTCATAGTGTTCAGATTTTTCTGTTGTTGGTGGCCTTCATTTCACTTACTGCTTTAAGAAAAACACTGGCAGAATAATCCCTATATTCTTTTAAGCTTTGTTAGCCATTTACCCTGGCTATAGTGATTTGTTATATAAATGTGTTGAGCAGCCCTTGTTCCAGTCTTACAGCAGCATAAATAAAATGAGCAAGAGAGGCTACCATCAGAAAAAAAACAGTGCCCAGCTGTATAGCTAAAACTAGCTCTTGAGGCTGCATCAGCTGTAGAGCTGTGCATGTGGCTGTTGTATGCTAACATTCAGAAACGAAAAAAGGAGGGGAGAGGAAGTAGCAGAAAGGGATGGGAAGAACTAGAGGAACAATTTATCACCGCACTGGATTTTTTCCCTTGTCAAAAAATCACCTTGCGTGTTCCCCTAACACCAGGCTGATGGAATAGGGTGTATCTCATAGCTAGCCTAGCCTCTGTACAGCTTTCCTTGTGCATCATCTCACTTGCACATCTGTATTATTAAAGAGGACAAATAAATTCTGCAATAGTCTTTGAACTTCTGTCAGCAAATAAGTGAGCATAGAAGTGCTGTGTGTGTGAAGTTCCACACCTTGAATTAGCCTTCTAGATGAAGAGAGCTCTGAGGGGAGATGGAAGAATGCAGCAGAGAAAAGACGAATTGCTAGAATTCAGAAGGGCAGAAAGTAAAAGCAGGATCAGAGGTTTACAGGAAGGAAAAGATCTTCAAAGATCACGACATAGAACTGTTAATTATGCTCTTTGGAAGGCCTAGGGGATGCAGCAGATAGTTTCATAATGCAGTCTGTGAGGGGAAGCTGTGCTATGCTTCATGGGACTAACTTTTCCATTCCAACTGGGAGGAAGGATCTTTAGGGTCTCAGCCCTGAATAAAGCCATTGGGAATAACTTCTGTTATCTCTGACTTAAACGTAGCCTTAGCATTACAGGTGTACGTTTTGATCAGGGACTCTGCTGCTTGGAGGAGAAGGAGGTGGGGTTCATAAAACCTTGGGCAAATACATTTCAAAGTATCGTTTAACAAAATGGTTTGTCAGCATATCAGCTTTAAATTGAAAATTGTACAAACAGGCCTGGGGATGAACGTAGCACTTAATTTTGCATGTTCCAGTGAACTATAATATGAGTAGTAATTGCTATATGTTGGCTTGGATTTTTTAGGTAAACCAGCTCAACTCTAAACTTGCATACCAGCTTGTTGATAAGTAATGTTTAGAACATTCATAACTCTTTCAAAGCTTCTTAGCTCCATGGTATAAGGTTGTTTTGTTTTGTTTTGTTCTCCTACACTCCCCACAATGTGGACAGCTGTCAAACGCTTGGCCGGCTGCCTCTGTCACTAGGTGCTGTTTTACTACTGACAGGAAAGCAATGTCAGCAGGGAGAGCTAGTTATTTTCTTCTTTGCTTTGCTCTAGGTTTTGGTATTCCAAGTATATTTTTAGCGTTGTACTGTCTTTTAATTCCTTTAAAATACTTGGCTGTATCTAGATCTATTCTATGCTCTCAATATTGTCTTCTAACATTACATTTTTTTCCCTTGTGTACATACATGGAAACTTTAATTTGGAGCCCAACAATTACAAATACATTTTGTATCTAGAGAATTCCTCTCATGGGATGGCTTTTCCCCGCACTTCTTTTTAAGCACAACTGTTTCACTAAACATTAAGCAACAAAAACCAGACTAATAAGGGTTCCATACTTCATAGTATATTTAGCAAAGTTAAAGTGAATATTTAAGAAATTGTTTCAAATTAAGAAGCTTTGTGTTCATTGGATCTTTGTTCCTGCTTTCATTCTTGCATCAGTGTTTAGAGGAGGCTTCTAAGGCATGGAGGGCAGTTAGTACTCAATTGCAACGTCTGATTTTTCTTTTTAGTCAGCTGGACCAAGAGAAGTTCTTGCTTTACTTTTTCTGTTTTTGATAACTCTGCAGTGGAGAGAAGTTCATGTGGAAATTCTGTGTATTTTGTATTTATCTATATCTAATATTGTTTAAAAGGATTTATTTAAAAGTAAGAATAAACATTCTACTGAACTGTAAAGAGGCTTACAGAAGTGGTTTTGTTTATATACAGTCTCCAGCTGGAACTGCAAACATAAGCAATAGTTTAGTATCTCCGAGGCCATCTGGGAATGGGATTTGTTTAAGGGGAAAGCACAGCACCATAGATCACACATTATGTATTTTTCTCTCTATTGAACATCTTTGCCAAATATATTCTGGTATCTTGTCTATGCCTCCTGCAGAGAGAAGCAGCTGCAGTCCTAAAGTGACCATTTGCTCACAGTTTTAGAGGCTGCATCTCTTCTTTCTGTCTATTTTTCTCTTATTTTCCTCCTGAGAAGCTGCAAGCCTAATGGAGGCTTTTAGAAAAGCTGACAGCCTCTTGCAGTCTGTTCTGTTGATGGTTTTATTGCTCTTTGTCTCCCCCCTCCCCATGCCCCCCCAGCAGAAAAATACCACAGTTCAGTTGTGGAGTATTATAACATTCCTGGTATAGATATTGCATTTATTTCCATGTAGGCATAGGAATACATGGTGTAATTCATTATTCTATTCCTGATCCTGTTAAGGAGTTGTGGAGTAAATGCAGTTGCTACCTCTTGAACACTCTAATATAGCTGGATTTTACTCTGTCATTTTGAAGCTCTGTTACAGTGAGCTGACATTTGCAAAACTGATTTAAAAATCCTTCTTCCTAGATGTTAAACCAACTAATGAAGTATACTGTGAACTGGATTAATTTGCTTTTTAGTATATATCTGCTGAGGGCCAAGAAGTTAATTTCTGTGATCTAGATCTGCTTAGGAATAGAAAAATAATCTGAGCTTCTGACTTGTGGTACAAAATGACTTGTATTGAACAGAGTGCACTGGGGGTGAAGGTAGATGGGAAGGGGAGATCCAAAGTAATACTGATGGACAGCAGATAACTGCTTCCCACCCTCCAATGTAGTTCGTACTTCTCGACAGATTGAAAAACTGAAATTAAAACTACCTGTCCACGCTGTGTAGCTTGATCTCTCTAGCAGGTATTGGATGGACTAGTGCCCACAAGGTGACTCTTACATGGAACTGTCTCAGAAAATGACCTTAAACTGTCCTGCAGAGCAGGCCAAAGCTGTGGTGGGATTTATCAATGCAACAACTGAGTCAGAGAGTGATGTGACTGTGAACGTTTGGCAGGCTCTGGCACAAGGGTATGTATAAACCATTCTGATATGGGTTACAGAACCTGATCCTCTGTGTTCAGTCGTGTCATTTAAAAAGCTGTATTGCAAAATAGTGCACTTTAAGAAACCTCGGATAGAGGACCTAAGGGAAGAGAGGGAGAGAGAGGGGGAGGTAAAGTCCAAGTACAACAGTGAATCTCATAATTGGACCAGAAATCTGTGTTAAAATCCATTCTCATTCTACTTTCTCCAAATTAAATAAAATTGTGATAATGCGTTTCATATCCTCCTTTAAGAAGCAACAGCTGTTTTACGTTGATCAGGTGCTGTATCTGTGAGCTTGGTTTTCTAGTGTTTATGGAGAATGGTGATCTGTATTTGAAGCAATTTGCAGCATAGAGCAACCTGCAATGTTGGTAAAATTCTGTCCTAACTAAAGTGAAACATATTTTCTTAGTTTGTTTTATTCTACCTTTTGAAGAGGGACTGTTTCATTCTAATTAGCTTCTGGACAGTTGTAGTTTATTTAATTAAACTCTAAAATTACGTTTTGGTGAATTTTTTTTCTCCAGAGAAATATGTAGTGTGTACAAATAGACTGCAGTATTTGCTATATTTTCTAATCCACAATGCTGTTTTTATTCAATTCACTGTTTTTCTTAAGCTTTGTTTCTAGAAATAGGATCCCAACTCATAACTGAATCCACTTGTGATCTATAGCAATTTTTTGACAGATGTTGTCAAATGAAATGGTAAAATGAGAAGGCAGAATTGCTTTATGTCAGGGTTTTCTGCCAATGGCCTGGTGGTGTGACTTCTGAATAAAGGCAGGTGAGAGGCAGGGACCAGTGTTGTGACAAGGCAGGTGGGGGTGTGCCCCTGTGCAGGGTGTCATGTAGCGGCCGTGAGGAGGAAATTGCAATCTCCACCTTCCCATATGTCAAGAAGAGAGATGTTTTGAAAAATATCTTATTAGTGTATTGATCTGGAAAAGAGACAACGTTTTCCTTCTTTTTTTTATCGTTTTTTTTTTTTCAGTGATAAAAGTGCTAAAGAAAATTCACTGAAACTGAAAGAGAGACTACTTAATTTCATGGGAAGTTTAGTTTCCTTTTTTCTTTAAGAATTAACATGTGCAAGTAGTTATTGCATGAAAATGAACCGAGAATCGGAGCCATTTAAGGAGGCATCACTGATGTTGAGAACTATATAGATATGTCGAGAGAATGTAACTGCAAATGACAAACATCTGCGTTTGTTTAGATGAACTAATATACAAAGGAATTTTCCCTGAAACATGTTCCTGTGGAAGTGGATTATTACCTCTGAAAGTGGGGTGCACTGAGCCTGCTCTGAGGAAATCCATGGTTTTCCTGCTTCACTGAAATATTTTTTGTTTGTGAATGTCTTTTTTGTTAGTATAGATGATTTACTCATAAAAGCAGATTCATAATTCACTGTGTATCTCATCTCAACATTACAATAGACGAGTATGTTTTAACGACTCCTTTTTTTGTTAAATAGTAGTTAATTTAAGCAACTACAAAGAACAAGGAACTATGTGCAAGCTTTTCCTTGCAGGGCTTGCTCAAAATCTGTTCTTGTTTGATATCAAAGATATAAGAATTGGTGACCCCAAAATATCCTTCATAAACAGGATTTAGAAATGGTCGTAGACAAAGGAGGAAAGGCAAAAGCAAAATAACAGGTAATTTTTTTACAGTGAAAGTAGAATCAGGACTGTTATGGCTTTTACATAACAGTAGGATCCAATTCATTTTCCAAAAATATGGTCTTTATAATTTTTATTGTTTGCCAATATCATTATGTATCCCTGAGTAAAATTAGCGCTTGATTAAAAAGCACTCCGAGCCTTTGTTGTAACTGGAACGATCAAATCTCTGGATCACTGCTGCCTTTTTCATATTGTGTGGAGAGAATGCTTCTATTTTAAAATGATGGAACTGGGCAAAAGGAAATTTATGATCTGAACTTGCTGCAAATCATTTGTATTGATCTGTTTTGTTTCCATTCTGCTGAAGCTAATGGGAATCATTTGTCACCTGACTTGTCCCAGTTGATTTGGAAAACCACCATACCATTTATCAGGCCAGTTGAAGGTCTGAGCATGTGTGCTTATGTCTGCAATCACAAAGATATATTTAACTTCCAGCAAAGTAAAAGGCATCAGGTGAGAGTGTTCTTATTCTAATATTAGCTCAAATATACTGTCTCTATATTCATGTGAGTATCTTACTGAAGTTGAGCAATTATAAGCCTGAGGTGGGGATCATGATGGATCCTGTCTTGTTTGCCTATTATAAGGTCAATAACAGGTCATTGGCTCCTGTAAGTGAACATCTTTCTTACTGATTTAAACGAGTAGGTAACCATTACGAACAGGACTGATACTAGCACTGTGTTAACATTTAGGTCCTGGTCTACATTAAGAGCAGTGTGAGCTCATCTCCCTTCAGAAGAGAAAGGAATAACTGCGGTCTTCTAATATTCCCTGCACATACACTTCCACCATGTGTTCTCTCTTCTAGCAGAGGGTGACAGTGGGAGGACGTTGTGCTGCTGCATGGTGCAGGCACTGGCTGTAGCTTCTCATCTGCCTCAGTCTGTGCTTGCATTTATTATTCATAGGGATGTGATTGGGATGGGAGGAAGAGACCTTAACTCCACTACAAAACTAAATTATGTCAGCTCTTTGCATCTCTAGGAGAATTTTTTTTTTCAGCTGGGTGCTCTTTTCCTTGTAGCAATCCCTTGCTATTCCTCCAGACTCTGGAAAATCCCAAATTCTGGGATTTTCATCTGAAGAAATGGCTGTAAAAACTGTGCCTCTCTCAACCCAACTTAAAAACGTGTACTTTGACCAAATCTCTATTCCTGATCGGTACAAATCACCGGACAACAGTAGTGACTTAGAGTTGAACAACATCCCACATGCACCCAAGACTCCGTTTGTTTGGATGAGATTGAGGACTCGGGCTCTAAAAGCTGATTTGTTTTTGTTCTTTTGTATCAGTCAGTGCTTCATGGGCAATGCGACTTTGAAAATGGAAGGCAGGTTTTGCTCGCTCCATCATAACAATTCCCAATTCTGCTTTTACCGTGTTCCCCATTGCAGGGTCATTAATGGTGATGTTGTGGCAGCAAGAAGGAAGATGCTGATTAAAACAGTGTGAACATACTATGATTAAAGAGTACTAAAACTGTGAACCCTACTCACATTTTATAACCCAAGTTAAACCATAATTCTGTTCATTTTAAAGCCAGGCCTAAATTATTTCAGTTTTGAATCCCATCTCCTGCAATTCGTTATAGGAAAAAGCCTTAGATGTCTAGCTGTCTGATCTGTGAGGTCAGGAAGTGACAACTTTTAACTATATATTAAATGTGACTATAATTTAAGCAGTGTCTAAAAGGAAACTGTTCTCTGTGTGCCTAGTTGGTGCCTTTGAAAACAAGAAAAATGTTTGAAATGCCTGATGTTCAGTTTGAAACTCTTATACATATTCCAAAGTCTAAAATGTCCTAAACTTTTATTATTTTTCAAAAATAAAGCGGTTTAAAAGTGTAGTGTTGTTTACTGAAGCCACAAACTGATTCATCCTGAGTCTAATGAATATTTGTAGATCCGGTATGTTTTTATAAACAACTTAAGTTTCAGATGGTCTCATCTGCTGTGCAGACATCCGGCATAGTTTATGTTCAGTGGCAAAGTCAGTGAATGGGAGTGAGAACTTTAATTTGGATGTTGAAATACAGAAGCTGGCTTAGCAGCCAGCTCTAAGCACTTCTCTTGTATTCCGGCAATTTCCGGAACTCTTCAGGAGCTCAGCAGTTAGGCTAGCGAAGCTGCATTGGCAAAAGGCATGCTGCCAAAAATGAAGTATCTTACGGAACTCAAAAAGTAGAAAGTGACTTTAAAGGTGTTGTTTTGTTTTCTCAGAAGAAATAAATGTGCTTCAGCAATCAGAGCTCTTTTTTAGTATGTTCCATTTACAGTTTCATTCACGGAGATTATTTCCCTTGCGATCCAATCTTTTGTGGCCTCTGTCCATGCATAGTTTCTCATTATTGTCTTCAGGATCGTTATAAGTTACAATGGAAGCTTTTAGTATTCGTTAATGTGCAACACACCTACTGCATGAATTGTTTTTAACATTTAGTTACAGCACAGTTGGGGCTTTCTGATCCTTTCTGTGCAGCCACTGTTCCTAAAGAGCAGCAAAACTGACTAATTCTCTGTTTTACTTTCCATGTGTAAGATGCTCTTTTCCATCATCAAATGTTGATCATATCCCACAATTTAAGATGTGTTGGTGTTTTGGTTTTTGTTTTGTGTTGGTTTTTTTCTGGTGATGTAATTGTAGTCACTCACTTTGCGATTTTATCACCCAGGTCATCACAGATGGTTTTGTACTGCTTAATTAGGGATAACTGCTTTCTATTTGATGTGCCATCTTACTAGTATTTCAACACCAAATAGAACAATCCTTTTATTCTTGTGTTTGGGACAAGTTATCTAAAATGCAGCGTTTGACGGACACAGTGTAGTTCTGCATTTCCTACCCAATCAGCCATGAACCTTACATGTTTTTTTAAATATGTGAGAATGTGTGGCTGACAGCACAGGTCTGATGTGAGAGGCGTTTTTAAGTAAACGAGATCCCCTCCTGAATTGTGTCCTTTGTTTCAATCTGGACCCAGGATGTACAATGGAGAAGCTTCCTCCAGAACCCAGGATAAAAAAATTTAAAATCAGGCGACTAAATCTAGGCTTGATAATCTATACTTGGGTACTTGGGAAGCTGCCTGATTTTCTTGGAAGTTGCAGATGACTCTGAAGGTGGTATGAGCTGCATATGTGTAAACTCAAAATATTCTAGTGAGATCGAGACAAGGTTTAATTAGCATTGGTAGTGTGTGTAATTTTCACAGCTCTCTTTTGTCTCTGCGTCACCCTCGAGTTTTTGATTAAAATATCTTTAATAGTTAATATTGCAATGCTTACTCTGTCAGATTTATCTGTTAGATGTCTGAGCTGGCTTTGGGATCAATACAACTAGTCCCTGCTCTCGTACCCCCTGGGTTACTGTTTATAATTATCTACCACTCTATTGGTATTTCATTAAACAGGAGACCTACAAGAACTGTGGCTATGCATTTTTTTAAGAGCTTTGTTTCCTTTGTACCTTTACAGTAGGAAGAGTTGGATGTTTTAGCTATGGAATGGTCCAGGCTTCAGTTTGGTTTTTGGTCACAGGTTGTGTTTGTGGGGCTTGGGTTTTTCAGACTGATGTGTAAATGTTAAGGTGAGAGAGAGCAGGCTGCCAGCCTGGGAAGTGTGAGAGGGACTCAGACACTAGCACCAGGTCGTTCTCTGTCTGCTGCTCTCCTAATGAGCCACTGCTCCCTTCCGAGTGGTTCAGCCCTAAATGTCAGATGGGAACAGAGTCTCCTCACACTTACTTTTGAGATGTCAAGTGATGCTTGTAAGGAGGGCTATGGCTTTTGTGTTTTGTTGTTGTTTGTTTTAACTTGGTTTGGGTTTTGTTTGGTTTGGTTTTTTTTAATTTGACGAAAAAAACCCCCACAACAAAATACCCACAGAGAGAGACCAACAAAACAAAGGTCATGGTTCTCAGTAACAATTTATATTGGATAAAAAAAATATATTCAGCATTAATTCAAAATTGTAAATGTATCTACATTTTAAATAATCAAAGATACTTAAATGTATGCATACACCAAAGTTTTTGAAATTTCCATGTTGAAACTTATCTGGTTACTGTTACATCAGATAATTTACTCTTCATCTAGTTCAGTACATGTGACATTTTACCTCTATTTGCTGGCAGACTTAACTCCAAGTGTAGATCTATAATAATTTGTAATTATAGTAATATCTAAATTCAAGTACTGTCCTCATTGTATGTATTTAAAAGTATAATAATCTGTAATTTCAAGGAACTACAGGATTTTGGTAAGATTAAAATATATATTTTTCTATATTTTTCAGTCATAAATGGAAGGGAATGCTGCAATGCTGTGGGTTCTTTCTTGCTAGTATTTTAACTGGTAGACCAAATAGATGTTCTGACAGACTAACACTGCATGAATATTTCAGTTTTATTACCAGTTTACATTGTCTCTATTTTTTTTCGTCTTTTGCTGTCTTTTGATCTGATTCTCTGCTTGTATTGTCTACTGTGAAATAGGAGTTAAGGACATATCAGTAGTTTTTCAGTACCTTGCTTGCTATGGCTAGCATAGGTAGTATTTTATCTAAGACACCATCTTTTCAACTCTTGCTAGAGTGACACTGTTATCTTGTAATTCCTACTGGCCTCCCTGCCAGCTTCTGCAGTTCTTTATGGAATACAGTACCTCTTAGGCTGCTGCTAGGTGTACCTGCCTGGTTTGAAAGGGAATCAAAATTAATAAGGTTTGGGGTTGGCTTTCCACCACCGTTTTTTCCTTCCTACTATAGCGCTCCCTTACTTCTTCTGTCTGTCTATGGAACTAGACTGTAGCAGACTGCAAAACTGTAAACTGGAAAAACAACAGAATTCAGATGAAATAAATCTATCTGTTCCTTTTATGTCTTTATAGTGTAGGTCCTTTGCATTTTAATCCCTGGTTGCTGTACCTTGGGTTACAAGATTTGTGTGTGCAAACACATAGAATCCTAGAATGGTTTGGATTGGAAGGGACCTTTAAAGGTCATCTAGTCCTCAGTTGGCAGGGACAGCTTCAACTAGATGAAGTTGCTTACAGCCCTGTCCAGCCTCACCTGGCGTGTTTCCAGGGACGGAGCATCTACCACCACCTCTCTGGGCAACCCAGGCCAGTGTTTCACCTCTCACTGTAAAAAAATATCCTCCTTATATCTAGTCTAAGTCATGTAGTTTCCAAAGAAAGGCAGCTGTATCCATCCCTCCCCTGTGCTCCTTGCCACAGGTCTCTGCTACTTCCCTCGTCCTAACACTCGTGTTCCTGTTCCATGGGGTAAAATGATTTATTGAATAAAAAAAAACCAAAACACTTTCAGTGGGTTTGGTTCCTGGACTGTATGTGAAAGCAAAAAGAGTCTGTCTTTATGTTAAGAAGTTTAACCATCCGATTTTTGAAATCTCTAGATCTGTTCCCTGTTTCCTGTGTCAGTACATACAAGAAGCTGCCTGCCTGCCCTTCCCAATCTTTGTCACCAGTCTGTGCTGTGTGATTCCCAAGGAGCAGAAAGAACGGGCATAACTTTGCTTGGGTAGCCAACAAGGGCATGCTTATTGTGTGTTGGCTTTTGAGTTTGTTTCGGTTTGATTGATTTTTTTTTTTTTTTTTTTTAATCCTAACTCACAATTTTTATCATTACTGAATAAATGTTTGCAGTTCAAATTGTGATTGGGCCAAGAAAATACTTATTAATGTAGAAGAGTTTGCTGTACATAATGTATCCTACTATACAAGTAAATCTAATACTGCTGGTTACCAGTGGACTACAGAGAAGAACGATTGACACTTCTCACTGGTGTTGTGGAGTAGTGTATGGTGTTTATGCAAATCAGACTTGCCAAGGAATAATTCTAGTGATTGGGCAGTAATGGAACTGCAAGCCAATATTCCATTTTAGTGTTTCGCATCCTTTCTGTGGAGCAAATTGTCTTGCTGCAGACAGTCTGAAAAGCAATGGCTGCTGCAGTCTGAGATGTGACTGGAAAGTAAGCGCAGCCTATGATTCCAAATAGTGTTCTGTGAACATGGGATTATTATTCATTGTGTTTTCTTTTTTGAACTCAATGGGGGAATGTCAAGCATCTATGAATATAAACATGGAGAAGTTCCATAACATCTGCTACTAATTTCTGCCAGATGAAAGTGGTAATTATGATGAATATTTCTGTTGATGATGCTGATACATTGGCCTAAATACATTCACTTGCAGACTGAATATCTGATTGAAAATACATGATTGTATCACCAAATTGTTGACTTCGTGGTCACTTAAATTTTTAATGGTTTTAGATTGCTGGAGAGTTTTTATGGTTTACTATTTTAGAGAAAAAAAAATAAAATATTGTTGTGAAATCAGGCATTGTTAATGCATGAAATGAAGAGAATGATTAGAGATTACCTGTGTGTGCAGTTGGATTTTAGGATTGGGTTATTGCTCTACTCCTTTTGGTACAATGACCTTGTAAATTAAATATTTTCATTTAATATAATATATTAAATTACACAGCAGTATTGCCTCTTGCTACAAGTAATACTAATAACAGATACATCCACATAATCACATTAATCAAAATGTATGTTTTCAGAAGACACTTAATGAATTGCATCAGAAGAACAGGAGTGCAACATGAAGAAATATTTTGCTATCTAGAGACTACTAGTATTAGAATTTTTCATGAAGCAGTGTGTAGACAGCAAAGCTGGTAGGGGCAATTTGTTTTGCTTGGAGAATTACCATGTGATGTGCTTAGGGAAGGTAGGCAAGAAAAAAGAAAAGCCAACAGGCCAGGACCTTGGTAACGCTTTGTGTAATGGCTCCCTCATTATATTTTTCAAATGGCTATTAAGCTGGACTCAGTATAAAACCTCCTGGATGGAGCTTTCTGTCGGTAGAACTGATCTGGTCTAAACCGACGACTTGCACCTTTCTTTTAATACCCAAAATAAATGGCAGTTTGAGAGGGTCGGGTTTTTTGACAGAGCTCTGAATAAATTGTCAATGCATTTTTACTTGTTTGGAATGTCATGCATTTTACTTTCCAATTTTCCCATGTTATCTAGGGGCAATTCCTTGTATGATCTTGTATCTTTATTAAAATTTATGAAAGTCGTTTACACCGAGGACTAAAGTATTTCATATTTCATCTAGTCAAAATGTAAACGGAAATATTGCAGCTTTCTCTTTTCATATTTCATTGTTTCCTTGTTGCAGCATGTCTTCATTTGAAAATCAAGTAAAATACCTTTGTGAAAATACCTGTGAGTTTCTGCTGCTAGCTATAAGGTAACTACTTTTTTTTTCTCGCTGAGAAGCAGCTCAGCCAGATTTAGACTTGATGGGAGTAGTATAAAAGCAAAATGATTTTACAGGAGGGATTCACTGAAGCACTTAGTTCTGAGTGGCATCTAAACCTTTGTGTTGTAGCCTTTTCGCATATTGGTTAATGTAGCCAAGAGAATTCAAAGTAGGATTGCATTTAAAATGAGTTGTTGCTGCTGAGACAACTCAGTTGCCCAGATATTTTGGTGTTAAATTCCTGTTGCTTAGCAGCATTTCTCAGCTGCTCTGTACTTACCATGGAGACTGTGCCTTCTTGTATTCTATTTCTTCAATGGAAATATCTGGGGTTTCTTCTCATAGCGTGAGAGTGACATCAAAACCTTGTGGCTTCCAGGACTGTGAATTGTAGTCAGAAATCTGAAGTTTAAGAGTTAAAAGATGGACTAAAATACAGATGACCACGGTTCTGTGACTCGGATATTTTGAAATTGTTTATTGCATAATGACTTGCTGTGCCAAGGTGCCGTGGAGCACGAGTGGTTAATAATGGCCAGTAAGTAAAGCCACTAGACAATACATGTAATTGAGGAAGAAATAAGTTTATTAATGCAAATCAACAAAGTTGATGCAACTTTGAGGAAAGTCAGCTTAGAAAATGTCAATACAGGATATGAAGAATGTTTGGAAATTTTTGCAGCTTATTTATTGGAAACCAAATGCTGGCTCAGTGCATTTGGAAAGTTGCTGTCCTGAACTATTCAGATTTGGTAGCCTGGACTAGAATGTAAATCTAGCATTCCAAATGATCTTATTTTTGTTCTTCCGGACTGTAGCAACTGGAGACATTCTGACGTCTCTCTGGTGTAGCGAGGCTGATCTCATTGTATTAACTGAGTTTCTTTGAATGTCCACTAAACATGTTTACCTGTAGCTGTTGCATAAAGCCTTTCAGTCTTCCCACCTGCATGAAAAATGGCTTGAACTGTCAACTCACTATACATGGGAGTTTTGTATGCATGGAGGTCTGGAGGGTGTGAGAGCCCAGCTCCTCATGATTTGGGCCTTGCCTTGCACAGAGCTGGGTCTTGCTGCTGGTTGTGGCACCTGAGTACACGTGGACTTGGAACCCTTGCATTAGGTACGACTTCATAAGCACTGTTGAGTTGTGCAGTTAAGTACTGTGGTCCTTGTTTTACACATGACACCCTAGACATCATGGTATTAAATGGATATATCACAGTATTGAAGGATGCATCTCGTCACCAAGATGGTAATGAAAAAGGAGATTGTTTGATGACTGTCTTAAATATCAACACAGTAACCATGAGTGTATCTTCTGAACTTTTCATTGTCTTATATTTTGTATCTCTGATGTGGTAGCCTTGACGGGGGTAAAACCTGAAAATTATCAGACAGAATTTAAGATATGTGAAGCTACTATTACATCACTTTCCTGTGGAGGTGTGAGAAATAAAGGAGGCATTATCAAATAGCTGTAATGCTACAGCCAAAAGCCACATAAACTCTCTGAAGCTCAGTGTGCACTCAAGTTTGAGCAAGTCACTTAAATACTCTGCTTTCATTAGCCTGATTTTGCACAGTGAGAAGCTGATGATGGTTTGCTCCTCACTCCTGTGATCTCTGCCAGCCCACAGAACAGTTTCTGAGATGTGGTATGGAAACCAAAAGACTCTTGGCCACTGTAGAGCCATTCCTGCTCCTGTGCAAGGCCTCTGAAGGGTACCTGTAAATCCGCTCCCTTCAGACTTCCTCACAGAGACCTGGAGAGGGAATGACATCCCAGACCCTCAAACAACAAATTAATCTGGTCAGGCTGTGTCCTGTAAGCAGCCCAGGCAAGCTAAAGCAATTTAGACTTCCACAGCTCATGCACTTCATGTTTGTTCGGGAGTATTTGTGGGTGATTCCTAGCCTCTTCTAGCCCTAGTCTGCAGGTCCTTTGCTGTCACTAACCCTAGGTTTGTTGAAGCAGCACAGCAGTGAAAAGAGTTAAAGCTTTATGAGATCAGAAAGGCTGACTTCCCTATATTTCGGTATGGTGAAAAGTAAAGTCTTTTGTGTAATGTAAAGGATTTTGGAATTGGGTATAAAACAAATGTTGTTTATCAGGAGAAACATAGAAGAATCTGTAGGATAGGTTTCTGACAGAAGACCGTATAAGAACTGTATTTTTTGACAGTAAAAATGATGAACATGCAATAAGGAGCCATTTTTAATCAGTAAGAGTAAGCATAAGTTAAAGATTGTATAAATAGATTTCATAGTTTTGATCTTACAGACTGCCTGTCAAAACGTATGGCAAAGTTAATTATAAGGAAATCGCTGTACTACAAATTATGCTTTCTTTTATTAAATTCCTAAATTATTTTGGATTGCATCCAGGAAAATGAGAACCAAACTAGATTATTGTAAGAATTAGTTACAAAGAAAAATATGTCAAAGGCTGACTTTTGAATACTTTCAAGTGGATATAAGATAAAATGCGACAGCATAAAACAATATATAGTCTGTGACTGCGTGTGTGTATGTATCATGCTATAAGGTTATCTTCACTTTTGTCTAAAGTTCATTCTTTCTCTCCCAATACTCCTTCAATCATTTGTAAGAACGGATTTTTTGCTGTCATGGTAATAAGCGTGAGCCTCTTTGCATTTGTACTAACTTCAGAGGTGTATGTAAAACTGAGCTTTAAGCAGTGACTGTGGGTTTACTGGTAATTTCTGGAATGACTTTATTAAAGTTTCTGTAACAGTAGTTCCATAGTAAATTGCATGAAATATTGAGAGGGGAAAGAAGTATATTGTCCTGATCTTCTCTGTGACAAGGAGTAAATACCTGATTTTGGTAAAATTCAGAGGAACTTCAGACACTCAAACACTGGTAAGTGGAGTAGTATTAAATTTGCTCCTGGTAGTAAAAGGTAAGATATGTGTCAGTTGGTTGACTGATAGTTTTTAAATTATAATCCAGAGTTATGTCACAAAACAGTCAGGCAGTTTAGAGCGTAAGTTTTGTTGAAAGCAATAGGGGCATGGTTATTAAATTCTTGTCACTTTTTTGGTGCAGAAACTTTGGCTCTGAAATTGTTTTATGTAAATTGTTTGCTTTTTTTTTCTTTCAGCCTTAAAAGGTTTTTATTCTTAGTTCAGAAACCTACTATTGTACTACCTCAAATCTCTTTGTACGTTATCTTCTTTAATGTATTTTGGAAAATAACTTTTAACAGTAGAACATTTACAGTCACATTTTTAGTCCTTGTGATAGCAGTACATTGATTATATACAACAACAAAGCATGAAGAAAGCATCAAGATACTGTGAAGTACTTTGTTTATGCTGCCTTCACAGAATACTCTTGTTGCTCGAGAGCCCTATTTCAGTCAGTTGTAGGACTTTCCTGTGCATGTAATTTCCCTTAGGTTACATAAGCTGGCCTCACCTCATGCCAGCCTATTTAGGGAAAATTTGATCAGTGTTGCTGTGCTTGAGGGGAAAGAAAAACAATCCTACCTGACTGTTGGTCTGTTTATTCTTTCCTTGTTTGCTTGGAGCGAATAGTGTGTGACTAGACAGGCTGACATAACTTGGGCCAGAGGTCCAGGGGATTTGGTGTGTTCTGTTTGGGGTACTTCACCTTCCAAGGGAGATCAAGAGTCATGAAATGGGGAATTATGGCAAACTTTTGCAAAGGAGAGCTTTCATCCCGACTCTTGTTAAACTGAGGCTGCCTTACAATGTAGTATTTTAGAAATTCTTAGAAGTTATTAGCTGTTGTAACTTTGGATGTTTTTCTCTTCCATGTGGAAGATCTCTTCTTTTGTGGAACCTTACAAAGATTGATAGCTTGAGTCACACAACTGAATTTTTGTGTGGACTTAGGAGCATCTTAAGGTGATATGCTGGTATCTGAATTGAAAGATTAATAAAGGGAAGCAAGAGTGGTTAAATACACCATATCCTTAATAGGAGTAATGTCTAGTGTTTCTCACTTTGTCCTAGAAAATTGTAAAAGAAAGGAATATATAGTAAAATATGAGATTAAAAGTAGTAGTTATAAATTTGGAGGTTGAAAAGGCATTTAAAATAATTTTTTTTAATCGAGCATATAAAGTGCTCTTTGACACCCGCTGATAGAATGAAAACTGTGGCAAACAGGTACTTGACAGAAGTGGTAACAACTGTACTGCTTTAAAGAGGTTCTTGGAGAACTGAGTTCCCAGCCAGGATATGCAAAGTTGTGGGAGACAGCCACATGTGTAGGGAATCCACTGATTTCAGAAGCCTTCAGTGTTGCTCAGAAATTTGCCTTGTCATTTCAGCTTTCCTACAAAACCTTCATTTCATTGGCAGGCTCGTGTAAAAGGACAGAGTTGCCAAGAAAAAAAGATGGCATGCACCAGCTCACGGAGTAGAAATACCTGGTGGTTTCTGGAGAGATTACTGGTACAATTCTTCGGTTTCTCTGCTGCCTCCTCGGATCCAAGCAGGACCTGATTAGTGCTGCCAATTCCATGCTGCTGCTGCTCAGCAAATCTGTAAAAGGCAGCAGAAACACAAGCCATTTTGTTAGTATATGCTGGATGCTTGCTTTCACCAAAGATCCCATACTGCATTTTGAGGAGACTTTTTTCAGAGCCAAAAAGAATGTCATGAGCTTAGAAAACCTTTGGAATTTGTGCTGCAGAAGTTAGGGTCTTCTTCCCATCCTCTGGTGGCAAGCAGGAAGGGGAATTTATTTTTTTTTTCTTCTTCCCTTCTAGTTTGAAAATAGCAATTTAGAGATAAGGAAAATAGCTTCATTTAGTTTTTTTATCTTTTCAGGTAACACATATGCATAATATTCCTACAATGTAATGGGATAACTGGGGCTCCTTAGTGAAAATGCAGAGGTAATATTCCAATGTTAAGAGTGTTAAGGTTTTGAATTAAGACGTGCTGCATATTTTGTAGGAGGCATTCTTGAAGATGGAGGCGGGGGGGTATTAGGAGCATAGGAATTTACAAAATACTAAATATCTGTTACTATAAACCAGGTGAGAATAAAACTACAGTAGTGAATACACTTAAGTGTTAATTCTCCCGGGAATATTTTTGCTATGTTTCTAATCTTTGGTTTATAAAACGTTCTTTGAAACTTTCTTCACACTGATGAAAAATTACATGGACCCCAACATAATTATTCATTTGTGCAGATTTATTTGTGTGTTTGAGTCTTGGCAGCCAGGGGATCTTAAACTAGTTTTGGTTGCACTGAAATTTATAATGAACTTTGAAAGAATCATAGTGGTCATTGATTTTTAGCCATTATGTTTAAAGAAAACTAACTATGGGAATTACTTTGCTTGCAAATAGGCAGAAAGAAGCGTTTGCTCAAACAAGGAAAAAGGCAAATAAAAGGGATGGTAACAACCTGTAACTTGCTAAGGTAAACCATAAAGGAGTTCCAGGAGATCTAATTACTAGGCGAGCTCTCGATTTTATCCTGTGATCTTCCTGATTTTCACTGTTACTCCATTAAGTATGATCAGTAGGGGAAGAGGTACAACAGAGCTCCCTGTCAATAGGGGCCTTTCAGGCAGGAGTTATTCAGATTATGCTGGAAACCAGATCTCTTTGTAATGGTAGTATAAATGTAATAAGCTATGCCTTATGTTGCATACTCGGTTTGCCACATTCATCTTTAAAACGTTGCGCTTTCACATGCTTCCAAAATGCAGGATAGCAAAATGGTATTTAACCATAGTTTTCAGATATCATTTGCCACATGAGGGCAATTGCTGCTCCTTGCTTAATTTCTGAAAAACCACATATTTAACTCTACAGTGCAGCAAAACTGGGAGAAATTCTATTCACAAGGTTATTTATAATTGCCAGTAATGGAGTATAGATATACTGCCATATGTGTATTGATTTTGCTAGCATGTGGTTAACCATTTCAAATAATTAGGGCAAGAAAGTTCACTGAAAATTTTCTTGTGTATTTTCCAGCTTATATTACTGGCAATATATGCCTTAAAGGGACATATCTTAAGGGAGAAAAATTTATTTCAAAGATTCCTGCAGTTCTGTTTTATGACTGAAATTTCTTATATAAGAGCCAAATCACTTTGTGGGGAAAAAAAAATTACGAAGAAATAGAGAGAATATATTCCAGGAATATATCTGGTTTGTTGCAATCAGCTTCTCCGTGTTGATTAAAGAAGAGAGATCATGAAAGGAGTAAAAGCTCTTCCAGCAGCCCTTCCTTCAGTATTGGAAAGCTGACCTGCTCATTTGGATAAATGTGAAGGCTTTTTTCTTTTGGAGGTTCTTATGTCTTGGTCCTGGTGTGAGCAAGGGATGAGGTAAAAGTCTCAAGCAGAAATTCTGATTCAATTTGATGTTGACTGCCTGAATTGCATTGTTATGCTCAAAATTTTGTTGACAAAAAAGAAACACACCTTGTATATAAAACAAATAATTTATTAGTATAATAGAAACCCTCACGGTCTAACTGAAGAGCCATTATTACTACTACAGGCAAAAAAAACCCAAAAACAAACACCAAAGAAATCAATGCTGCATACGGAAGTATATATCCCAGTAATAAATAACACAGGTGAAATTGTTATACATGAGCTAACTAACTTCAATCCCTTCTCCTTGTGCGCACCATTCCTCGGTCCTCTGAATACTAACTTTAAGAGCCTAAGTCAGGTGTTTAGGGGTAAGAGTGATGCACCCCTTTGCCCTGGAGCATATTATATTGATGGTTTCTTTTTTCCTTCTTTTCTGTTCTTGTCCCTTTACATTTACATGAGGCTATTTTAGTGTGTTCTAGCATGCTTTTGCATGCGTGTTCTCCTTCTCCATTGGTCTGCAGTTCCACAGTGCATCTGAATTTACAGTGTATGAAGCATTTTACATGTTAAATACTACTTTTCTTATTCCTGAAATCTGATTTGGTCCATTTCCAGGTCTGCATTTCTTTACCTGATCATAGTTGACTTGTTTATGGCCCTGGGGCCCCATCTCTTATTATTCCCTGCTGTACTGCTCTGCCCTTCATCCTGTGTCTACACTTCTCAAAGGCCTCTGCTATCGTACCAGGCCTGTATTTTTGTATGCTGCATCATGGTGTTAGCTGTAAATATTTCACTCTACAGAGAATAACTACTTGTTACTGTTGTCTATATAAAACTATGATGGTACCTTGCAAAAGAAAACAAATGAGTTGGAGCTACCTGTTCAGAAGAATATTGCTTTTGCAGCTAAGCAAGCCAAAACATAGCTGCAGGCAAACCTGAAAAACTTCAGAGAGAGCAAGGCTGATGAGCCTCTGAGACCTTGCAGACTTAGTACATGTAAAGTTTGTGGTCTGGTACTAGCAATGGCAGTATAGTGTTGTTAGGCAACGGTGTGCATAGCTCACTTCAGCTGGTTTGGGGATGCTCGGTACTTCTGAATCAGAAAAGCAATGTGAAGTTCAGTCACTAAAAATGGGAGGACACAGGATTGGTGTGTCACTTGAATACTTCTTTATTTTTGCATGCTTGTGTCTCAAAGCTCAACTAGAGACAAGTCAGACTTCTGTGAGATTTTTTGCAGTGTTTTGTATATCTTTGGATAAAAAGCATTATAAAAATTCACGATAGTCCGTTCACCATTGTTTCGGATGCAGAAGGCACTCACAGTAGAGTTGTAATGCAGATAAGTAACTTCCCGCTTCTTCTCTGTCCCCTGCTTCTTTTTTCCTCTCCCAGTTGGCAAACTACATGTGGGGTACAAAGTAAGAGTTTAAAGCAGACCCATTCATCTGTCACAACTTCCTGCCTGCTGGATTTGTCACGTGTTGTGCAAGCAATCTTGATTTCTTTTCCCCACAGGAAATGGGGGATGTGTCTTCTTGGGGTCTTTTTTTCAATTATGTTCTTGCTTGGAATAGATTCCCTTCATCAGTTATGAGCAAATTTCAGTAGTGAATAGATCAGAAGTCCTCAGGAGTGCAGAGAATTGTGCATAACATTTCCTGATGCCTACTTAGGAAGAAAGCTTAAGACTGGGTTGTTTAGTTTCTCCAGCGATCTTTTCTTATGGAACACTTCCTTTTGTTGTTTGAAAGAGTATCAGGAGAAGTATGAGCTGCGTCACCTCTTCGTGGTATTTGTAGAGCATCTGTGGATCTTGAAGCCCTGGTTGAGCTTAGGGGCTAGCTTTCTGCTTCTGCTGTTAAAAAGGGAATCTTGTGAAAGTATTGAAGTCTGGGAGGGAGTTCTTTAAGAGAAAAGTCCTGCAGGAAAGGCAAGAAAGGCCCTGTTTAATAAAATAGCAGCCATTAAGGGAAAACCTGAGAAAGATAACTGATTTTAAGAAGCGAACTTTTGCTTCTTTGGTGTATATTAGCATTTGGTATTTAATAGCTGCTTTTCCTCAGGCATATTGAGTCTTCAGGGTCAAGCTAAAAAATGAAGCTCCAGGCAAAATGAAGCTGGCAAAATACCACTGTGAGAATAAGCTAGCCCCTTCCGCTTCGTGTGTTCATCATCATTCCCCCTGCTTCTCTCCTCACACCTCCTTCCTTGCTTTTTTTAATACTTGCCTTAAAAATGGGACATGTGTTTCCCAAGGCAGGTGTCTGGGCACGCCCTGAGGGCCGTGGGGCCCGGAAGCTTCCGGAAGGTTCCAAGGGCGGGAGCTCCCTGCAGGGAGGGGCCTCTGGGGGAGCGCCTCAGGGCAGGGCGCTCCGTGCTGAGGGGGCCTGGCCCTGCCTCTGGGCACCCACCTCTCTGCCCTCAGGGACCAATTTCTTTATTTGCTTATTTATTGTTTGGTTGTTTATGGTTTTGGACAATTTCAGCAGTTTGGGCCAATTACCTCAGGTACTGAACCAACAAGTACCAAAATGGAGGACAGGGCTGTGCTGTGTGGAAAGGCCGAAGCACAGAGGCGGGGAGAGGAAAGGCGAGCGGGCTGTGCTGAGGCAGTGAGGAGAGCAGTGTTTCTGACTGGAACACACAAGGGCAGAAGCAGGAGTGGTCGTGGCAGAGAAAAGGTCAGTCTGGGCAGGGGGGAAGGTGGTGGGAGTGATGGGCCACAGAGGGAGCTTGAGGGCTTGAAGAGGAGTAGGCCCTTTCCTGAACTCACAGTGCTCTCAAATTTCACTCTTTTAATCAAAATCAATTTTGCCAATAAAATTTAATTTCTTCCCTTTTTGCCAAACAAGATAGATTCCCCATGGAAAACATGTGGGATGGGTAATTTCCACATGACCATACATCATGCAACGGAAGGGATTTCTTCCAAAGTCAAATGCAGTCTTCTAGCGCTTCTCAGCATCCATATTATAAACACTTTTTTTCTAGAGCACACATTAACATGTGCTAGAAACTGTCTCTAGAATCAGTAATGTAAAACATCAAGATGCATTGCAGACTGTGTATAGAACAAAAAAAAAAACACAAAAGAGCTCCAGAAGCTCAAGTAAGAGCTGACATCACTCAGTGCTCTGTGACTATTGTAGTACTCTGCTGGAACATTTTTACCAGCAGGATCACTGCTGGCTAATAATCCTGGCATGGGGATTATTTTTCTTTGCTGCATTTTTATTGACTTAACTTGAAGTTAATCAGATTAATTCTCTTCTTGATTTTAACTGCAAGTTGTCATCTTTCAGATCAAATATGTTTTTACATTTGTAAAATATGTAATAGCATAATAAAGCAGCCCTAATCTATGTATAAATTAGTTGATGAAGAAAAACCATATACAGAATATCTAATTGATTATAACAGCATCCATATCTTAAAAACAATGTGCTTTAATTACAGAAGTAGCTGCCATCTACTCCACTACAAACTTAGATGATGAAGCAATATTTTTGGAAAAAAATCAAATTTTTGCTGAGCCAGATAACATCAAGTTATCTTTGCACTTAATTAAATTCTAGCAACCGTAAACCAACAATGAGGACGGCAGTGCAGACAAAGAAGTACATATGCTTTACTGCTTTTTAATTATGTAACTATCACATTTGCAAAGGTCACTGTGTGTGTCATCTCATTTGTAGTGCACCAAGCACATCCTAGCAGGAATGGAAATTCCCAACAAGTGAGAAAGCCAAAACATAGCTCAGAACTAGTGAGAATACAGTTCTGATATCAATCGCTCTTGAAATGACCTGATAATCCATAAAGTTAATCTGCTTTTACTTTTTTCTTGTTACGTATTCCCTTCCATATGCTTATCTCTTGCCTTTACAAATACACAGTGTTTTGAAGGTACTTTGTTCTGCAATATCAGAAGTGCTGGTTGGGTGTTGTAAATTGCCTCAAGTGGAAGGAGCTGAAGTGGTTGCACTATTCATTAGAAGTGTACAAGAAATCCAGTAGGGTGCTGTTGAGATTTAGAACTGTGAGAAGGTTCGAAGAGAGAAAGATACCAACTTTATCTCTACTGAACAGGCTCAGGAAAGAGGTTTTATCGCCAAAGAAAATGCTTGTTCTTTGTTTTGGGTAATTATATAAATTATTTTAAAAAAATACTCCTCAACACCTAAATATAGTTTTCATTTGGTGATCTTTATGATCTGAAAATCCTAGAATTGATAAATGGGGCAGGATTGACTCCAGCCAACAAACACAGAGAATCGCTTAAGCAGTATCTGATTGTCCAGGAATATAGATGTCAATATCAAAAAGCATTTAACAGATTGAGGTGAATTAATTGTGCGCTTTGGTAACAAAGGGATTGCATGCCATATAGCTATGGCCGTATGCTGAACGGTTTCTCCAATTTTTTGTCAGCTTCCTTGGCTTTCTATGGGTTTGACTTTCTGAAACATAATTTAGAATAGGAGTGTGCACAGATCCAGGCAGTAGAGCTGGTGGTGACTGGGCTGCAGTGCTGTGGTCCTGGTGTGCTTCCCTCACTACCGGTGAGCAAAGAACAACTGTTTAAACGTGGTACCCTGGTAAGTAATTCTGTCTGCTCATTCATCTCTACAATATACATACAGCTTCCTGTGGCTTTAGATCCTCTTCAGCAATTAATTACTTAATGCATGCACATTTTGGAATTTTTTCTTCATGTAAGGTGTCGGTGCACTGGAACCATCCCTCAAAAGCCTGTAACAACTACTAGGCTAACCTAAAGATCAAAATCTGAAACTGGGTAGGCAGCTGTGAGTTAATAGAATAAAGATGGGAAACAGTTACTGGGTCTCAACAAAGAAGTTCTTTGAAACTTCAGCAACTAGAATCTAATATTGTCGTCTTGCGTTGCTAAGATTGTTGTCTTCTGTCAGTGAAAAGACTGGCTGTCACATGCACAAAACTGACATGCTGGGTAGCATGAATTTACAGCAGAGAAGAAAGGCAGAAGTCTGCTCAGTGGAGTGGAAGCAAAAGCATCTCGTCAACATATTTTAAAACAATTATCAGAGTTTTTCTTTATTTTTCTAAAACTTTTTCATTCCAGTAACTGAGGATTTTACACTGAACAGTTGTGTGCAGTTATGCCATGGCACAATCCAATTAACCACCCAAGGTAGCACAGCACAAAAAGACAGCTAAATGGTACATCTCAGCAGCAGGCCACACTTGTTAACCAGGGGGCTGTAGCAATATTCTTTTGGAGTGGTGAATACCTTTTATGGTGCTTGCACACTGGTTTAAGGAGTGCAATTTTTCTTTCTGTCCACGTTTGTTCTAATGATGAGTATATTTGTGCCTAATTACTTCAGACTAGAAAGGTCTTTTTTTCTCTTTTGTCATCCCATACACCCACCCCTTGTGTGTCTTTGTTCCTTCTTCCTGCCTGCTGCATGTACGTATGAGGTATGGAAGATGTGATTTCAACTCCTTCCTCCTGCCCATCTGAAATGGAACACTCTGCTTCTGAAACTCTTTCAGTAGAGCAGCAAATATTTTGTGCTGTTTGCTGTTTCCCTACCTTGACCAAAGGCTTCCCCTTGATTGTGTGCTGGTTGCGGTGGTTGCACTTGATCATCTTCATTCCCACAGCCTGTAATGCCCTGGCCGTGACAGAAATGATGTGTGCAAGCCATTCAAGTCTCAGATGAAGTGTGTCTACATCTCAGACTCCAGCACTGTGCCTTCGGATATGTGATACGGCCAGTTTTGACTGTTCAGTTTCATCTCTGGCAGCACCAGAAACTTCTAGCACAAATCTGAGTGAGGCAAGGAGACCACTGTCCTTTTAGTCATCTTGTAACTGTGCTGCGCCTAGGCTTTCCTATGACTGTGGTTAAGATATAATAGTGTCTGGGGTCACCGGGGCTCTTGTCAGGTAAGTAACATTCTTTTTGCCAAAGCAGTCATCTGTGTCTGTGGACTGCTGGCAGCAAGCGCTGCAAGTTTGGTTTTCTGTGTGGCTGAGCAGCATCAGCTAGCTTCTGTCATTATTGCTGGAACCATTTACAGGCTTCAAGGACAGTACTGGCTGCATTTCAGTGCTGGCGCTGGAGCAAGTCCCTGCCATTACACGTCTTCAGCCATTCATCCTCACAAATGTCCTTTTCCAGCACTGATATTACAGCAGCAGAAGCACAAAGCAACATTGCCTCCCAACACTGTGGGTTCTCTTGTGTAGCAGTGTGGTGAGTGGACCTTTCATACTTCTCATTGCAGAAGGAGATCTTGCTGCAGAATTGTAAAGGATATACTGTCCTTTGAGCTAGTGCATCTCTTTGTAGCCAAAGGGAACGGTAGCTTTCCGAGCCCGTTGTTAGTCTATTCTAGCTGGTGGCCGGCACCAGAGCTTGGGCCCTATTCTTCAAAACCAATCTCTCATTACTGTCTGTTACCAGTGCTCCTTAATCCTTAAACCTGGAATCCTTTCCCTTGACCTGGGAGAACAAGGAACCAATTTACTAGGAAAACCAGGAGGCTTTCTGCAGCTTCTGTGGAGCACACAAGAAAATGTGCACATTTCCCTCTGAAGAGGCTGAGTCCTACCTCTATTTGGCATCTCACATTATGTTGTGGTTTTGGTTGGTTGGTTGGTTGGTTTGTTTTGTTTTTATCCTGTGCTGGAGCTAGTTCAGGTAATAGGGAGATTTTGTAGAAGTAGGTTTTGTGCTATTACGTGTCCGATAGACATGTTCACAGTTGTCAAGGAGTTGGATGCCTGTCTCTGCAGCATACTTTTCTCTATAGTGTCAGGTGCACTAGGGAAGGCTAAAACTGCCTAAGAGATGTGGCTGTTAAGAGGATGGTGGATCTGGAGAAACTGACTGACCACTCATTTTCAGTTCTGCCTGACAAACCTGAGACTTGTTTGCCCAGCAAGGCTTCAAATTACTGGGTAAACCGATGACCTTGGTCTTTCTTCCATCTGGTACCAGCGGAAACTTCATGTTTATCATGACAAATGTACAGATGATTTCCTATGTTTCCTACCAAGCTTTCTTTAAATTGGAGGATGTGCTTCATGACTTAGTGTTAAGAGTAGCATACCTTAAAAACAGTACAGCTTACTTTAAAAATGGGATTGCTTTAATTTTATTGGAGAAAATAATTTTAATCAATTCATTTTCCTTCCCCCAGTCTCTCTCTTGTTATTTACAGAGCATGATCTTTGGGGTCATCTATTTGAGTTTTACAATTTTGTGACCAGTCTCTATGAAAATGGCTTTGGAGTAAGCATTATAGTTGAGTCTCAGTTTCTTACACCTGATAGGGGTCAGTGGTGAACTTTTTTTTTTTTTTAAGTTGGTTTGTGTTTTTTCCCTAGTTATGGTTTATTTTTCCAGCACAAGGTCAATTTTTTAAATCTTCTTTTGGAAAAGAGTGAGCATTGGTAAACCACCACGTGGTGCACAATCCAGCTCATCTCACCAACCCCAAATCTGCAGAATTCTCTTCTCAGCGTTCTGTTACACTTTTGGAGGCACTCCAGATGCATTCTGTTGGGTCTGCAGCATTCAGTAATAAGGTATAATCCCCACCAACAAAACAAACCCAAATCAAAAACCAATCCAAACCCATAAACTAAATACAGGTCAGAATATGATTGTGTATAATGTGAGCACTCTGTCTTTTTTGACATGAAGTTCAACTTAGGATAGTCAATAAATATGATCTCTCATGATATGTGACTTGAGTTTAGGCTCTATGCAAAGAGGGATGTAAAGTAAGGCAGGGGGCTTGGAGTCTTTCCATGTGTGCCCATGCCTCAGCACCTCCTTTTGACTCGGGGTTGAGGTGAAGTAGCCGCCATCTTCCAGCATTTGATGCCAAGGTACTCTACTTCTACGGAGACGAAATCCTTTTTTGAAGGAACTTTTCCACATGCTCTTAGAGCTGTTTAGTTAATCCCATTTCTGTTGTCTTCTGCATATTTCTTGTGTTCCTGTTTTTCTTTTTTTTCTTAAACCAAGTTATCTACACAGAAAATAAAATATTATGAAGTTGAATGAGAATGAAGGAAATCAGTAGAAGCTTCCCATTTCAGTCAGCTTAAGGTCACAACCACCAATATTTCTAAATTTGTCCAGAAAAGCAAGCATCTCCTCTGTCCTAATTTTATCAGCCAGTTGGGAGCTGTGACTATTGCATGACAGTAAAATTTAAGTATTAATTTTTAAAAGTATTCTGTTCACATAGCTACACTTCAATGAATTTCATACAGTAATTTACGGATTGGAATGCAATAAAAATTTGTATTATAAAATAAGATGTCTTATAATGACAAATACATTAAGTACTTTTTTGCTTCATTTTCACATTTAACACGTGTAGTCTCCTCAAAAACAATAATTGATTTGGTACGTATCACAGAATGCACACAGGAGGGAATGAAAGCACTGCATAAAATGACATGGTTAATTTATTAAAACTTGAGAAACCAACAATTGCATTTCTCGTGAGTGTCACAACACATCTCTGATTAGTCTGGAAAGAGGGTAGGAGCTCTAGCACTGAGTCAAACAGTCAGACTTCATGTAAGTTGTAACTGGTAGAATGTTTCTGTTTTCATACAATGCTGATCCTGTTTCCTTTGTAAAAGCAAAATAAACTCCCTTCACTGTGTATGCAAAATATTTATTTACAAACATATGTAAAGTTCCTGAGATGAAGAACTGTCCAGTATAATGGATTGTTCAACAAGATTATTGTTCCCTCTTTCTCTCTGTTTCCAGTACGCTTGGATAGCTGACCAGTTTCTTCTTAAAAGATGTCAGTGTGTATCAGTATACTATTATTTCTCATTACTGATGTCATTAACCAAGCGGTTTCTTTAGCAAAATACCTCTTAGCAAACTGCATCTGTAAGTACAGGATGCAATCTGCCTTTGTACCAACAGTGTCTTTATTGTTGTTTTGTTTGTTTGTTGTTTAACACAGTAAATAATGTGCTGGAGTTCTAGCCATGTGTTCAGGATGATAAACCTCTTAGAGAATATTCCAGGGGCTGACCAGCCCATCTTTATTACGAAGTAGTTGCTGTATTGCAGTGTGTTGTGTTCAATTACTGACCAGCACTTAATTCTGCTTTTGTTCAGCAGTTAAGTTTCATATTGCCACCCATTTGTACTTCCAGCTTTGGGATGTTGGTGTTAGTTTTAAATCTGCAAGTGCTCCTCTTAGAACCACTTTCTGCCATGAATATTTCATTTGTCCCGCTTCATTGCTTTCAGCCCAGCAGCATCCTTCATTAATAAAATGAATTCAGAGGTGCTTCATATTGGATCCTGTGAAAGGTCTTAACTACCACAGCCTGGAGAGATGGTGCACAATTCTAGCATCAAAGGACACAGTGAATCAAATTCTGATTTTTTTTTTTTGAAGTTTGCAATGTACTGCATATAAAAATGGATCATTTTTGAGCATCAGATTAGACAAAGATCAGAGCACCCAATTTTCTTTGCATTTTGCTGAGTTTTCTGCTGAATATGTCATCATAAAATTGTTAGAGGAAACCACAGGTTCACTTCAGCAAAAGCCTATCCTTTCTGGTTATAACAGAAGCCTGGCACAGTCAGCAGGGACAAAGTAGAAAATCTCTCCTTTCTTTAAGCATTTGTGAGGCACCTTATTTTATGTGCTGTTTATCTGTAAACATACAAATATTTTAAAGTTTGATGTAGCAATAGAAACCCCCTTTTGCTTGGAGTGATTTTGCTGTTAGATAGTCACCTAAACACGTTCTACTCAAACTTCCATTGGTTAGCTCATTGTTAAACAAAACACACCATGCCAAGCCAAATGGTCTGCCTTATAAAAAAGCATATATTGATTTCTCATTTTTAAACAAAAAGGTTGCTGTAACCTTTTGAGGGCAATAGGCTCAATATATCAAGAGACTTGGAATGCAGGTTGTTTCTTAGGCTTTGCTTGCTTGCTTGCTTTCTAAAACTGAAAAACTTCAGTGGGATCAGCAAGGTGTCTTGCTTATTCAGGAGGATGGATAATATGGAAGTTAACTAATCATTCATTTTAGATTATTTTTTTTACACTGTTATCTTTTCTATAATTGCTTGATATTTTTTGGATGGTATCACCAAGTATAAACTTTTTATAACTACTATCTCTTACTTAGGGGAGTATTTTAGCTATTATCTGGCAGTATTTTATTAGGCTTTCAGATGACGTTTATGATTTTTGTTGCTGTAGTATCCAAAACAGGTGACCATAGCTTCTACTGACCTCATCTCAATTCCAGGGTAATTTCAAAACTCTGGTGGTTTAAAATTATAGATTAGAACATGTTGATCATTGATAGCAGACTTTAAAAATGCACTTCTTAAAATGCACAAAAAGCATAAAAAGTTTAAATGGGTTCTACAGCCATTGAGGACATATTTGTAGGAATACATCAATATCTACTACCAGCAATCTGCTGTGATTATTCATGTATTGAAATCGTGGTTTCAAATAATTAGATATTTATCTGGAAAGCACTGAGGGGACAGGGAGGAGAACACTCCTATAAGCCTGAGGTTTTTGTAGCATTTGCAGTCCATTAGTTAGAAGATGCATTACTCTTTCAGCAATGGAAGATTTATATCCTTCAGTTAATTGCTCGTACTTAGGATTTTAAAGGCGTATAGAGTATTCACTTGAGAGAGTATTCTTTGTATATATATTAAAAAATAATAATTGTAAAGCTATACAGAAACTCCAGTATGTGTACTTGAGGCACAGCTAGCAGGCACATTTATTAGTTGGAGTGGGGAGTTCAGCAGAAGGCTCTTTGTTGTGTGACGGTGTACTATCCAAACTCCCAGAGTCTGTACAAGTTGCATCTTGCAGAGTAAGCTGTAAGACCAAAAAGAGCTATGAGGGGGGATTTTTTTTCCTTCTGCTAAAAGAGTTACAGGGAGCTGCAAAGCACAGGTCCTCTGTCTGTGTTGTGGCTGTCAGTGTAACTATATATCTGCTAATTAATAAGAAACCAAGAGTTTAAAATAGTCTTAAAACATGCAGGGTTTAATTTCAAAATGTGAAGGAAGAAAAATGATAGTCTCCTGTAATGGCAGTAGTTACTAAATCAAAGAAGGAACAAAAGAATAACTTGACCAAATGCAGAAATTGTTTACGGACAGGTAGAGTCAGTTACCCCTTCTTGGGTAAGATATAAGATAACACAGCTGTATACTGCATTTAAAGTTTCAAAATACATTAAAACATGAAATCTGAGGAGAAAAAAAAGCATATTTTGAAGAGCAATTAGAGCTGGAGTAATTATTGGTTGTTCTTTTAGATGTAATTGTGTTAAAATGCAAAGGCATGTATTTCCTCTGGTTTGTCTTACTT
This sequence comes from Eurystomus gularis, assembly GCA_013400335.1. NCBI lineage: Eukaryota > Metazoa > Chordata > Aves > Coraciiformes > Coraciidae > Eurystomus > Eurystomus gularis. Next base: position 334,094 of record VZZY01017965.1, read on the forward strand.
TCTTTCCAGTGATAGTTGTAGGATTTATCTCTCTTTTTTTTTTTTGTTTTCCTTCCTGCTCACAGTTTTTCCTTCATGGTACTGCAGTTTTGAACAGACTGTTGCATAGTAATAGAGTCTGTGTTTTGAGAGCCATGAGATTTGTGGTTCTTGTGAGTCTCCATCAACAGTGGAGTTCCAGGGGCTTCGAGGGGCTGGCACATGCAGCTCTGCCCCTGGGCTCTCAGGCTTTTCATCTAGGTTTGATATTTCAGATTTTCCAAGAAGGTGGTTGCCAAATCAGCATTATTTTATGGTAAAAAGTTTTAAGCTTTTTTTTGTTAGTGCAAACTAATTATTTAGACATACTTGGGTTAGCATTTAGTGATCTAAAAATTATGCACTAGTCTGGGCAAACCCAATGTTACACAGTGTAGAAATCCAGCACTACCTGTTTCATCATAGTGATTTGAGCAGCTAGTTGATCCTGGATTGATTAATCCATCCATCCATTCTTTGCTAGATATGTTGCATAACTTCTGGTTTTTTTCTTTCCTTCTCATTTAGTAATTCAGTAATTTAAATGCTGGGAATGCCAAAAACCTAAAATATTTATTACTTTTTACTTTTATTGACCAAGATTTTTCCTCTAGAGTTTTTCAATGGTTTCTGTATTTTAGGTTGGGTTTTTTTTTTCAGCATTACTTGTCCTTGACATTGCCTCCCCTTTTAACTGTCTTAAAGATGCACTTTCACCATCACACTGCAGAATTTCTACTATTTTGGATGTCTTTTTCTATAGTACTATTCTTCCCGAGTTCTCTAATGCTTCATCATGTCACATTAGTTCTAGAGGGTAGAATGATGTTAAACACTGAGACGGGGGGAAATCCTTCATTCTGTGTTTTTAATTCTCTATGGCTTTTAAAATGTGGTCATTTCTGAGAGGCAGGAGATGATGTGTAGGCAGATGGAGAGTTTAATGGCCTCATAGACTTTCAGAAGCCAATATGCAAACTGTATTACCCCCCTGTTGCTAGCAGACACTTTAGCCTCAATCAGTTAAACTTCAGTTGTGGAACGAGAAAAACAAAGACAAGATGGGTCTTGTGTTGATTTGTATGAAAGTAGCAACTTTGAATAAATGTATTAACAAAACTAGATTTTAGGGCTCTCATTTTCAAAAGGTTACTCACAAAGCTCTCATGTTATTTCAGAGTAACAGCTTGTTGAAGCTAAGAATGTCCTACTAAATCTACCAAGCTTAATAGATTTGGATGGCAGGGCTGCTAAAATAATACCGATGGTAGTATACTTGAATTTCCTTCCGTCTGTTCTTCTGAACTTTCCAGAGAGATTCAGTAAAATCTCCAGAGAGAAATGAATGGGAAAAATGATTGTGCTAAAAGCAGAGTTTAAATGATCAGAAAAAAATTAGAAAGTTAATCAGTTGGGCTGTTACTTCATCAAGAAGAAAAATACCAGGCAAAGAAAAGCAAGAAACTAATTTGGTTTTCATGCAGGTGTAGCAAGCACACAAAGCAAAACTGCAGAATAGGAAACGTGTTTTGAACTTGAAGGGCAATGTGATGTTATTGGGGTAAATGATGCACAACTAAATAAAGAAGCAGAGTAGGGTGTTGAAACACCAAGACAAGGTATTGAGAAAGTAAGACTTCAGAGGATAGGTGGCAAAATAACATCTGCCACAGGTGTCATACTGCTGCTGAGCAAAAATGTGGCTCTGCAGATACTTTGTGGCTTCTGTGATATGTGTTCAGCAGCACAGGAGGGCAATGTGTTAAGCTGAACTGCAACTTTAATTACATTACAGGAGTGGCAGGAGGTCAATAATATTTGTAATATGAGCATTTGTGACAAATCAATTGTATAATGAAATCTATTATAACTTCATTAGAAGTCTGAATACTGAATAACTTTGTGATAATTACTTCTCAGTTACAGGGAATAATTTACCACAGGAGATGCTGGAATGTTAGATATGAGCACTAATAGCTATAGTCATCTCTGAGGCATATGTGCCATTTAATATCAAGTTTGAATCCTATCATTGATTTGAATATTGTAGATTTTTGACAAGCAAGGACTTTGTTTAGAATGGTAGTTACACATGTGTATATATGTGTCTTTGGGTCCATAAATAACCTGAGAAGTATGACTTTAATGTACCCTTAAATAGAAAGATGATCGGAATTGTTTTGAGACTTGGGTTTAAGATGAGTGTGATAATATGATTTGCTATTTATGAAAGTGTCTTGTTTGAGGAAAGGACAGTCATTCCATTTCAGAAAAGTTCTTGTGCCAAACTATTGACTAGCATAAACAATAATGAATGTTTGGTTATACAAATCTAGTACTTTCTCTGCTAGCAACCGTTTTTATCATATGACTGGAATTTAAGAAAAAAGGATACGGTGATGGAAAGAGAGTATGTGAAGAACAATTTGTCTGCATTGTTTGTGAACCTGATGAGGGCAGTGGCTGTGCATTCACATGGCTTCTCGTTCACGGTAACCATTCTGCTGGCAGCTGGTCTCAAGAGTTGCACATAGCTTGTGGTTTTGCTTGGTTTACTTCGTACTCAGTTTTGTAAATGATTGTTTTGGAGATGCTTAAAATGCTGATTGTGGCCCTCTTCAAGCTAGGTATTTTAAAGAAAAGTTTAATCGTAAGAGAGATTAATATTGGAATGACTTATCTTGAGAATTAAGTAACAGAATTTTGATTTATGGAGGGTTTTAGTTATCTTCAACCGACTTGTGAATTTTTTGTAAACACAATTTCCCAGCCTTTGGGAAAATACTCATTGAAGAGAAGGAATTGCTGGTTGTCACTGATTCTAGCACACTGGAGTGTCACAATACAGGGGTGGTGCATTTCATTCCTCACAAGGGTGAGGAACTCGGATCCCCCCCCAAGAAATGAATTAGATCTCCATGGCAACGTGTGAATCCTTTTGTATAAATAGCATGCTTTTACCTTGCATATTCATTACCCCAAGGAAGAACATCCTTTTCTATATACATGTATGTACATTTAGATAAGCGTGCATGCACACACACAGATATATATAGATAGATATACATAGTAACTATTGAAAATTAAATGTGTTAAAGAACTGAAGTTGATGTTCCATAAGAAGGCAAACTACAGTAAACAAGCAAGACCCACACATGTCAGAGCTCCCACTGCTGTCCTGTGATGCAGTAATTCAGAAAGAATCCCTCTCCCTGCATTCTGTGGGCTAAAATGTTTGCCTGTGTTTGCATTTAGTGTTGTTAAAGGACATGTTGCACTAGATTCCACTGGTATTTGGCCTTGTGCATCCCTGACACACCCTGCTTCTTGCTTACCATTTTTTTCAGTTGCCAGAGCGTGCTAGTTATTTTTTCCATCAGGTGGCTAATTGTAAAAAATAAATTATTAAAAGCCTGTAGAGCCTGCAGGAACCCATTAAAAACTCTACTCCCCTGATGAGGATTTTCTGCTTAGACTTTCAACTGAGATTTGTCAGTTAATCAGCTTTTAATTTGATTAGCACATGACATGTATTGACTTCCTTTCATTCGAGATTCTCAGTCAACATTTCAGGAAGTACCAGGTCTAATTTATCCACATAAAATTCTAACTACATCAAGCAATTTTCTTTTTAATACAGATTTATAATCTCATCAAGTTAGCTGAGATGCATTTTTCATAAACATATCATCGTTGGCATTAATTATATTACCATCCTTTAATTCTTTGTTTATGAAGGTATAACTAGATTGTAGTTTGTTTATGTAAACTACTTAAGAGACTGCAGAAATATTTTTAAAGTTGGAAAAAAGTTGGTTTCTGGAAAAAAATCAATTTCAGCCTGTTTTCAAAGTGATTCAGATTTGAATGTGTGTGGTTTGTTGGGGTTTTTTTATTTATTTAATATATTCTACCACTGAATCGAATGTCCTAATGTTAAAGAGTGCTTAGTGCTTTGCACTTGGAATGGAGTACTTAATTTTAAATGGCATTGAGATTGATGATGGGCCTGAATGTCACTTTTTTTTGTGAATGCCCGTAGTAAACAGTATGAAATCAGTCTCTTCCTACATTAGTAAATATTTTTGTGTTTTTTCCAGGTGATGGGAAAATGTTCACAGGAGTTGCAGTCCGCTGTCACAACAGCTGACACCTAAGCTGAGGTAAGAGGCTTGTCTTTCCATCTGTTTTACTAATCTAGATGTGAAAAAAGTCTGTTTCTGTGATATTTGTTTACCTGCCTTAAAACAAGTAAGAAATTGTTTTATGTGTGTTTCTGGTATAAAACTAGAAATTTTACATCAATCAGTGTGTTAAAACTGTAGTGAGTTTTTATGAGTGTAAACACTACTTGGATCAAAAAAAATTTTGAGAATTGTGGAGAAAAGGAATTGGCTGTGTAAAGCAGCAGGCAGATTTGAAGATATTTAGGCAAAGGAAGTCTTGAGTCTTCTTGGCTGACGTAAATTGAATTAGTGGAAAGAGTCTGGATGCTTTTTAACATGCTTTCAGGAAACACTGCATTTTGGAGACTTCAAGGTCTGTTTCACATTAGATCCATTTAACATTAGTTTCCTCCTCAAATTTTTGAGGAATGTAAAGGTAACAATATCATTGTGCATTTGTCAATTAAAATGGGAGGTGAATCCAGTTCTTTTTAGGTGCATGAACAAGGACTTCGTCAGAGAAGTGATGCGAACATCCTGCTTTCAGTAAGAAATTTAGTGTATGCTCGTACTTAGTCCTTCCTGTGTGTGGTGGTTGTTTCTTTTGGCTGCTGGGCACTGCTAAGTAGTTAATTTGCCAGAAGTGTTGCTTATAACTTTGACCGCTTGGGCTAACGTCCGGTAGTGGTAGGGGACATTCTGAGATCTCTCCTCCTCCTCTAGCTGGAGAGGATCTATTTCACTTAGGATACTTTTGTTAACCTTCAATTAAAACGAAGGAACAGCTCACAGCAAATGGCTGCTGCACATCCTACTGTGCATCCTGTTGTAGCACCATGATGAAAATGGTTGCAGATGGAAAAGGACAAGTTGCAGTGCAGTGTGTAACAGGTACAGTGCATACCTGTAAGGAGATTTTTGCACAACTTTATCTGCCAAGAGGTTAAAAATCACATGTAGCACCTGTGCTTTATTATCTAACTCCTGATGTTACTTGTTTTGTAATGTTACTATCAGGCACACAAGACTCTATAAGCTTAAACTGGCATCTCCAGTTCAATTTTATGTATAGTATCAGACAGCTCAAATACTTCTCTTATTGTAGTAATATGTTTCTAAATATTGATTTTATTGCTGGTACATCTTTCAGCCTGACTTTTGAATGAATACAGATTAATTTACTGTCTACTCACACTGCTATTTGATTTCAAAAAACAATGCAACAGGGAAAATTATTGAAAAAAATTATGTATGTTTTGAATTAAATGAAAATGGTAGAAAACATGAGGCTTTTAGATTAAGGGTAATTAATTAAGGCTGCATGGAATTTTTTTCTTTTTATTTCTAAATCCAGTGTGTGAACAGTGATTAAGTTAACCACATACCTTCCTCCCTGCCACCCATAGGAGTGTCCTCTCTTTAGTGCTTCTGATACTGAGGTCTCACTTGCTTGGAACTGAACAGCCACTACTGCTTTGTGAAATTATTTTCGGAAAAGATGACAGGAACTTTTCTACAAATAGATTCTTAAAAATCTGTTACATTCTATTTCTTTTTCCTATTCTAAAATTCACTTCATTTAAACATGAGTAAATAGTGGGATTTTTCTGCCTTTGAAGCCTTTTTCCATTCCTTTTCTGTTGAAGAGAAGTGGTATGTGAACCTGAACAGGGACAGGGCAAATCTCTTAAGTGAGGGGTCAAACATGCAGCTTACAGAACTGTGGCATGATGTAGAGACTGAACTATCTCTAGAAGTCATTGTGTCCAATTCTCCGCTCATGTGAAAGCCAGTTTATAACATGTTGCTCAGTAAAGTCACTGTTCAGCTTGAAGATTCATGATTCTGTGGTTTTAGGGCCTTGTTGTTTCTGTGTTTCTCTTTACTTTTTGATGTGGGATTTGTTGTAAGCAACATTGTTTGGAATAAAGAATTATGCTGTAGTCAGAGAAAACTGCCAGCTCTTTGGCACCCAAGAATTTATTTATCACCCGGCGAGTCACAATACCCAACCGCAACCTAACAGAGCTGTGCCGTCTCATCTGGTCTACTGACCAAGGGATGGCCACCCCTTCATTTGATGTTTGTGTTCTCTTTCATCACCCACAGAGTCCTAAGGTTGATGAACAATCTTTTAAGTTGGTGCATTGCCATCGCACATCAGCATCAAAACTTCTCACTGATATGTCACTGATGCATTTTTCTCACTGTCATTTAGATTGATTTGGAGCCGTTTCGTACGTTTGCTATAGCAGTCCACCTATTTGTTCTTCACTGGTCTGCACTCTTATGCTACACTGAAATTTTTATTATACAAAGTATACTATTAAGAAATACTTGTCATGGTATATTTCAGCATCTAAAGGTAGGTCATGTAATTTACACGAGTGTTAGAGTGAAATAAACCTTGACATATATATATTATCTTCTTTACTCAGACTGTCCTCTCCTCGAAAAAATATGTAGTGACATTTAGGCAAAGGAATCTAAATATCCTGCAGTTTTCACTGGAGGTTAATGGGCCACTCTGCCCATAAATTCCCAGGGATTAAAGTCTGCTGTGGGAGATATGCACCATCAGTTTGGACAACTGGAAGAAATCCATTGTTGTTGTTTATTTATCCTCACTGTGTAATGCACTCTTATCATTTCCTTAATGAAGCAATAAGTAATCATTGCATCACCTCCATTTTTTTAAGAGGTGATACAAGATTACATAGCAGTTCGCTCTGCGGTGTGATTATCGTACCCCTCAGACTAAGAGAACATAACTGGAAAAATACAGTATCTGTGTGGATGTTGAACAAAGATAATGGCAGGAGATGGTGTGATCATGATTTCTGTTAAAGGCTTAATGCATGTTATTTACAGCTACTTTGGGTGTTACACTATAATTAATAGAAGGTAGCCAAAGGACGCTTTCTTTGACAAACTGATGTAGGGTAATTTAGTAAAGGACAGCCTCCATTTTGAAAGTGTCAATTTATTAACACCGTTATTGTCAACAGGAGCTGTATCTAGCACTTTCAGAAATCAGGTCAGTGAACTTTATTCAATGCAGTAACTTAGTCTAGTTAGTGTCAAGACAACGATTTCATTTATCTATCTAGGGCAAGTCGCTAATCTGAGTTTCTTTCAGGCTCCAAGTCATTTGGATGGATGATCCAGTCTTAAATTTAAAAGTGATGAACTTTTATTAGTAGCAGAATTCACATTCTCCTTTATGCTACTAGATTTTGTTACTACATTTGCAGTAAGCTCTACAAACTCAAGAATACTTACAGGGCAAAGGAAATGTTGCAGCTAATGTGAATGCAGAATTTCTTCATGTTTCAAGCTATGAATTGCAGAAATTAAGTCCTTGCCATGGGCAGGCAGAGAGAGACAAAATTAATTACACCAGTATCAGTAACAAAGAAACAATTCTAAATGCATATGGATAAAGAAGCCATGAGTAGCAATGTTTATGGCTGAAAAGTTTTCATGTCACCATGCTTTCTAGTAATTTTAATATGGTAGCATAAGACTTATCTGGTTAATGTTATCATATGGGAACAGCAATCTTGACCTGAGAGCTGGAGAATGAGTTATTCATGACTGAGGAGAAGAGGCAGAGAAGAAAGTTTAGCCAAAGGCGAGAGGAAATGTGACCTATGAGGAAGGGAAGAGAGATAGGGATTCTGTTCTGGCCTGCTCTGTGACCTTAGGCAAATAACTTTATCTCTAGCTTTCTCCATTATTTCTCCTATCATTTGCCTGTCTGGACTACTTAACCTGTGAGCTCTCTGAGGCAAGGATTGTGTCTTGCTACTGATGTACAGCACACCAGGGACCCTAATCTTAGTTGATGGTTCTGCATATGACTGCAAAACAGGGAAGAACGAACGCATTTTGTGTGCATCTGTGGGAAGAAGCTTGGAAGAGGAGAGAAGTAAAATAGAGCAGTTACAGCAGTAGCTTATCCTTCATCCCAGGAGTACATGCGCATGCCTAACACTGACACAGAAAAATGAATGCCCATTGTACTTACTTTAGACTGTGACGTTAATGGACTTGCTAAAATTATAATAATATATTTCTTTTAAAGTGTCATCCTGGCAGTCTGACAAACAACCATTTAGCTCTAACAATCAGTTTGATCTTCATCCTGAGCAGCAGACTTGTTGATTGCTTTGAGAAGACTGAAGTAGCAAATGTGTCAGACTAGAATAAATTAAGGAACTGAACTGCAGAAAGAAGAGGGTGATGAGAGGTTACTGTTTCTAAGCTTCTCACAGACTTTGGAGGTTTGCACCACTCTCAGCCATCTAGTTTTTCTTTTCATATCCTATTTTTGCGTGTCATTTTTATGGTCCTTTTAAAGCTTTGAGCTTTGTCTGCCCACTTGCTCAGCTCCCACACAGATGCCTTGTGCTTCTTCCCCATTCTTCATCCTTTACATAGGACACGTCTCCTAAACTACTTTCTGTCAGCTTTCTCTGTATTTTAGTGTCTCACAAGAATGCAACTGTTGAACATATGTTGGGAATAAACTATTTTTTATTTCTAAATTTAGATGTTCGCTCAGGAAAACAACTAAAAATCTTTTGTGTTACATTCTTACAGAACAGGGACTTTCCTTCCAGCAAGAGCCCTCAAGAAACAATGAATCAAAATTTGTTACAATCTATGTCATATATTAAAAACCATGACGGAACAAAAAAACCAGCAGCAACAAAACCAAACAAATATAACTCCTCTGACCATCTGTCTCCCCTGTGTGGAATATTACTTTTTAACTGATACTTTAACATTTACTCTTTATCTATAAACTATAAGCTATTTAGGGTGTAGACGTTTTCCCCTGTTAGAAGGGTGAAAAAGCACACCAACCACACTTGTGTCCTATATTCCTTCACTCCTACCATGTTTCTGTTGTCACTTTTATTTGTGCATCTTGTTAAAGAAAGGAAGATAGATGTGTTATGTGGGAGGAAAGAAGAATTAGAACCTCTTAGAAATCTAATATATTGTCCAAAACTTTGAGCTGTAGTTATAGTCTTTTTGCAGATGGAATATAAGCTGAAAGTGAATTTTTTTTTTTAAGTTAGCTTTGGTCAAATCTCTTGGACTTAGTGAAATATTGGTTATAGCAAGAACTTCCAGTTATAATATGTGGAGCCAATAAGGTATGTTTGTGTTGATGCAGCATTTACTCCAAGTGCTATTTCCAGATAATTCTTCTTGTCCCTCTCTGACAGTATGTACAGATCTTTTTTTAAAGCGTGTTATTGGAAAGGGAACTTGGCTTTTCTCCTTTCAAAACTGTTTGCTACATTGAAGTGCAGGGGGTGGGGCAATTTGATTTGCACATGGATTTGGAAATCACTATAATTCTTACTGTCTGCAAACAACAATTGTTTAGGAGATAGGTACATTTTCATGTCAACTGGAAAGTGGGCATACTGGCATTACAGGGACTATTTAGAATTATAAAATTGTCCATAGAACACAAGAATTCTGCGAAGTGCCAGTGTTACTCCTTCAGGTTTACCAGCATTCACTGTAGTTGCTCATTTTAAAATTGTGGCATCTATCCCAGAAGCTAAAGTGAACTAATATTGAATAAAACCACAAAAGCCCTTCTGATGCTTACTCCATTTTGGCTTGAGAAATTAAAACCTCAGAATTGTTAAACTACTTTTGGAAACTTTTTATAAAAACTAATTGAAGTTATGTCGCTCAGGTTGTCCTTCACGTTACCCAAGAAGAGCTGGTTTTGGTTATTCTGACAAAGGAATTTGCATTTGTTTGTCTGGACTTCAGTGGAATGTAAAGACTAGGACTTTGCACCAATTGGAAGTAGGAATTTTGAAGTCAATTGTCCACATATACATGAGGAAAATGAAGCCATGGTGGAGAACTGGCTCTATTCTGCTTAGTGTATGCTAACGTACCCTTCTCAGTGTAATCTTTTACCTTGCTAAGTAAACTTAAATGCATATTTCTCTCAAGGTGCTCATAGAGGTTTACGTTAGTGTGCAGTGTGCAGCAATTCCCAGAAAAATAATACCAGGAGAAGTCACTGTGAATTGTGTTATCGTAAAAGCTAGAATCACTTATTTCCCTTTACAATTTCAAACATTGCACAAGACTCTCCAGGGTAGAAATAACATCTCCAGCTGGCCTGATTTGTGTTACTAAAAGGAGCAACACCGAAAAAGTATTGCCTTTTATAATTTGAAAGTGAGTATCTGCCTGAGTGCTGGAGTAGGAGGAATGCAGTTCACTGTAGTTCTCATGGCAGTGTCCATCAAGGGGAGAAGAAGAAGAAAAAAAAAACCCCAAAGCCCCCACCTAATCACAGCACGTTGTGGATCATAAACATCTGGTAATGAAAATTCAGTGAAAATCCACTTGAAATATTTCAATTAAAAGCATTTGTTATAGAGGCTGGGTGTATGATACAGCTTCTCACAATTAGTCGTTTAAAGTTCTACCCATATTGACATTCTGAATTCACTTTGTGCCTTCTTTTGTCTCTCTAAACTTTATTTGTATCTTGGTAAAAGACATGAAAGTATAAATTGGCCAAAAGTTATATGACTTAAGAAAACGTTCTGCAAATCATGGTGATTTAATGCTTTTTCAGAGGCAGTGATGCTTCACATCAGTGTGCAAAGGGTGTCTTAAGTAGAGCAGTCATGGCAGGACTGTGGCCACCACGGTGCATATCTCTTTATAAATATGAAGTGTGAGGAGAAGCAAACAGTGTAAGGTAATACAACCTGCAGTGCTCCAGGTTCTAGGCAGTAGAGTAGTACCTCTAGTGAGTGATATGAAATCCTGGATGCTGTTATGGGTAAAAATCCTTCAGCATTTAATTGTCAAAAGTCTTGTCTTGCGCAAGATCAGAGTTAGCTCAATTGGGTAAGAGCTGATGTAAAAGGATAGGAAAGGAATTAGGTGGCAGCTCTCTGAAAGAATGGAGAGCAGAATCTATGTGCATCATTTTCATGACCCTTCTGGGATTGCCACCAGGTAGGCCTGATGGATCTAGTAATCATGGCTTAGACTGTTACCTCTGATGACTACTATGCTATTGCACCCTTTCGCTCAGGGTTGCTGCTCCCCCAGCAGTGATGGGAGATCTGAGCTGCGTTCCAACCTGATCTCTTAGGATCCTATCAAATCTTATCCGTGTCAGCAGTAACTCAGGCACATGCACGTTTTCTTCAACCAGCGCTGCCATGGGGCTACCGTTCATGGCACACAGGTGGAGCAGGCAGCAATTGAAGCTTCCACAAACTTTCTTTCGTTATTGTTGTGCAAGAGTGAGAAGCCTTCAATTAATTTGCTGCCTTAATTGGTCTGAATTAATCCATTGTGCAACTCTATTAACTTCAACTGACCCTTTAACATCATTAAAATTATAGAAAGGTATTGATATTTCCCTAATGCAGTCAAGTTGTAAAAGGGAGTCACACTAATTTTTTATGTAATGGAACTAAAAATCTGCATGTACCTTATTTTCTGTTTTGTTAATATATTCTCTCAAAGCAGTGACTATTTTAGCTTGCAGCAGTGGGCTTCTGTACATAGCAAACTCATTGATTCCTTTGCAAAATGATGTTAATTTGTCTGTTAAGAGCCAAAGGTTTGCTTGCAGTTTATGTAGACAATATATGCTCTCAGACATAGCTGGTAAGCCAGTAGTGTTCTAATGGCAAACTAAAAAAGTAGGTATTTTTTACCTGTTTGAAGCAGCCAAAGATGAAAATGATGTTTTGTCCAAATTAGAATGGATTTCCTGTTTACATGTAACTGCAATGTTCTGCAAGGGGAACTATTTAGGAAGAATTCTGGAAGGTTTTTGGAACTACTACTACTTCTATCAAACTTTCTAAACCAAGAGGAAAATCTCATGTGCGTACTACTGTGAGCAAGTTTTCCTTTGTATGTCCTATGCTGAAAAACAAGATAATCTGGTTGGTTGGTTGATCTCAAGTTCCTTGCACTTATTAGTATTATTTTTCTCTTTAAGAAATACTCATTCAGCATGAATAGACTTTAATTTTCAGTGGTCTTAAGTTACATTTGTGCTGGGATTTTTGTTTTAAATTGTCCGTTCTTTAAAAAGATGGAGAATTGAAGACCCACACCCTGTATCAGGATCCTGAGTGATGAATCTATATTAGTTTTACAGAGTCTACTGAAAAAAAGAGTCACACAAAAAGTACTTTCAGCCATGTTTATTTATTGATCATCCTTTTAGTTTGGTGATAGTTTCCTGACACCATCCTTCAAGTCTCTCTTTCCTTGTGAGTATCTGCCTGACACTGTGACTGCTCACAGCCCTGGAGCAAAGCAGATCCTTTGAAAGCAACCTAAGAAACAACTTTTGAAGTGGGTATTTCCAGAATAACAGAACACTTAGGTATTTTTTTCTCGACCCCACAGACCTTGGTTGCTAGCTAAGATGCCTAGGGTTGAATGCAGCAAAAGCAGGAGAAACAAAAAATGGGATTTTGCCTGAGGCTAGCAGTCTTTTTAAAGAGAATCTGGGGGTATGCTCGATCACTTCATGTGGTGCTATTACTGAAATGAAGAGGTCAGTGAGTCTCTGCTAACTGCTATATGAAGATGCTTCTTTTGAGCTGTCACAGCCTCGGACAGTTCCTGTCCAGTATCTGAGTTAGCTGTAAAACTGTGCTTGACTTCGCAAATGCAAGGGTTGATATAAACCTTTTCTATTCTCCCTGCCCCTCCCTTCCTTCCCCCCCTCCCCCCTTCCCCCTCCGTTTTAAGTCAGAGATGTGGATAAGGGGAAGCCTCATGTTCTCACTCTGTTTAGCTCTAGACTAGCCACCATAAGTTAACAGACCTCTATGTCCCTCAGTGCCAAAGTAACTAAGTAAACTCCTGGTTTAGGACCTCAGATGTCAAGGATGTGCCACCACCATTTGCCTGATATGCTGATTCATTTTTACCTCTTTCCATCTTGAGGCAGTGGAACCAGCTATGTTTGCAAAGCACACAGTAGTAGAAAGGTGCATCTAAGACTTACTACTAGCTCTTTTCTTCCTGGCATCTGAAAGTGGATGGCACGTTGTGTCTGCTGCTTGCAATGCCCTTATTCCTGGCTTTGCTGAAAATGTACTCAGGGTGTTTCTTCAGGATAGCTTGTCCTATAGGTGGAGATTTGTCTGTGTCCTGTAAGTGAATGTGGAGAGGCTTTTATTCAGCTGTGTAAGCAAGCATTTCTTGCAGAATGTGCCATGGAAATGGCAAGGGCTGCATCCTAGTCTGTGGAAAGACCTTCGAACTCTGGTAGGGTACTGAGGAGGGAAAATAGGAGGCTGCTGGGAGGATTGTCATTCTCAATTCCACTTCCAGTTGAGAGAGGTAACATGGAGTAAAGACCCGTCTCCCTTTTTTCTGTCTATTAGCTGTTTCAGTCCAAATAATAATGAAAAAACAACTATTCTCTTGCTATCTTCTTCACTTTTACTGTTGTTTTTTTAAAGAAAAAAATACTATTTGGTTCAATATGAAGTCTGCACATTTATTTCCATCAGATGTATGTGAGATTCTTCTTATCATCCCCCCATCCCGGTAACTGGTAATGCAGAAAATGCTTTGGTGGAAAATCAAGACAGCTGTTGTTTCTGCCAGTCTGTAAATGATACATGACAAGTCGGTGTAGATATTTAGATTTCTAATATATTTCTTTGAATGCATTGCTAGTCCAGACTCTACTTCTTGTTCTCTTCCTGCTTATTATAGATGATATATTTGTCACCAAAAGCTGTATTCCAACAATTCTGTGAATTCGTTTTGTTTTCTGCAAATATTTATGTCAACAGAATCAAAGCACCAGTGACTGTCACTGAATAAGTAGTTGTGTTGTACATGTAAGGATAGAGAGCAAACATTCCATAAAAAAGAGGAATACATGTGGTCGTTCTGTATCATAAGATTGTAGGATAACTCAAGTTGGAGAGGACTTCCAGAAGGCACTAGTCCAACTTACTGCTAAAAGTAGAATGGAGGCTGTAGAACCTCTCAGGGTAACCTGTTGCAGTGCCTGTCATCGGGGAGGGAGAAGCCTGAACCTCTCTTGTTCCAACGTGATTGCACTGTGTGATGTAATAGATTACCTCTTTCTTAAACTTGTTGCTAGTTTTTGACAGTAGCAGTGGGGGTATGTAATGGAAATACAACACTGTATTTGTTCCTGCTGCGTGGGGCTGGAAGTATTCACAGTATAAAGTGCATCCACATAAGGTTAAAGTTGGTTCTCTGTGAAGAAGTGGAAGGCTGGTGAAACAGTTCTGATGTTATGGTTACTAGTTACCCTCTTTTGCTTCTGGAAAGATCATGTAAATTGTGTAAGTGTGCCTGATAAATGATATCAGTGAACCGATCCAGTTCAGAAATAGAGAATTATTTCATTGTGATCAGTTTGTTCTGTGGCTAACAGCATGAGGATGTTAAAAGGGATAGAAAAGAGGAACTCTAGATTGGCTTTTCTATCAGTAAAGGGATAGGAGGAACTCTAGCTACAGGCTGTAAAGATTCTAAAGAAAGACAAGAACATTGAAAGAAGTGCAATGCACAAGATAAAACTGCAGCTGCATGCAGCTCTTACCTCAGAGACTGGCTAGGTAATCAATTTTGATTGATTGACATGCATTTTGGGAATAACTGCATCCATTGGAAAAGGAACTGACACTGGTGGAGTTTTCATGACCACAGTGAGCAGTTTATTCCTTGAGACTGTGGTGGAGACAGCATGAACGTAAAACTCAGTTTTGTTTGCAGATACTTACTTGTTACCATGCAACAAATTTAATTCACAGATCAACTTCCAGTTGTGGATTCTGATAAGTCTTCTATAGAGACAGAACAAAAAATCTGCTGTGGGTAGTACTGTGAAGCTGAGTTAATTATCTCTGTCTATCCCTCCTCAGTATTTCTGTATGAGACCTACCAAGGCTTAAATCATGAGGCTAATAAACGAGGCTCAAAGCATGAAGAGCTTCAGACAAGTTCAAACTTCTCATTCTGTTACCACTGAGCTGGATTCCTGTTGAAAGAGTTTGGTGCCTTTCTGACTAGAAGTGAATCGTTACTGATATAATCATCTGAGACATCACCTAATCACTTCTGCAGCATGTAAAACTAGCAAGAATGTGTTTCACTTTCTGCTAGGTAGTTATATTAAGATGACATGTTGATCCTAGAAAACATTTGCTGCAAAGATTTTTCACAAAGCAGTGACTGCTGTGCTTGAGAATATGTGGCTCATTAAATGGAACAGGAATTTCTTTCCTAAAAAAACGGAAAAGAGACCACAAGAAACTGGAAATCTAGGCTACAGGAGATATTGAACACACACTCGCAGTACAGCTTGGATAATGGGGTTCTGAATTATTGGGAATACTTAATCTAAGAAAGACAGGTAGCTTGGTAGTGAGCTAGTTGTGGTAAGCGCTGCTCTAGGGTCATCTGGTGAGTCCCTGTGCATCTCTGCAACAGAATAATCTCTGTTCACTTCACCTGAAAGGCAGGAGGAAGAATGGTATGGAAATAGTTTTACTGTAGTAGAATAACAGATACTATAATCCTAGTGTTGTTTTAGCTGAACAGTATAGGATCATCTCCCTGTTGCTTATTGCTTTTATTTTATTCCTCTTTAGATGTCTGATACCGTAAGAAATCATAAACACTTTCCTGTTTGTCTTGAGAGTCCAAATTCTCCTTAGTTATCTACATCAACTCTGCTGTTCTCTCCTTCTGTGCACAGAGGAACCAAGCACAGGAACTGCTGCTTTTTCATTACAGTTCTTGAGGACAGTGTAGTCTTGTCACAATTTACATTAGAATTAGCTTCTCAAAAAGCCATGTAGTGTGGGTATGAAATCAGTGCAACATGTGAATTTCTCCATGGCTTGTTGCTTTGTGACTAACTTACAGTGACTGTTTTTAGTTTATACTAATAACTACATCAGATAGTGAGAAAATGTACTAGATGGGCATTTATAAGTCAGTCGTGTTTACACTTGATTAATAATGTAAGTTTGATTAATTAAATGTAGTAGTCAAAAAGAAGTATCCATTTTTTTAATGCCCTGTGGTATCAAATGTGTCAGTACTTGTGCCTTAGAAATGAATTGCTTGGCTTTGGAGGATAGTTGGAGGCTGCTGTGACGTGAATGAGAGGACACTGCATGCGTCGCACGATAAGACTTGTGGAACTCATGCAGGCTGATAAGGGCAGATCCACAGCTCAGTGTTTTACTGAGGAGAGGTGCACATTTCTCAGCTACAAGCAGTGCTTCAGCTTCTTGTCTGCTGTGCGACCTGATGTGCAAGACTAACATCTGTGTCCCATATATTGTGTTACAGAATTGAAGGAAAGCTACCTTCAGGAGTGTATGAGTTATTGCTGAGGCACAGTGGGTGATGCAGACTAACGATCCTAATCCCCTGTGCCTCCCATTTGTAATCTGTATCTGATTTTGCTTCATCACACCAGTGGCACTAGTAGGATAGTTGGAAGCTTCTGCTTTACCAATGAGATGCATCTTCCCTGATTCTTCAAAGCCATCAGGAATCACAGCACAACACAAAAAACCAAACAAAATGCTAAAACATACTGAGCCCACTCTGAATCTAGAGCAGCTGTGGGATAGCCACCCCTGGGTGAAACAAACAATGTGGTTTCATGAAGAAAACTCTAGAATGGGACATGAAGATGCAGCAAAGGATTAATATTGCAAAGAATTGGATACAGATGAGCAAATATCCTGAATATCATGTGACTATGTCACATCAAGCTGTTAATCAGGCAGAACTAAATCAGATGCTCGAAGTCATTTACAGAACACTTTTGTTCTGAGGAGCTATAGTCTCTCTTCTGACTACAGAGTGATATCAATTACACTTACCCAGAACATGGTTTATTTCAGTATCTACCAGGCTGTTAAAAGTGTTATGAAAGAAAACTGTGCCACGGTAAAATTCAAGGGTGTTTGGGGTCTTGTTTTCCCCTTTATCTGGGAAAGCAACAGAGAGTCTGAAATTCCATCTTCAACTTTCCCACTCTTCCTTATTCCTGAAGTTAAATCATCTCTTCAGAATAGATATTTAAGTGTTACAGAGGCAAGTTGATGATAGACCTTATGATATGGTTCTGTTTGCAGTATTATAATGCTTTAATCTCTCGGTTCTTTCTTCAAGTGGTTGTAGCATGTGTACATGAATAGGTTTGGGAACGTACCATGCACTTTTGCATGATGTGCACGTTGAGCTGTAACAATCATATAGTTGCTGAATAGTGGGAATTAAGGCTGTCCAGGCCATGGAAAGATGCAGGGAAAATGAACACACTAGTTATGTGTCTGCTGGACATGGACCTTATCCTTTCCTGCCACCATGACAGTGTTGGATATGTGGTTTTATAAGTTCTGATGTCAGTGGGATGAATGTATCGAGCATAGAATATGGACATGTATATTCATTTAAAGAGGAAAAAAAGTGGATTTTCTTCTTTTTTGCTAAATCCCTGGAATGCATTACAGCAGTGTATTATCTGCCTCATCAGCAGTAAGGAGATGAGAGAGGGAAAATTGTCACTGAGGATGAGAAAAAGGCTGAGGTACTTAATGCCATCTTTGCCTCAGTCTTTAAGAGCCAGAGCAGTTTATTTCTGGGTGCTCAGCCCCTGGAGCTTGTAGACGGGGATGGAGATCAGAATAATCCCCTCATCATCCAGGAAGTGGTAGTCAATGACCTGCTATGCCAATTGGACACATACAAGTCTATGGGGCCGGATGAGATCCAGCTGAGAGTGCTGAGGGAGCTGGCAGAGGAACTGGACAAGCTGCTCTCTGTCATTTATCAGCTATCGTGGTCAACAGGGGAGGTCCCCCCCCATTGGAAACTTGCCAATGTGATCATTTTGTGCTGCCATCGGTT
>VZZY01017968.1:0-12706 GCA_013400335.1 Eurystomus gularis
GTGCCAACCACTTCTGAAGCAGCCCAAACTATCTTGTGTGCTGCCAGTATCTCCTTTTCAGCTGGAGTATAGTTGGCTTTGGAGCCTTTGTATCCATGACTCCAGAAGCCTAGAGGTCAGCCTCGGGTCTCCCCGGGTGCCCTCTGCCAGCGGCTCCAGGTAGGACCATTCTTCCTGGCTGTGGTGTAGAGCACGTTTTTAATATCTTGTCCTGCCCAGACTGGCCCAAGGGCTACTGCCTGCACAATCTCCCATTTAATTTGTTCAAAGGCATGTTGCTTCTCAGGGCCCCATTCAAAATTGTTCTTCTTTCGGGTCACATGGTGGAGTGGGCTCACAATCTGGCTGTAATCTGGGATGTGCATCCCACATTCCCACAGCGCCCAAGAAAGACTTGTGTCTCCTTGTTATTGGTTGGCAGGGACATAGCTGCAATCTTGTTTATCACATCCATTGGGATGTGGCAACGCCTGTCTTGCCATTTTGTTCCTAAGAACTGAATCTCCTGTGCAAGCCCCTTTACTTTGTGTTATGGTGAAACCAGCCTTCAGGAGAATTTCAATTATCTTCTTTCCTTTCGAAAAACTTCTGCTGTGTCCCCCCATACAACGATGTTGTCAGTGTACTGCAGGTGTTCTGGAGCCCCACCTTTCTCCAGTGCAGTGTGTATCAATCCATGGCAAATGGTGGGCTGTGCTTCCACCCCTGGGGCAATCGATTCCAGGCATACTGGATACCCCTCCAAGTGAATGCAAACTGTGACCTGCACTCTGGTGCAACAGGGATGGAGAAAAACCTGTTAGTGATATCAGCTGTGGCATACCACTTGGCTGCCTTCGACTCCAGTTCGTATTGCAGCTCTAGCATGTCTGGCACGGCAGCACTCATCGCTGGCATCCCTTCATTCAGGCCACGGTAGTCCACTGTCAGTCTCCGCTCACCATTAGACTTTCTCACCGGCCATATGGGGTTGTTGAAGGGTGAGTGAGTTTTGCTAATCATCTTCTGGCTTTCTAGTTGACAGATCAGCTGTTGGATGGGCAGCATGGAATCTTGGTTGGTGTGGTACAGAATAGCCTGGCTGTGGATCCCTCCAAGCTCCTGGTGAAAATCAACCCTATCCTAGCCAAACCAGAACAACATCTTACCATGCCTATGTGTTCCGTACCTGGGAGCCTGGTGATAAGATTCTGACCCTGGTAGTCCATCAGTCAGTCATTGTAGTGGGTTAACCTTGGCTGAGCACCAGGAGCCCACCAAGCCGCTCTATCACTCCCTCTCCTCCCTCACCCCCCCCACCCCATCCTTTCCTCTCCTCCTCAGCAGAGCAAAAAGGGGAAGGAAAATAAGATGGAAAAAAAACCCTGTTGTGGGTAAAACAAAAGCAGTTTAATGATAACAAAGCAAAGCTAAGCAAAATCCGTGTGTGGAAGCAAAGAAAAACAAAGATTTATTCTCTACTTCCAATCAGTAGGTGATGTCTGGCCCCTTCCTAGGAAGCAGGGCTCCAAAGCATGTAGCAGTTGCTCCAGTGGACAAAGGATGGTCTCCCCTCCTCCTCCTTTTCCCTAGCTTTATAGTCGAGCAGGCATCATATGGTATGGAATATCCCTTTGGTCAGTTCAGGTCAGCTGTCCTGGTTGTGTTCTCCCAAGATCTTGCCCACCCCATCCCACAGCCTTTGTGCTGTACGAGCACTGCTCAGCAGCAGTCACAACACTGGTGTTTTATCAACACCCTTCTAGCTCCCAGCACAAAAACACTGCACCATGAGGGCTGCTATGGGGAAAATCAGCTCAGCCAGACCCACTACAGTCATCCATAAGAACATGGGTTAGAATCACTGTAATAAAAAAAATAAAACAACAACAAAAAAAACAAACCACTTTTCTGACACACCGCACTTGATTATTTTTGAAACTAGAGGAAAAAAGTCTAAATAATGGTGGCGTCTCTTGTGATTTAGAGCTGGCAGCTGAAAAGAATCAGGAGTGACTGTTTTAGTCTTCAATGCAGCATGATAAATCTTATTAGTTGAAGCTTTAGCAATGTGTTTTATCTTTGGTGTTATCTGTATCTACCAGCGTAACTTTTACAGTCAGTATTGGACAACATTTTGTCAAAATCATAAAAACTGGTTTTTTTCTAGATGTAATAATACCAGCTCATTGAATGCTTTTCTATGGGACTCTTTTTTCTTACTGGTAAGGTCTTTTTAATATTTTGAAATGAAAGTAGCGTTGAGAATCCAAAGCAAGTCTAAAGATTTTCTATCTGTGTTAGGATGTGGTAATATGAAGTTGAAATATAATCTTCTAAGATGACCTCTTTGAAACAGTGGAAATAAGTTCTTAAAAAAAAAAGCCTATATATTGACAGGTTTTAAAAGCAATCTAAACTGGTTGAGGATAAAACTGCCGTTACAGGAATAATTCGGTGAGGATAGATTTTAGTGGCTTGCGTGACGTCTTTGTTGAAGAATTTTGGTATAAAAGAGCAAAGGATGCACCTCTCTAGAGACTGCTGTGAGGAGTGCTATAAACCTGGACACAGAGCCTTAATAGTAAGAAAGACCAAAAAGTGAAGAAGGGCTCTCTCAGTGGAAACTCTTTGAAGCAAATGTCTTTTGAAAGCCTTTCAGAGCAGGATGAAAAAAATATGCACCTGTAATACAGCTGGTTGAAAACATATAGAAGAACTGAATTCTTAAAAATGTGAAAAAGAATAATAAACAAAAACCCCACCTAGTTAGTAGCCATAGGCAAATCTGAGTTGGGTATCCAGGTGCAGCTGGCAGAAGTGCAGTGTGTGTGTGTGTGTGAAAATACGTTGGTATTCCCTTTTTGTACAATTAGGCTTTCCTATTTTTTTTCTGTCTGATATGCTGCCTCCTACACTAAATGCAAATAAATCTCATGCCTAACACCTCTTGTAATGAATATTAGTTACTGTGTTTATCTCATTCATTAAGAGGGCCTTAATGTGAATTAATCTCGAGATTTATCAGTTCTATTCTCATAATTATTTCTTATGTTCCTGTGCTCTTCAGTTGAATGAGGAGGTGACTAATGAATCCCTGGCTTCTGGCTGGCCCAAGAGTAGGTGTGTGTGAGACAGAAGATGCCTCAAGGAATTTATCTTCCTTCCACTGAATTATGTTACCATATAGAGTTAGTCTTGTCTCCTGCAAGATTCACTGCTTCACACTGATGTCTTCAAGGGGCAGACAGAGGTGAATAAGGATAGAAGAGGTCTGGCAGTGGCTTCAGCTACTACAGAGCAAAGCTGCTTAAATATGCAAGAAAGCTTCTGCTGCGTTGTCATCCAGGAGAGATGTTCCTCCTATTGCAGGTCAATGCTTGCCAAGCACGATCTTTACCTGGGGAGTATTTTAGAGGATAAAGTGGTATGAAAAGTTAGAAATTATATTAATGGCAAAATAATTACAGCATCGTTCTTCTAACCAAAATTTTTATTAAAAAAAATTCTCATGTCTTTGCCCATGTTGTCCTTTTAACTATAAAAACTCTTACATCTTAAGGCTAAAAGGAAATATTACAGTCATGCAGTGACACAAACTGAAAATCTAGAATGAGAGATTTTATCGCTATGGACAGTGTTAGGCTCATGATCTGATGGGTGAGACTGACTCTTTCAGTTCAGATCTTTCCCTGATGATCTTATTGCTGTCATCTTAATGCCTGTAGAGTTGCTCTGCCTGAAACACTTCCATCATTTTTCAAATTTCTTTGCAGACAATGAAGATAATTTCTTCACAGTGAATGATGTTCGTAAAGTGAATACTGAAAGGAGAAAGGTGAATGTAGAAATACAGAGGGAACCTCTTCAGTAGGTGATACAACTAATGAATATTTTTAATGATGACCATTGTATGTTCTTTGTCTCATCTGTAGAATTCAGTCTCTTGTGTTTGTTAAAGTTCAGGAAAGGGACCACTTGATGTTGGAAGATGGACCATTAGGGAAATTTGTGGTTGAATCAGATTTTATAAAAGCCCGTACTGAGCTCCTCATTTCTAGTTTCTTTTTGTTGATTGTTCAACATCGTGGACGGGAGGGATCATAATGGGTGGAGAGAAAGACTTGAGTATAAATATCTGCTTTGTAGTAACATCCCTGACTGCTTTTACTGAAAACTGTACCACAAAGTACTATTACTACAATAATACTGAGCACTTCTGCTGCAAAAGAGGCTGACCTGGATTCCAGGCTATGTGGGAGTTGAGGGAAGTTCTGTTCAGATCCAGCTCCAGAGTTTTTGCGTTAACCAGTGAAATCAGTTATATGGTGTCAGGTCAGATTACTCATTCCTCCTGTGAAGTTTACTAGATTCCAGAATCTCTGCAGATATGGGGATCAGGCCCAGCAAGCAAGGGTTCATGAAGGGCAGGTCCTGTTTGACCAACCTGATCTCCTTCTACGACCGGGTAACCTGCCTAGTGAATGAGGTTTAACAGAGCCAAGTGCTGGGTCCTGCACTTTGGTCACAGGAACCCCTGGCAACACTACAAGCCTGGGGAAGTGTGGCTGGAAAGCTGTCTGGTGGAAAAGGACTTGGGGGTGCTGGTGGACAGCTGGCTGAACATGAGCCAGCAGTGTGCTCAGGTGGCCAAGAAGGCCAACGGTACCCTGGGCTGTATCAGCAATGGTGCGACCAGCAGGAGTAGGGAGGTGATTGTGCCCCTGGACACAGCACTTGTAAGACCACACCTGGAGTACTGTGTCCAGTTTTGGGTGCCACAGGAGAAGAAGGACATTGAGGTGCTGGAGCTGGTGCAGAGAAGGGCAACGAAGCTGGTGAGGTTACTCTTCTCCTGAGTAACTAACAACAGGAGGTAATGGCCTCAAGTTGCACCAGGGATTTAGATTGCATATCAGGAAGAAGTTCTTTACTGAAAGAGTGGTTAGCTACTGGAACAGGCTGCCCAGGGCAGTGGTGGAGTCACCATCCCTGGAGGTGTTCAAGAAACAAGTAGATGTGGCGCTTTGGGACATGGTGTAGGGGTTAGGGAGTTGTTGGGATGAAGGTTGAACTAGATGATCCTAGAGGTCTTTTCCAACCTAAATGATTACATGATTCCCATATGTTTTAAATAATGTGAACAAGCCTTTAGATGTCTATATAATGCAGGATGCAGCATCATATTTAGTAACCAAATGACAATTCCAACATATTGAGTGCATTTTTAAAAAGAAATTTGAAAGCCTGAAAAAAACCAAAACCCAACAACTTTGTTTTCTTCCTGGTACAATTTTATTATGTATGATGCCTGAATTACACACTAAATGTCTCTTGTAAAATAAGCTTGCTTTCCAAAGTGTTTGGTGACTGAAAAGTGGAAATATATTCTTGTTTAATCACACAGAGCTGTGTTCTTTCGCATACAACTATCTTTATATTTGTCTTGATCAATGATTTGGGCCACTTGAATTTGTTATCACTCGAGTATATTCCCTGTTCTCATTTGAGTCCTTGTCTGTCATCTAAACATATTTGTAGTTTCAGAATGTATTTTTCCCCGGTCTTTTTTTTACAGATGTAATTTGGAGACCTAGACGTTTGTGTAATGATACAAAACAACAAAATTCACATGATATAGGAAAGATGTCATTTTCCTTTTCACAACTGCATATTTTCTTTTCCAGGTTTGATAAAATGCTGCTTTAATGCTCAGATGTGTTTGCAGCACTATGTGGTTGGGTATCTCTGATTATGTTCAAGTGTGTGGTGTTTGGCCAAGTAAGGGCTATAAGTACTCTGTGAAAGAACATTTATTATACTCTGGAAAATAGAGTTCTCGCTGACATTCCTGGAGGTTCAAATGTTCTCTTGATGCGGTGGATGACCTCCTCTTGCACATACGTGTGATTACCTGCACCTGTGAGGTAGATGTCTATTGTATCTTTGTGTACTTGCAGTAACAACGTGTGTTTTATGTGTTTGTATAGCAAGTCTGCATAGAAATACAGCTAGCCTGTATATTTTAATACACTGTGTGTGTGAAAGTTGATTGGGAAGCAGGCTTCTCATCCTGTGAAGATTATGCTGTTTCAAACTATGTTCTGAATCAGGGCAAAAATTAGAAACCTGAAAATGGTAAGGCTATTTTCTAGATATTTTTGTTTAAGAACAGCCAGACTTATTCTAAGAATGAAACAATTAAACAAAGTGGAAACACTACTTTGTAGAAAATGAAAGTTTCAAATGTATTATAGTTTTTAAATCAAATATTTAAATTTTACTTAGATTCAAAAGCACTTCCCTATCACATTTCACTGCAGTTGGTGCACAATCTGGTTTTGATAGTGTTTGCATTCACAGGACATATTTCTTATGACCTGTCATGACAGACAGGAGAGTAGTTTCCTTCTCTGGATGTGTGGGTGCAAAGTCATGTTTCACTTTTCACTGTTTTTCACGTAGAGCCTACGAACAGGCAGGGGTGAGTGTGCCCAATGCCATTTGATCGCCTCTTCTGCCCAGCTGAGATGGATCCCTCCCTACAATAGCTGTCTAGCTGGAAGTTTCTACTGCAGCTTGCAGAGCCTATTTGTATATAAAGTGCTTTTAAACACCTGCAAGGTGCGATCATCTTCTCTGAGGACTTAATGATTGTAGCTACTATAGGAGGGAATGCCTGGTTTTTTTCCATATATGATAAAAAGGCTGTTGGAGGAGGATGGTCTGCAGCCTCTGGATGGTTCGTCTTCATTCTTTGTTTTTGAGAGTATCCAATAAAACCTTCACCTCACTTCAGTCTGGCCGTGAGAATTTGTTGAGTTCTAACAGAATGGGGCTGGATTCTGCCATAAAGCCATTTCATTGAAAATTTTAAAGCCAGATTTAAATCACACCATTATAATTTACTGTGTACTTATGTAGCTTATGATTTATTTTTTAAGATGTCACATCACAGCTGAACAATTTGATTTTGTTTAGTTTATCCTTAGTCTGTGTAATTTGTAAGTGTGTATTTGCATGAATAATTACCTCTGAATAAGCTAAACCAAGTAGGCTGGCAAATACAGATTACTGTTTCTCCTTAGGAAAGTATGATCAATGTGACTTTATACTTCAGGGACTAATGCTACTAAATATCTTTGCAGTTAACTCTTATAAAGAAGGGGATATAAATAATATTAAACACATAAGAAAGAATCATTAGAATGTAAATTTTTGCCACTAGTGAGGTGACAAATGATCAACACTGTTTAATGAAAGCTGGAAATTAATAACATTTCTGATAGGGTTTTAGGCATCAAATTATATCATGTCCTTCAATGTTTTATAACCAAAGCAATGTTCTTAGATATTTTAAAATAAATAAATGTCAATTTAATATGGATGAAAATAGGAGTGTTTTATTTCAGAATACTTGAAAAGCTAGATTTGTGTTAAAATCTAATTAGAAATTATGAAAAACATAGATTCGTTGTTTGGATATCTTGCTGGATATCATGAATTAAGAAGTTATTCAAGTATTAGTTTTGTCTTATGCTAAAGAGAAACTCAAATAA
Organism: Eurystomus gularis; assembly: GCA_013400335.1. NCBI lineage: Eukaryota > Metazoa > Chordata > Aves > Coraciiformes > Coraciidae > Eurystomus > Eurystomus gularis. The sequence continues at coordinate 7,539 of VZZY01017968.1, forward strand.
TGGGATTTGGGACAGAGGGTGAGGGGTGGAGTATGAGTGAACTAAAACAAGGAAAAACAAAGTTGAAAATAGATATAGAGGGAGGAGTCTACAGGATGAGCATTGGCAGCAGGGAACTGAGCTACGTCAGCTCAGATTTAACTGGGGCTCTGTAACCATGAAATACAGAAGAGATTCTTTTCTGTAGGCTATAAAAAGGCTTCAATCTTAATTCAGTCTCCCTGGGAGTTGGTGGGAAAAAAACCCTTCTATAAGCTGTAAAACGCGAGCAAGCAAACAAGTTAAACCCCAGCATCTTTCTGAAAAAGATACTGGAACAGCAAAAGCAACCTGTAGGAGAAGCTTCAGTAGAGCCCTGCCTGGAGTGTCCTGGACAGACAGGATGAGGGGGAAGAGGGAGCATGTAACGTGTCTGTGACTGAATTCAGTCTGCAAGGCCAAACTCTATCCATCTGAGGTTAAGGGATGCCTTTTTTTCTTCCTGTTTTGGTACAAATTAGAGTCTTAGCTGTCATGGTAATGTAGTGTGCAATTTTATATAGTAAAAACTAGACACAAAGAATCATTTTTGACTGTAAGCAGACACTGTGAGTCATATTGAATGGCACTGGAATTTTATTGTATGAATAGGAATATTGGTGTAAAAAAAAGAAAATTTCTGGAACAAGGTACTAACAACCTTAGAAAAAAAGTCATAAATCTGAAGAGGAGCACTTGCAGTTAAAACCCACTAGTTATTTTATGACCAGCTAATTATTTAGTGACCCTGCACACACCTATGTTGCTATGTGGAGCAATATTGAAGTGTTGTGATTTAAATCTGCCCAGACATTGTTGGTCAGGTGCATCTCAGTTTTGTAATGGAGCAAAATCAGCTTCAGTTAATCCAGATATGTAATGATTCGCTTTTTGGGGCTCAGACAGCATGTTCAAATTCATTGAACAAATAATCTCCTTTTGGCTTGCTTCACACAGTTGTATGGAAATATGTTAAGTTATTCTTTTGCAAGTCATAAGATTATTTTTTTTCATTCCAGTTTTCTAATAAGGCATGAAAAGAAGCTCAGGGATAGGGAATCCTGTGCTACTAGAAATAGAGTCTGTGTAAGTAGTGTCCAAATTTGGCCAAGAAGGTAGGGGAATTTACTTTCAATATACAGTTTAGTCATTTGAGGATATCACTGAGGCATTTCTGTGTAATTACTGCAAATTTGTCTTCAAGATTTCCCAGACAGTTTGGGAATGGGCAAGTTTCGTAGGACACACAAAACACTGAGTAATATTTTCTAAAAGAAGATGGCATGCTTGGATTTTCAGGCCCTATGCCAAACTTTTCATAAAGAAAATCGAGATCAAAAGCTCACCAGGGGATTTCAAAGGTAGTGTTATTTTGAAACTATTGTAAACAATAGACTTTGCATGAAAACTGACTTCTAAAGAAAGGAATTTTTGTTTTGTAGCAAAAGCAGGTTTATAAAAATTATTCTTTCATATGAAAAAAGCACTGAGAACTCTCCTCTTAAAAATAACTCTCAAATTCTGCCTCAAGTTCTTTCCTGATTTGTTTGTGTCTTGTGTCTGGCTTGTCTTTATCTTATTGAATTATACACTTGGTCATGCCTTCTCAGATCTTTTCTGATAATGCTAAACCTAGTAACATAAAATGGAACTTACTGCACTTGCAGTTGGCTTCAGCGAGCCCTGACCACGAAGGAACAGCCTGACAGATCCTTTTCATACCAAGTGCCATTACTGTAAAAAGAAATCAATAGTTAAGCACATTACTTAGTTCAACCTTCAGCACTTCATTTGAACTAGAGATGGTCATCAGATGCATGTCACAAACCCACAAACACAGAAGGTCTTTCTCTGTCCCTCTTTTTGTTTAGAACCAAGTGAAGGACAAAGTTTGGAAGATAACTTTGAACATTAGCATGTCTATAGAAATATAGTAAGTATATTATATTATATAGATGGATATGGCCTTTTATTTTATCTTGGGCTTGCTATTTTGGACAACAAAGAAAGCTTGGGTGGTAGCAGTTGCAGGGAGACAGCTGTGGTTGCCTGATTGTTGGAGGGATGCCTTTTGCTGCAAGGGGAGCAGCAGCTCCTCTCAGAAAGCGTAGCAGTTCACACTGACAAATGATTTGGCATACTTGGACACAGCTCTGTTATCTCCCCTTTCTTCCTTTTCTCTAATTTTAAAGAGCTATTTTATGTTTTCAGCTTTCTTTGCATTTGTTGATGTCCAGCTTTGATCTACAGCCAGCTTGCGTTTACTTTTATGCTCTACTGAATGCTGCCTTCAGCTTCAATTTCAGAGCTGTGCAAATAATATAGCGAAGTGTTTAATTAAAGTTCGCCTCCTGTCTTGATTGCAGACTGCTGTCTTCTTAGATACAATTTGCAAATATATTTTGGAGTTTTTACTTGAGGCAGGATGACTAGTTGAAGGTTATTTAGTTGTGATTGATCATGCATTGGATGTTTATTATCTTTCTTTTGTGAACAACCTGAAAATAGTGGCTGAATGTTGAAAAATAAAGGCCATTGGTTGAATTAAAGACAGGGACGAAGTAGGCCTGAACAGTCACCCAACTGTCATGATGATACTCCTGGAATTACATATGTGCCTTTTGGAGAAATTGCCTTAATTCTGAGGAATAAGAAATTCTAAATACATTCTATACATGGCATTTAATGTTTAGTTTTCTTCAATACTTGGAATTTCTCTACGTCAGCCGTTTCTGACACTCTTCTGGGGGCAGGTCAGAACTGGCAGGAATATGAGCTTGACTGTGCTACTGAATATCCATCATTTTCACAGCTGCAGCTTCTACGGCCTGAGCTGCCAAATAGTTTGTGTAGAATCTGTTCATTAATATGAGTCAACAGATTGGTATTTGATAAAATATATTCATAATTTGAGGTTACTGAACTGTGGCACTAACAACCAGTAACATTCAGAAGAGAAGATTTTTCACCACAGCCATTTGGTATGCTACTTTTGGTTTTGTTTTCTGCATAAGTTTACACCTTTCAGATAAGATTTCCTTGAGATTGCTCAGTGCCGACCTTAATGTATTCTCTTAAGAAAGAGTAGTAACACTCTGCTGGGGCATGGTGCTTTTCTATCCAGGGATTCCCAGCTTTGATAGCTAAAGCAGATGCAATTAAGAGCTATCTGTATTTCAGTGGTTGTGAGAAACATGCCTTCCTGGCTTTGAGTATTTATTTGAGTATTTATTTTTTTTTTCTCTGTGGGTTTTTCCCTTAATCTTTTTCCTGTCTTGTGTGCCCCTGGCAAATTAGCCACAATCTGCGTCTTAGCTAGTCTATTGGGTGCAGATGTATAAGACTGTTATTAATTTATTTTCCTCTGTCAAGTGAACTGAATGATAGCAGTGTGATATGACAAATGCATTTCTGTTATTATTTGTGACCTAATTGTTTTCTAATACAAGCAAAGTTTTAAAATACTATCCAGCATCTTCAAGACCTCAGCTGCCACCTGCTTCATCCAGTTATTCATACTTTTCCTTCCCAAGACCTGTCTTACTCTTTTTCATCCATGACTGGATGAAGTGTGCTGTTTTGTTCTAATTTATTTTGGAAATATGCAGAAGAAATTAGGAAAAGATTCTTGACTGTCTTGATTGTGGCATTTTCAGAGTGCTTATCTTTTCTGTTTTGGGGGGATTTTATCATAGTTTTTAAGATGGAATGCTTACTACTCATTGAACATCATCTGGGACTTCGAAAGTAATAAGTCTAACATAAAATAATTACTTTATCTAAAAATGTTCGTTTTATTACCTACCCCTACTTTGTTCCATGCATGGGGGAATACTACTGAACTCCATATTGCACATTGCAATTTGTTCCTAAATAGTCCTATCATTCAAACAGCATAGCATGAAACATTTCAAAGAGTAAGTACCTAATTCAAATGGATAAAACATCTAATTCTGTAGCAGTTTCCCAGTTTTAGGGTAAGAGGATTTACCCTTGCATATCTAAACCAAGAACACAAGTGCTCTTTTTCAGCACCTGATAAAAGGATGAGTTCTCTTTTGTTTTCAACAGAATTATTCTACCAAAAGAAAGCAATTTATCAAATATGTGTAGCTGGGGTTGGAGTATCTTGCTTCTATAAATCTGGAATTTGTAAAATGAGGATTATGTCATGTTGTATGCATTTCTAAAAAAGAAAAAATAAATAATAGAAAAATTAATCCATTAGTTTTTGGAGGTGTTAGGAATGTTGTGACTAGAGCAGTACTTTATGCAACATAAATGGACTATTAACTTCTCAGTGGATTATTGAGAGGGTGTAGCACTCTTTGGATTCAATAGAATTCTTTAATGTTATTTGAAAGATATATTTTTTCAATATTTTATTTTGTGCGAGAAAGAAAGGGTCAAATTAGTTGAGCACCCATGTATTAGATCTAGTGTTGCTCTACTGTATTTGATGAGATACCAGACAGTAAGGTAGATATTGTGGTGGGAGTTTGTTACAGACCCGCCAATCAGGATGATGAGATTGATGAAATACTCTACAAGCAGTTGGGAGAGGTTTTGCATTCACTGCCTCTTGTTCTTATGGGGGACTTCAACTTCCCAGATCTGTGCTGGGAATATAATACAGCAGAGGGGCAATAGTCTCAGAGGTTCTTGGAGCGTGTAGATGATAACTTTCTGATGCAGCTAGTGAAGGAGCTGACTAGAGAAGATGCTCTCTTAGACCTGCTGCTTGTGAGCAGAGAAGGACTTCTAGGAGATATAGTGGTTGGTGGCTGTCTTGGCCTTAGTGATCATGAAATAATAGAGGTTTTTTTATTGGAAAAGTAAGGAGGGGGGGTTAGTGGAACCGCTACCTTGGAGTTCCATAGGACAGACTTTGGCCTGTTCGGGAGGCCTGTCCCTTGGGAGGCTGTCCTGAAAGGCTGGACAGACTTCAAGAAGGAAATCACAAAGGTGCAGGAACAGGCCATCCCCACATCTCAAAAGAGGGACAAGTGGGGAAGAAGACCAGCCTGGATAAATAGAGAGCTTTGGCTGGAAGTTAGGAACAACAGGATAGTCTATAGCCTTTGGAAAAGGGGGCAGGCCCCTCGGAAGGGCTACAAGGAGGGAGGATATGCAGGGAGAAGATTAGAAGG
>VZZY01017969.1:1084-22755 GCA_013400335.1 Eurystomus gularis
AAGTAGAACAAAAAAGGAAAGGCTAATCCTCATGCAGAGGAAAAGATGAAGGTCCAAAAGAGAAACAGAAAACTTCTTGGCAATGGTACTCCTCAGTCCTGTAAAATGATAGAAGTTGCAAAGTATCAACAACCACAGATTTTATCTCTTAAAGGTGGATTATTCCGCATACACAGGATGCTGCAAAACCTTGTCCACATCCAAAAGGAAACGGGGCTGCTCACTGTGCTTCTTTTTCCCAAGTGTAGATCAAACCCTCGATCAAATCCTCCTGATAGACTTGGAGCGTTAGACAGATATATCTCTGCTTCTCAAAATATTAGTGAATCAGTACAGATGCATATGAGAAATATTCATTTTATTATAACATTATTTGCAACTAAACAGGATTACATCCCAAAATACAAACTTGCACACTGGGAAGATTTGACAAATAAATAAATTGAATTTAAGAAAAAAAAACAAACCTGGGAATAAGAGAACTCTTACTGCAACATGTTACATACAGCTTTTACTAATAATTTTCTAACACTTGGTGTTTATATTAAAAAGTAACTATCTGAATATTAAAATAATTTTAAATTTGTTTCAATAAACCAAATTGAATAACACCTATTAGTCTGCAAACTACAAATATCCTCTATCAGATTACATATAGGTCAAAACCAACAAAGTTTTTACGCATCTTAATATATTTTGAGGAATACGAAAATATGAAAAATAGGGATAAAATATGGCAACAACTATTACTGCAGACAATGTATAGAAACGAACAACTTATCATCCTAATTTAACCAAATTATAAAAGTTTAAAACTAAAATTTACCAGCATTAAGATATGATTGATACACAAAAAGCTAATCACAGAAAATACTTACTGAACCACACAGAATTTTAACTTACATAAAATATATTTTTAGTTTAAGAAATCTGTGTAACTATATTGTCAATCAAATAACCTAAAATATTAAGTCGTCATTGCCCTTTTAAATCCTTTCAACTAGAATTCCCTAATTGTTCCCTCACTTTATCTCACTGTACCAGTAAGTAAATAAATTAACAAAATAGCTTTTATCGCACAGAATAACCTTTTAACTGAAGGATTATCTCTGGTTTATTTTTCATTTCTTTCTCTGCAGATAGCAGTTCATGCCTCATTGATTAGTTTGCTGAGGTGGTGACCAGAAATGAAAACAAGGTCTCTCTGATATTGCCAAGACCTGTAAATATATTTTTTAAAAAGGCACCAAAGCTAACACGTTATGCTTCCAGAATTCAGTTTCTGAGACATTGAGATTCAATGGTCAGGAGAGGTTCATTTATTCCCATCAGCCTGTGCCAGGATGCAATTCCACTATACAAAAATGTCAGCTCTGTGGTTTGGTACTGATTTGCTTCTCATTTATACTTTTACAGGATTTTCCTTTTTCTTTCTTTTTTTTCTCATTAAGTTTCACTCTTAAAATGAGCCGGCACCCTAATGATAAAATGTACAGAGGTGGGGGTCAGTACTGTCTCAAACCAGTGTTTTTTATGTCTTTCTAAAATAAATTACTTTTAAAAGCTGAATTCCATTTGAAAATTCAGAAATATTGTCTCCAGTAAAGAGTTAATTTGGGTTTGTTTAGTTTTTTTCTGTTTTGTGTTTTAAACTTTGTTAGAAGAAAATTTTAGTTTTCACAGAAGGTGCCATATTAACAGCTATGTATGTCAAAGTCCTCTAATATCCTCATATCTAATAACTCTCATTCTTTAACTAAAGGACCATAATTTCAAGTGCAACAGAAATTCAGCTGTTCTGTTTACTTAGACTTCAACCTCTTTACTGAGTCTACATGTATCACTAATGGGTATGATACATCCTATGATGTGAAAACCTGATTTTACCAACATCAATAAATAGACTATTGTGTTACCAGTGCTATTGGGCTCAGAACATAAATACTAAAACAACACACCAATACTAAACGTATTAGAAGGATCAAGATCTCTGAGAAGTAATGATGTAAATTATGTATATGATGATATGTTTCAAAGATTGCTGAACAACCTATATAAACTGTCACGTAGTTCTCCTGCTATTTGATGCAAGTGAAATTTTATTACTGGCCCCTGAAGAAGAAGAGGTAAGAGTCACATGAGGTGGATCATACAGTCATGTCTTAAACTGAAAAGTTCACTGACATGCTGACATACCATCTTGGGCAGAGATGGAATATTTTTGAAGTGGGAACTTCACGTCTTCCTCTTTTTCAGTTGCCATTAAAATATGGCAAATTAACCACAATTAATATTAGCAAGATCAGAAAGTTTTAACTTCACCCCACAAAAACGAAGATAATGCAATGTTAATTTTTTCAGACCTCTGTTACCTCAACCTTGCTGTATTCATAAACAGATTGAAAGATAGTAATTTGCATACAAGATGTAGATGGACTTCTCCAGCACATGAACAACTGCCTTCAGACAAGTACTATATGCATTAACAACATTTCAGGTAAAAGGATCTGTCACCAGTAACATAAGTTACAAGTTGCAAGTAACATAATTTGTTCATTTTCAACATTTCCACAACATGACAAATCAAAAATAGCAAGAAAGCATTTTTTTAATGTCCTTGACGGAGGCATCAAGCATTGGTTTTGTTTTAACATTAATTGAGCTATATCTGATAACGTGGTTTAATTACACATCACAGACTTCTGTTCGTATTAAGTATCCTCCTGGTAAAAATGAAGGCCTTCATTCAATAAATTGCTTTTTCATGTGCATAAATTCCTTTAAATTTAGGACAGAAAATCTCTTTGGTTAAAAATGAAAAGTCAAGGTGCTAGCAGTGATTTAAGAGGTCACTTTCACTGTACAGTTGAAAGGGTGAATCTCAGATCAAGAGTATGTTCCATAAAATCATTCTCCTCTTACTTTTATTTAAAATAAAAACACAGTAGATAGAAGAAGCAGATTACCATATCTCATTCAATTTAGCAGGTTCTGATGAGCTGACAATAAACACAACATTCACACATAAATTCATCTACACATACGTAACATCAAACTTCTATCTTAAAATAATGATGTGAAGTTCATAAAGTTCTACAATGGCAAATGCAGTTTTTCCTCTGAAATTTACTTTTTTCAAAATCAGTGAAAGTTGAAAAAACCTATCAAAAGTGGTTAAGAAATAGCAGAAATTGTGACTAATTTTTAGTTCTAGCCTCAATCACAAGAAAATGTGTATTTGTTTCACTGCAAGATTATTTAGTAAATCACTGATGTGAAATACCAAAAAGACTCTACTTAAAGCATACAGGACTGGAATTCCTATCTTTTTTTTCTAAAAAAGCATAAATTAATGTTGTCTGATTACATACCTTCAAACAAACATTTTGAAATAGTATCTAGCATATGATAAAATGCTATGGGTGTCTACCTACTTTATTTGTGCGTTGGTCTACTACATTTTCCTACTAATTAGAATTTTCTTAGCTATTTCTATTGACCTCATTTCTATATTAAATTAAATCAATGAGTGTCAGAATATTTAAGTCCCTGATATTTATTCCATGACTCCAACAACATGCTTGCATTGATGCAATTATTATTGCATAATCAAGACAACGGTCTCTACGTTCTCTAGGATTTCAGATTATAATTTCCATTTGTTTTCTTCCTTGATATATGAGAATACTGTGCTAGTAATACTTAGGGTCAGAACATGTTCACAGAAAACAAGTAAGTGGAGAAACACTTTTATTTCTATCTTATTAAATGAAGTAATCATTTTCATGGCATCCATCTGCTCAAAACTTAATATCAGAGAGATGTTAACATGGATATACCCATAAAAGCTCTGGGAGCTGATAAAACAGGAAATAAATTTCTTAACTATTTTTAATTTTTAGCCAATGCTTTCATCTGCCTCTCAATCCATCAAAATCTAAATAGAGTTACATTTTAAAGAAATAGAAGAAGTATTAATTTTGAATCCTTAGAATAGCGCATTGTTTAAGTTTTCCATGTTATGAACTAGATAGTGTCTCTATTTTAATGAATTATGAGCCCTTTGCCTGTTAAGTTGTCCTTGATCTAAAGATTATGCTCCCACTAAAGGTACATTATACAAATGTCTATATTCAGTCATCTTTTGTCAATGCTTTACTATCCATTTAAAAGATCAAGATCAACATAAAGGTAATAAAATGATACATAATAGCAGACAGTTATGTTCTCTGTACTTTACTTATCAGTTCTAACTAAGATGTCTTTATCAAAAGGTTCATTTTCATGCAGTAGTGAGTTTATATCAATCAGTTATTCCTTACACCTGTCAGAACGTTCCTACATCCAGATAAATGTGACTGTTATCAGATACTGGTAGAAGGATAATGTAAAACTGCTTTATGAAAACTATTCTTTATTACTGCTCCACAGATGTTTCCTGTTATAAATATCCTACATTGTAACAAACAATACTAATGGCATTATGTGAATAAAGGACCAAAGAAAAGTCACCTCAAGATACAGACCTTCAATACCAGAAGCAAATTTATCATTACACTGTCAGCATTTTGTAGTATATATAGAAAGCACCACATATGCAAAGCACCAAATGCATTCTTCATACATTTTTCAAAACAATAAAGAAAATTCATGAAAAAAAATGTTCAGTTATCATGGCCAAATCGATTAAGTGGACCTGAGTGAGCTATATTATTCCAATAATTCTAAAGTAAAGCTCCCCATTAACCAAAGGGGTCTCTATTTAAAAACTGAGGGCACAATATCTTCATACGCATTTGCATAGGATGGCTTTTTTTAATGTTTCAATTCAATCATAATAAATCTGCGTCTAACCTAAAGGATATTTAATAGATATTTTCTTCCACTCAGGTGAAAATTTAAGAAATTAATATGGATAGAAGTAAACTGAAGCAGCCATGATTCAACAATACAAATCCAGTATTAGAATGGAATATAAAAAATTAACATATCTTTAGCCTACTGAAGCCTCAGTACTGTAGGACTGCAAAAGTAACTCTGTTTTTGTACTTATTATGGTAATAAATGTGGTTTTTCCAAAACTCGGAAATCAAGCTCTTTCTTCACAGAGTAACAATTTGGATCCAAAATTTTATACAAAACTTTGTTGATCACACTCTGTCCCAGGGATACAAAATTTAAAAAATGAGTCTTTATATTTTCATTGCTGGTTGTAAGGCAATGACTGTAAAAGAACAGTCCATGATTCTCCTATCAAACAATTAATGAATGAATGAACACAGCAGTAGGTTCAAGGAAGCTTCTGATCCAATATTAGGGTGGAAGAAATTTAGAAAATAGTTAAGTAAACATGAATTAGAAACAGATGAGGTAAGCAGTACTACACTTTAATTTTGTATTCAAGTGCTTTTGATATAGATTTTTTTTAAAATCTCTTTTGCTCAATTATTGTTTAGTCTGCTTTGAAACAACAATTACAAGAAGATTGAAGTATTTTTTCATGTTCCTGCAACTTCATTTGTAGGTATCTATCAACAGAACTTCTAAGGTTATGTTTCATAACCTAAGCGCATCATAGTAGGGATCCCTACATTGCCCACGGCAGCAGCAGTGGCACAGTGAGAACAATTTTCTGTCTTTCACCAATGGCCACTGCATAGCAGCTTCCAGCCTCTGTATATCAGTGTGCTCTACAATAAAGTTATACATCTTCTGTTTAAAGCAAATCCCCAAACAAAATTGTTATATCGTACTGGCTAGAGATATCCACAACAGGTAAGACAACTCACAATGACATCACAAGACAATACTTACCTTAGCAACGTCAGTAATGTGTTCTGATTTTTAATAACCTTTAACTTCAATTTAGATGGCCATTGCACAAGCAGGTAATCTATCTTGTTGTGAAACCGAAAATATACCAAAACTGGATAGCAAAGGGGCTGGAAATGTTATAACATTTGATCTTTACATCCCCTCTGCTTTGTTTGAAAGAAGTCAAGAACTTTTTTCTTCTCAGAGATGTACTAGTATCTTCGGGATCTGCCAACTACTCCCATGACTCACAGCTTTCAGAGCTGTTGCCAAGCCTACCTGGCGCCAACTAAGTCCTATATGATGTAGGCAAGTCAAGAGCCGCTAAAAAACAGCAAACTGCATGTGTAATTACTACATTTTGATTATTCAACAAATGCTTCAAACCTCCTGACTTAACATTTCTGCATATGCGCCATTTGTCAGTGCTACGAAAACAAAGCTACATATCAGACCTCCACAAACCCTTCCAATCCATGCGGCAACCGACCACAATGAAAGTGTGGTCGCCCTTTTAGCCAGCACCTGAAATGGTTACCAGTGCAGAAGAGGGTAATTTCTGGAGCATTTTCACATGGCCAAGGGCTTTGGTTTTGTTACTTGGATCCACTCCTGCAGTATGAACTTTATTTATTTGTGCTTAACGTAATTACAGCATATTTATGTTGTTTTCAATGGAAAAAAACCAACAGGTTCACTAGCTGATTTTTTTTTTTATATGTGTTTGGACACTACTTGTTCTGATTACATTTTTCACCAATTCATGGAATATTCTACACACCAATAAGGTCTAGTAATTCTACTTCTGTAAGTATTTGCATTGACTGAACAGCTGGAAGGCTAGAACTATAGCATGAGACACAGTGTGTCTGTAATCAGTGAGCTTCTTGGTTAAGTAAGCTGTGCACAAAGCCCAGCTCTTCCCTCATCTTCATCACACATGCTTCTGGAGCTTGGAGAGGAGTGAAGGGAGAAGAGAGGGCTCACGTAAAGTAATGTAACTTGGTATGCACTTGGGATGTGGTGGCTATATACCTAACAGTAATTCGGTTTATTCAGGTTCCTTCAGTGCTTCCAGCACTGCTTGGGTCTGATACTCATTTTTGACAATAATAGTAATATAATGGTGAGTTTTACAATACAAACACCAGTTTAAAATACTAACCCGGAATTAAATAACAAATTAAAGAATACTGAGTAGACACTGGCACTGGACGTACAGTCAAGCACCACAGCACAGCTAACTAAGAGAATGAAAGCCCAATTCTAATACCAGTGTACCTTTTCCAAAGTCAAAGGAAACAAGTCAACCAACATTATTTTACAAAATATGTATATAAACAGTTTTTCACTGTGTTTATATACAAATGTATACACACATATATGTATTGATAGCACAAACAAAGTGCAACATGTCTTTTGCTTCATTTTTTCCTAAACTACAATGCATACGTATTTAAAGACATGGGACACTATGACTTACCTATGAAAAAACATAATCACTGCAAAGACCTGTTGAAAATTGCTATAATACCTTCATACTTCCTTCAATTTCAGGGTTCTTCTACAATTTCCATTAAGAGTCTCCTTTAATCGACCATCACTGCTAACAAATGTTCAGACAGATTCCATATAGATGTTTAAAATGTAACTGCCATATTAATCCACCTTATCATAGTTTTGTAAATATTATAAAAGCATCTCCCATGACAGTTATGATCAGATTATTAGGTGGCTTATGACACTTTACTACAGACAGTATCATCTAGAATAACTTTTCAAAATCCTTTACGTGCAATGCATATGTTGTAGGCTGTCAATATCATTCTTGTATGCAAGAAGACATTCCTCGCTTGCAATCCCATCAAAGCAAAATCAAATGCTAAATCAAACAACTCAGTAGCACTTACCTCTTTAGAGGTGAACATACTGAGGCCTAGAGCAAGAGTAATCAATCGGATAATGTATGCAAATCAAGACACATATTCCAAAACTTTTGGAAGACTATGTTCCAGTGAATCTCATTGCTTATTGTTCCCCATCTAAAAGCTGAGCACATTAAAAAATTGCAAAGTTCGACAAAACTAAATTCAGTTTTTGCTTGTTGTAACATTATTTGCTACACAAAAAGCTGAAACAAGATGGACTCACAAGGTGGATAAAGGAGTAGAGACTTTTTACTTACACCCATTACAAAATGCTGCATTACACTTACAGGCTTCCCCAAACTGGCCCTTCATCATTAAAATAGAGAAGTAAAATCAAAAGTGAAACTGAAGAGAAATTTCACTGTATACTGCGGTTACAGTGAAAGACAAATACAGGAGACACAAGGCAGACCTAGTCCGAACTCAGAATCATTGACCATTTCAGTTTGCAAGGGACCTCTAGAGATCATCTTGTCCAAGATACGTTCAGGGGGGAATCAACAAGGAGAGGTTATTCAGGGCCTTGTCTAGGTGAGCTTGCAGTGTCCCCAAGATCAGAGAATCCACAGTCATTCTGGGCAATCTGTTCCAGCGTTAATGACTCTCCTGGTGACTTCATTACTTTATTTTGGGCCACGAGGATGATTAAGGGACAGGAACACCTGCCTTATGAGGAAAGGTTGAGAGACCTGGGGCTTTTTAGTCTGGAGAAGAGAAGACTGAGAGGGGATCTAATTAATGTGTATCAATAGATGAGGGCTGGGTGTCAAGAAGAAAGGGGCAACCTCTTTTCACTTGTGCCCTGCGATAGGACAAGGGGCAATGGATACAAGCTAGAGCACAGGAAGATCTACCTCAGCATGAGGAGGAAATTCTTTACTGTGAGGGTTACAGAGCACTGGAACGGGCTCCCCAGAGAGGTTGTGGAGTCTCCTTCTCTAGAGACTTTCAAGACCCGTCTGGATGCGTTCCAGTGTAACCTGCCCCAGATTCTATGGTCCTGCTTGGCAGGAGGGTTGGACTTGATGATCTCCAGAGGTCCCTTCCAACCCCTAACATTCTATGAGTCTATGATTCTATGATTTTTCCTTCTATCTATACAGAATTTTCCTTGTTGAAACTCAGGACTTCAGCCTCTTGTCTTTTTGCAGCACTCCTCTGAGAAAAAACAGGCTCTGTCTTGTCTATATCCCCTTTTTAGGTAGCTAAAGACCTCAACAAAATCCTCCTTTTGCCTTCTGATCTTAACACGGAATAGCCCCAACTCCCACAGCCTGATACGTGCTCCAGCCCTAACCATCTTGGTGGACTCCACTCCACTTGCTCCACTACATGCATATCTTTCTCATACTGGGGAGCCCAAAACTGGACTCAATACTCCAGATGCAGTCTCATCAGTGCTGAAGAAGAGAGGAGGACAATTAGTTTTCTTGACATGCTGGCTATACACTTGCTAGCTCAGTGTAAGGTGGCCATCTTCACGACCACAAGGGCACATGCATGTTGGCTGAATTACTTCAGCTCATTCTCAGGCTTTTTCCCTGTGAAATCAGTAAAACTCTCAGCTAACAAGGCAGAGGTTTAATCCCTGTCTGAAAAAAAAATAGTTATGTTTCTTTGACTGGGAAGAGGATGGATTTTGACAGAAAACGTATGAGGGGAAGTGGGCTGAAAGTTCTCTTTATAGCATAAATACAGTCAGGTGGTAAATAGGCCCAGACATGTGACCTAGAGGCTGAGAGATTCAAGCAGTGTGGAGATCTTTCTGCTCCCTCCACAGCCAAGGACAGGTGCAGCAGAAATGATTCTGCTTCTGTAAGACTGGAAAAATTGGTAGTTCCTCAATCCATGCAAATTCTTCTCCCCTAGATCCAGTCAGCTAAGAGCTAACTTGAATCTAAAATGGCCTGGCTTTGTCTACACTGGTAAATAAACCAGACCATTTTATTTCTCTGATGCCAAATGGCACAACACAGCTAAAATCACCTTCTTCCTAACACCACACCAGGTTAACAATTTCTGTTTGCACAAAACCCTGCCCCGTTGAGTTTAGCAGTATATACACAGCCATTTAAACTCCGTTTGTGGAATGAATCTAGTCATGCGGAATTGGCACTGTGCTGAGGATGTCAATTCAAATTCATAAATGCTGAAAGCCAAATCGAGATCTTGTAAAAACGTCCTTTTCAAGGAGATCTTATAATTACCTCTCACAATTACAGCAGATATATTGGGCCTGATTCCTCTCACAACATGAAATTCATGCTTTGCAATGAATCCATGCATATTTCCACTTAAACAATGTATTTGTTATAAACTTTGTGTAGGTCTTCTTAAAAAACTATGCATTGTAGGCAGTGAATCTCATGCAAATTGCAGCATACAGCTGAGCTGCGAATTATAGTTTGTTAAATATGATTACAGAGACATTTTGTCTTGTGGAACTCTATTTGGATCTCATAATTGTGAATTCAAAGACTCTCCCTTTTCTTTCACCTTCATTCATCCTTTTTACTTTTAAGATCAGAGCGTTCGTATTTAGCATAGAAAAAGCAAGTAAATAAAATCAGTATACTAGGAATAAAATATATGTGCCACATATGCAGGTATTCTAACTACAGACTTCAAAATTCTTGTATGAATTTCTACAATTTCCTTTGGAACAAATATAGGAAGATAGATGGATAAATATATATGAAACTATATAGATGTATATAGATATATAAATGTTCATATAGGAAGAAATTAGAGCTTTCAGTGACTGAACTACCTTATTTTTTTATTTCTCTACGGAGCTTACTGGTCTTTCTATTCTGTATGTATCCACTAATAAAACCAATCTAAGCCTATGTTAACTAACTCAATATAAAAGTTCGGACTTTTTTTTCCATTCCTCTCTAACTATCACCTCCATTTCACAAATAGAAGTCACTAGCCAGAATGGAGTCTCTAGGCAAATAACAGTAAGCAATCATTTAAAGCTTATTTGTAAAGCCCAGCCCAACTGACAATATAAAAGTCTATACCGTAAACACAAAGCCATGTCTGAAATAGCTCATACAGGCAGTGCAACGCTGACATGGCTGAATTAAAGCTACTTCCTGTAAAGAGCTATGCTCAAAGAAAAAAGATCATCTTCCCTCCCCTCCTTTTGCTAGTTCATTAGCTAATAAACTGTTACCACAGGTGGGGTCATTACTGGAGCTGCTTATTTAAGTTCCTCATGGAGCTGAAGGGACTCATATAACCTTTTGTTGACACAGTCACCATTTGAAGTTTGTGAAAAGAAAATGTCAGCATTCAGATAAAATAATTGAAAAAAGATGTCTTCTGACACCTGTCTTTAAAACAGAAAAGCGCTGCAAATTACTTACAGTCCTGAAAAGGACACGTATCTAGGTTCAATTTTAGTAGAGGAGAATGAGACTAGAAATAAAAATCACTTTTACCTCTTGCTCTTCCCTTCCTTTTCTTCAACTGTCCAGAAATACACGTCATCTGCACTCCAATTTGGTATCAAACATCCATTCAAACTTCCTACTTAAGTATTTGCCAAACCTGTTAACTGTGTTTTGATAATTACAGACAGCAATCATCTATATTTGGATAGTGGTCAACAAATACATTCTTTTCCAAATATGCTGTTCTTCATGGCAGTCCCACTTTCTTATTCCCTTTCCCCACCAAACAATTTGAGAATTCATCTGCTTGTTAGCCTTTTGAGAGTGCACGCTCAATTACAAATGCTCTATGCTTTCTCTTTATATCCCATACGTGTCTCTCAGGATACGCAAGGGCTGCAACACATATCACAGTAACCAAAGAACACCCATACTGGTTGAAACCAAAGACCTATCTACCCAGGTGTCCTGTGTCTGATCATGACCAGTATGAGTTGCTTAAGGAAGATTTATAGAAAAGGAAAACCATCCAGTGACACAGTATCAGGATACGTTCCCAGTCTCCAGTATTTGCAGCCCAGAGATTTTTTTGGACCTTGTGTTCTTTTACCACCTTTGGTGGATTTTTCTTACCTAAACTTTACATAATTTTCTGAACCTCTGTCAGTTTTTGGCACCCACAACATCCTGTGGCAGTGTATCTGGCAACTTAAGTATGAAATGTGTGAAGCACTCTTTTTTATTTTTGGTAAATCTACCATCTGTTAGTTTCATTTGATGACCTCTAGTTCTCTTATTAGAATGCTCCCTTCTCACCTTCTTACTCCACTCCCATTTTAAAGACCTCTATCTTACCCCTACTCCATTGTTCCCTCTGCCCTAAGGTCTAGTAATTTTTTTTCTAGTCAGAAAAGTTCTAATGTTTAATTTTTAATGTGTTATTACTTCCCTTTGTTGCCATACTGTTTATGAAGACACTGAAAAACATAGGTCTTATCACAGACCACCATGAGACTTTAATAGTGATCCTTCTCAACGAGCAAACCGAACAAATAAAATATGGTTAGTTTCCTACATTTTAAATAGATACTTTCCAAATGTCTCATGGCAGCATAATTTCCCTGCTAAGGAACCTTGCTAAAAGTTTTTTGAGAATTCAAAACTGAATAGCCTTTTCTTGCATATTCATTAATCCTTTTAGAATTTCCATATACAGAAGCAGTGTTGACACTTCCCTAGTATATCATATTTATGTAAGAGCCATTAGCATTATTCTTTCTACTTATTTGTGAAGTATAGATTGACTTCCTGGTCTGTAGCTTTCTGAACACCCTCTAGGACCCTTTTTGAGCATCATATTGGCCTTCATTCCACCAACACCAACAGAGTTAAGCAGGAGGTTACATCTTTGCAGTAACAGTCCAGCTATCTCATACCTGACTTCCATGAAATACTGAGGAGGAAGAATCTTGACTACCGAAATTTAGAAAAGCAGTTACTGATAAACTGCTGAAGTTCAGAGGAAAAATGAGTTTCTGGATTTTCTGAAGTTGTTGAATTACACAGGGAAGATGAACTGAAAGAGATTTTGCTTCTGAAAGAGACAGCAACGTTCACAGTTGACAGCTGTGAACACCACCAAAAAAATCTTGCCAATAAATGGAGGGCCCTGCCTTTACTCTTATCGAGAGGCAAGAACCACATATAGGACAGTAAAAAACTACCTGAGGGGACTAGTGGTTTAGCCATGTAACACAGACAAACTCAACCAGTGAAACAAGACTGAGGAGCCCCATCTTGTACAACTTCAGTATCTGCATTTCTGAAGTTTGCTCAACCTTCTCTCCCAACTCAAGCAGATTCTAGCTACTTTCTTAGTGGCTAATTTAAAACAGGTGTGAGAGGAACAGGATCAGTCCCCTTATTCCAAAGACAGCTGGGAATAGCAGGCACTGTTGCAGAACACTTTTATCTTAGAATTCTGCTTGCTAAATGTTATTTACAACCTTTTGTGTTATTTATCATTTTATCTCATTATGTATTGTCTAGAGATGCAATTTTCAAAATGGGGTGGGAACACCTTATTTTAGTGGAATTAGATCTAGCATTTAAAACATTCATATGGCCAATCAAACTTTAATGAATTCTTCTGCAGATACTGTTTATTTTTGGAAAAGTTTTAATAACTTTTCCTGTAATTAAAAATAGCATACAATATCAGAAGCCAGCAGTAATTACAGGTAATCAAATTTGGGAAATTGTGTAGGAAGTGCAAAAAAGATCTGTAGATATTTTGTTAAACGCTTATTATCAGTTGAAGTACTGTTTGCTTCACACAACAGAACAATGCTTATCATTAAAATACAAGAACATTTCTACTAAGTTCTTTGCCTGATTTTCTTCTTTCATAAAATGCACTGCATGTGAAACAAGTCTTCAAAAAAAACAAGGCCTAAAAAAACCTACTACTCAGGGTGCCTTTGAGGATATTTAATTAAAATCTAATCCTGCATTCATTAAGGCTCACATAAATTAAGCTGTCATTCATAAGATTTATGGATTCTCATTTGCATATTGCATACAATTCATCAATTACTCAAGTATGAAAGGAGCACATTTCCCTTGGAGCTGCATGCTACCCTGCCAACATTTGAAATGAGGGAAAGAGCAAGACTGTCAGGCATTCACACAAACTTTCTTCCAAATGTCTGCTCCTTGATTAATCTAATTTTCTAGCTATTCCTTACAAGATACAACAACAGCCCTTCTGCAAATTTCTATTATTTCTCCTGTCTTCATCATAAAATCTTCTTGTCTTTTAATAATACTTCATGTCTGACTGATTATTATTTGTTTGCTAATGATATGGCATGAATGTTTTCTTTATATAAATGTATAATGCACACATCGGTGTTAAAATAAAATGATTAGTATTTTCAGGTTTTGTTTTTTCTGTTTAACATCACTAATTTGCTTAGCTGAGATTAAAAAAAAAAAACAAAGCAATGAGAAAAAACACCAAATCATAAAGTTATCATTTAAAACAGCCATCAGTATTAAGTCAGAATATTTCTCTTAGACTATAATGGTAATGTGCACATAATTAAACCATTAAAATTTAACATTAAATTATAATTATGAAGAGACAACAAATGTTTAATGTGAAAAATCAGCTTATTCACGGTTGCTGCAGTATGTACCCAACTGCACTTCTGGAAGTTGTAGGCAAAGAAGTGATACAGGTAGGTTTGTTTTTGTTGCACATAAAACATGTTGTGTTAATTCAACTGTCTTCTCTAGGGAGTTAATCTTAATTTCAGTGGCACAACTAGGAAGTAGCAGTCTTTGCTCGCCCAGTCTCTGGATACCTTCCAACATGCATGTGATCAGGTGCTGAATTTAAAGCATAACACTCATTCATGTCAAGGAGTTTCTAAATTAAAATATATTAATATAGCAGCACTGTCTAAAATGACTCTTAAGGTTCTCTCTAAATTTATTGGCTCATTTGATATTGTTAACTACCTAGTAAAAAAGTAGCATAAAAATACCAAAATAAAGTTGCCATTTTTCTCCAAGAAAGGTTTAACAAATAAAAGGATGATAAGCTATGAAACAATATAAATCCAAGACAAAACATTTCTGAACTTCTTACAGAGTACATCTAACACTTTGTAGTGCTCCTTCCCAACCTAACAGAATTTTTTTAAATTTCAGTATAAAAAGTATTGGGGCCTTTAAACACACATAATATAAACCAAAGAATCTCGGAGCAGATGGTGAGCAAATTAGAAATAAATACTTCAAATATTAGTGATCTAAGGTTTTATTGTTCAAATGTGTTTAGCACCAAGTCTAGCTTAAAAGTCATATGCTGCCTCTTGCCACAGAGGGACTGTTGAACATTTGGACTGGATTACTGAGTGGCAAACAAATATTTTTTCTCTTCTCTCCTCCCCCAAATCTGTTTAAAAATGAAGAGAGATTTCATTCTAAACATAATTGCTAACATAATCCCATGCGAATAAAGTTAACTAACCCTGGAAAAATAAACAGATGACTAACTTTAATCAGAGAAATGAAGTCATCATTATGCTTGGTTTATAAAATAGATTTCCATTGTCAAAGAAAACATAATGGGGTTTTTTCTATTATTTTGGTTTGTTTATTTTGAGTTAGCTGCTCTACTGTTTAGGTCCACCCCGGAATTACTACCGCATTTATTGTCTGTCTTTTTAACTGTTGCATTCTCTGAGTTTCAAATTTCTCAGCATGAGCTGTCTGCTTAATTCTATCCAAGTAGTGTGTAATGAGAAAAGAATTTTCCCTGTCTACAATAATATAGCTTATTTTATTTCCTGAACCCAAACCACCTGTTCAGTCTTTCTATTTAAAGCTTTGTAAGGCAATCGACTACCCCAGTACATTTGTGTTGAAATGAAAGGCAGTCAGAATGGAGCTGTAACGTCTTCAAACTCAGTCCAATAAAAAGCATCATCTACCAGAGCAGCTTCTTGGTTCCAGGGTCAGATGGGCTTCACTTCATAAAATTCTCAACAGATCTTACAAGTGATTTTCTTACTTACATGAAATCTACTCAAAATATTTCTAAATTGAATTCTGCAAGATACTTGGAGATAAATAGCAATAAATGACTCTACAGTAATAAATTACTATAAAGCCTCTTTTAATTTGAAAGCTCCAAATCTTTATAATTGTTAACATTAACTGTATTAACATTGTCTGAGC
The DNA here is from genome assembly GCA_013400335.1 of Eurystomus gularis. Taxonomy (NCBI): domain Eukaryota; kingdom Metazoa; phylum Chordata; class Aves; order Coraciiformes; family Coraciidae; genus Eurystomus; species Eurystomus gularis. The sequence continues at coordinate 16,977 of VZZY01017969.1, forward strand.
CTGAAAGTATAAATCCAGGACAAATAAACTTATTACAGTATTTTCATGACTACTACATGCACCTATCTCAGTGATAAGAAATAGCTCATCTGAAAAACTACATTCCAAAAAGATACAAAAGACATGCATACGTGTCCTGGACCAAACATGACTCCAAAGTTAATATACTGGACTCTGCCTGCTACTATAAAATAGATCATGTTCCACAATCTCTTTGAATTTTTATGTTTTACATCAATCTGTGATGATGTGGTCTGAATTCAGTGGAATGAGGGCAATAGAATAAAAAGAGAGTTATTTAACATTATTCTGAACTGTTTGTTTTTCAAATTTCCCCCTTTATACTTGTCAGCATTTTCACTTCTGTCATTTAAATGTACACCTAAAATTACAAGCTTTGGTATGATTTTTTGATTGAGGAAAAGCTTTATTCAGCCTTTCTTGGATATCTGGAGGAGGGGTCAGTCTACACACAAGATCTGCTACCTATTTCCATGATTACAGCAAAGATTTTTAAAACATGCATCAGAAACAAAGCTATGCATCTGAAGACATACGAGAGCAGAGGTGCAACTTCTTATAGATGGTATAAATCTAGAAAAGGAGAAGTAAGAAATCTGTCGGAATATGTGCTTACAAAAAAGTTTTGTAAATAAACAGTTATTTTGCTTCATGTCTCTTCGGCCTACTTAACTGTTAAATTTATCTGCCTCTTTCTCTTTCTCTCCCACTTTTCTGTAAATATGAAGGAAGGAGGTTGGGGAAAGTAAACATAGCACAAAGTATACGGAAAAGAGGAAATAATTCCTCTTGAACCACCTAGCTAGAGCAACAAAGAAAAACAGATCATCTTTTCATGTTACACATAAAGGCACCAGACCTACAATATGTAGGCACCTCAACTGCTAATATAAAAAAAAGCTTTCCCATTCTCCATTCCTGTTAATTATTTTCAAATCTGTGTAGATACGACACCTTCTTCCTTCCTTTTCATTAGCTCATGAATGTCTGCAAGACAGAAGTTCTGGTCTGATAATACCTGCTGAACCACAAAACCCCTCCTGTGGATGCCAATCCAGTGCCAGTGAGATTTAAATGCTGGAGCTGGTTCAAACACCTATGAAATTTTCAGATAAAATCTTTATTAAAACAAGTTAGGATTGAAACTGCATTTCATGGGAGTTCCTGTAACCTCACCAAACCATTATCATTTCCTTGCAAAAACTCCACACGCTTTAAATAATTAAAGAGCTGGAATTTGAGAAACAGATTGGATTCCTTGGTTATCAATGCCATACATTCCTTCTCTATTTATTTCTGTTACAATTTACATGTAATCCTAATCTAATCCTTACATTTCCAAAAATATATACAAAGCTAGAAACTTCTTTGGGAATTATGTAATCTTGTTTCCCTTCTGAAGGTATCCACTTACACAGGTGCAACTACAGTATATATGATGTCATTTTTCAGAGTGACCATCTTAACTGAAATTAAAAATACTGGTTGAATATGTCTCCATACACTCCCATGATCTTAAAATACCTAGAATTGTGTATCTCATTAGAATAGTCATTTCATCTGTTCATTATTCTTCCATGCCACTGTAGTCAGCTGCAAAAAGACGTATTTTTAAATAACTCAATAGTTCATTTTTTCCAGGTACTAGATTCTGAATGAAAACTAAATTATGATCCTAAATTTATGGTGAAAATTAAAAAATAATATGGCCTTAAACTTCCTTTGCACCTTAAAGAGCCCAAGACTGACTATATGCAACTTGCATGATAAGAGGGGTTTTTTTTAATGTACTTTGGGGAAGTGCTAAATCATTCTAACTTCCACCTCAGCTGCTTTCTCTTTTCTCTTTTCACAGGCATTTTTGCTGTCCTTACACTGCTGAAGCTTTAACTAAATGGAAATTAAACAGGAAATCAAACTACATACTGACATTAATTCTTTAATTTACTAGCAAAAACCATTGACGCAATATTACTTATAAAACAGCGGAGTTTCATTGAAAATAGTGAGGAAATCTACAACAAGAAAGGAGACAGTGACGACGAAAGATCATTCTTCGTAAATAAAGAAATTACCCAGTTTACAGTTAGTGTTCATAGACATAAACACAGGCAATTCTGAACTTATACTTTAGGTAAGAAGGCTACTGAGGTAAAGAAACTTTGCTAATATGTAAAACTATCTTAGAGATGGTTATTGTTGCAAGGAACAAGAAAATTATATTTGATTTGACTCTTTAAAGAGTAATGTCTAATGTCAAATTATGTTGTAACTACTACATAGCTACTCAGATATTAACATATTGCAACTAAACCCTAACTGAATCACACCAAGTCTGTTCGCATTAGATTGGATGAAGTATCAATTCGTGCTACAATTAGTAAAGTCAGTTTCCTGACAGAAAACGCTTCTTTATATTGATTCTTTTTTCCTGTCAGGCATTATTTAAACTCATCCAAGACCTTATTTGCAGCTGCAGAAATGGTGAACTGTATTAAATAGGAAACAAAACAAACGTGTCACTTTACCATACACGCGCATGTGCAGGTGCCACGTTTGTGCATTTGTGCAACATGATACGATAAGCGCTCTCTGTGGAAGCATGTTATATGTTTACCGTTCCTGCTAAAATAACAAGCTTTAAGCAGAGTGCCTGGAAATACCCAAAACAGTCTTGGAAAGACAAATGACCTCCTCGTTCATCTTCCTAAAACCACAGCAGTTAAACAGATTGTGGAAAAACTTGAGTACCAGTGACTCACATGAGGCACAAGAAGCTTAGAGCAGTGGTTGTAATCCTCATTACCAAACACGGCAGATAACAATTCATTTTCATCCTGAACTTCTGGACAGCTTTCCTTCTTCTGTAATTTCAAACATTCAAAAGTTAGCTTTGGGGTATCAATGATTGCTTGAATTTTAAAAATGATAAATGAGGCTGTGATGATATACATCATCTGCAGAGAAAACCTCTTTGTCAGGTGACCATCTAACGCAGTACACTATATAGTGCTGAAGGTTTCATCACACCTACCTATGGAATGTCAACAATTACCACACTCTCTAAGCGGAAGCTGCCTATCTCTGGAGAAATCTTAACAAGCAAAGACAGTAAGAAACATAAGGGGCCCAGAAAGTCCCAAAGAGCATTAAACTCTATCCTCTTAGGCTACAAACATGTTCTACAAAGTACAGACATAGGAACTATTTAAACCTCTGAATTCCATATGTATGAGTCAGAACGGAGCACAGCAACAGCAGCCACCGAAAGCAACAGTCCCAAATATTTGAATTAATTTAGTTATAAGGAACTGAACAAGATCTACAGCAAAGTTATTAAACTGAAGTCCCTCTAGGGACTTCAAACATAGCACAACATACAGTGCACAAGTAAAGCAATTTCATAAAAGTAATATCTTGAACATAACATTTTGAAAAAGATGCTGTGAGCAAAAACTAGTACAGAGACTCTCCGTTCACCACCGTGAATATTTCTGTTCATCTACGCATCCTCCTCAAAGTCACAGATCTACAGACTTTCTACTGCTGGTTTACTCTCTCACATATCTTTTCACTCACACCTTTAAATCTGTCTCTGTTAAGTTAATCAACTTTCAGAACCACTAATGCTAACGGTTAAAAAGGTCATTTTCAATTCCAGTCTCTGTACTTTAAAGGAATAATGTGACTTAAAGCACAGTTCCTAATTTCCCCAATACTTATAGTTCCAGAAACAGCCAAAATATCATACTACATAGTAGGACAGTAAGTATCGTCATAGAGATTCATACTACCCATACACTCTCAGAGGCAGCAACACACACCGATGAATGAGTTCAGCCAAAGGAAACCACTGGGCAGAACTTATCAAAAGCATTCAACAACAGCACAGCTCAGGCCTGTGAACTTTGACGACCTGGTTGCTATGCATGCTATCTTTTTCTTTTTTCTTCTTCTTTTTTTAAGCTTTAAGCACTCAATGCCGTACTTACATGGCATTCATAGAGTATCAGGAAGGAGCAAGTAGAGTCAAACGCTAATTCTTCCTGCAAGCTGTACAGAAAGGAAGAACACTTGCAGACAACAGGAAAGAAGGCTATGTCTTTGACTTACTCTGCCACAAAATAGATTTACTTGAAGGGAAGCATTAGGGATGGCACTGTCTGAGATGTTAAGACTTTGATTATCTCTGGCTGAGGCAACTTAAGGTGTTAATCAACTACATGACGTACCTTCCCTCTAGCAGATCTCAGAAAAGGGAACATAGATATATTTCTATGATTAAACAAAATTACTGCCTTCACTGGTTATTTATGTTATTCTTTCAACTAACAGGGGTACGATCCTCAGGTTTCTCGTGAAGTGGTGTTACTGCCCACTGCCCCAAGCCTGGAGAGCATTTTAAAGCTGTAGTAAGCCTCTTGGTGAAAAGCAAGTATATGTATTTCACTGACTGCAGAAATTTCATCAGTATGGCTCATGTAAAACTTCTGCTCTTTGTCTAAGATAATCCACCATGAAATAAAATTTCCAGTTACCTACTGAAACACTAATACTTCTGCAAAAACAACTGTTCTTCAGATAATGCTTTTCTAAATTAATTACTCTGAATGAAAGAAAGAATGACTGCAATTGCAGGTAACAAAATGAAGAAGAAACAAGTTTTGTGCTTGAGAACCGGAAGGAAAGATATAGAAATAAAAAGAGCTTAGATCAAAATATGCCAGAAAACCGTCTACAGTTGAACCACTAACACATAAAAATCTTCTGAACGCTTCAGAAAAAGTTTTTGGTTTTCAAAGTGAAGATTTCATATTTTTATAGTGGTTTAGAAAACACAGATAATATTTAACGTGGATAATGCATCAAATATTATTANTAAAAGTCTGACCTCACATCTTCAACATACAGAAAAAAATGTGCATGCTTTTTAATAAACATATAGTATACAGCTTACTCAGAGACAGGTCAGTAAAAAGACCTCTCATCTTCCCCATGTGTAGACACTTAAAGTGCAGATGTTGCCATCTGAGTTTGTCGCTATTATCTTTTTGTAATCCACGTTGAGAAATCAGTACTTCTATGTCACAATTCACTTGACTTCTTTTCTATGCCTACCTGAGGATATTAGTCGCTCTGCAGAATTTCTCTCTGATGACTATATGCGGAGCCTAGGTGATGACGTCAGATGGAGACATTTACACTATATACTGTAGAGATTAAGTAAGCTCAGTATCACCCTTTCTCTCTGAAAATAGAATTCAATGATTGTACTTTAGCCTAAAGTCAAAGGGGAGACTAAAGTGGTGGAATCTGCACTCTGAGCTGCTTTGCCTTGGACAGAGTAGCCTTTCAGTCTTAAAAATTACTAATTTTTCTTCTGAGGTCACAAAGTTCCTGGAGTAAGTATCATTTCATCGTGTTTTTTCTTTAAACCAGCTTTGAATCTGCTCCAGTTTAAATGCAGAAGATGGGGGAAAACAACTGTTGAATGTTAAATTAAAGCAAACCCACCTTTTATTTTAAATCAACCTCCAGCTTTTTATAAAGGCAGCAATATCAATTGATACACAGTGAGTATCAATAGCTCCAGAAGAGTTTGATGAAACATGCAGAGAATCCAATAAAAAGGTAAGCAAGATTATCACTACATTTAGAATTATCTGCATCTCTTTGAACCACTAGAAAAATATGTAACCTTCTCAAAAGTCTGGTGTATCTTTGCATCTCACTCAGAGAAAATATGGCAGATGCTGTT